>CM065599.1:70672687-71272687 GCA_033119425.1 Bufotes viridis
CAGTTAACCACAGTAGACAGGACGGGGTCAGAGCTGGAGGAGGTCAGTAAGATGGTACAGTGAATGTCTGGACTTTTAGAGCTCTAGAATTTCATTGACTTCAGACTCAGGACCAGAAGAGTCCAGAAATGAGAGGCTTGAGGAGGGTATAAAGATGCTGAAACATAAAGCTTATTAGAGACCAGATTAATAGAGATGAGCGAACACCTGGATGTTCGGGTTTGAGAGGTTCGGCCGAACTTCCGGAAAATGTCCGGGTTCATGATCCGAACTCAACCCGAACTTCATCCCGAACCCCATAGAAGTCAATGGGGACCCGAACTTTTGGGCACTAAAAAGGCTGTAAAAGACACCCAGAGGGATAATATACCGCAATAAACGCATTGCGATTACAACTTTGAGCTAACGATCACCATGGGAACGCCTCCTCCAGTAGAATGTACTGTCGGATGTGAGATTTAAGTTGAAATCGCAATGCGATTATTATATATCTGCTTAATCGCATTGCCGTTTCAACTTAGCATTGCTAAATAATTCCATCCATATCGTTAACTTACTGAGTCAGTATGGATGGAATTATTTAGCAATGCTAAGTTGAAACGGCAATGCGATTAAGCAGATATATAATAATTGCATTGCGATTTCAACTTAATTCTCACATCCGACAGTACATTCTACTGGAGGAGGCGTTCCCATGGTGATCGGTAGCTCAAAGTTGTAATCGCAATGCGATTAAGCAAATACATAAGAATCGCATTGCGATTCCAACTTTTTAGTATTCAACTTTTAAAATCGTACACCACTTTAAGTTCCAAAGTTGCAATCGCGTTCGAATAGAACTTAAAGCTGTCTCTTAGTCAGTTTTAGTATTGGTGTGCTGTAATAGAAGTTACATTCGTACGCGAATATAACTTAGAGCAATACAGTCAACTTTACACTGTTAGTTTTATTATCGCGATAATACAACTATTCAAGAATCGTGTACGTGCGTCTCCTCGGACACTATTCTATTTTGCCAGCCACAGCTGAAACCACTAGTAATGAGCGGCAGGTGCCATATTCGATTTCGACGAAATTCGCAAATATTCGAATGAATTTTCGTTTCATATTCGTCGAAATCGAATATTCGTCATTTTTCTAGTTATCGCGATTAACATGCGATTTAAATAACCGCATATTGCGATTTTAACTTAAGGCTACTTTCCTATTGGTTTAATGGTTTCATATCTAGAATTATAGCGAGGATGACGAATATGACGAATGTATTCGTCATATTCCTCAAAACGAAGATAACGAAGTATTCTACATCTTCGTTTTAGCAACCTATTCGTCAACTTCGCTAATTCTAGCAATCAAATAGGAAGGTTGACTTACCAGACAGCTGTGTTTAATTCGCTATGCGATTTTTTTTTTTTTTTAAATAAATAGAATAATTATAATAATTTTATCAAGTAATATAATTATTGTATTAAAAAAATAAAAAAAATCGCATAGCGAATTTAACACAGCTGTCTCTATAGTCAACCTTCCTATTTGATTGCTAGAATTAGCGAAGTTGACGAATAGGTTGCTAAAACGAAGATGTAGAATACTTCGTTATCTTCGTTTTGAAGAATATGACGAATACATTCGTCATATTCGCTATTCGCTAATTCTACCAAGCCAACCATAACTTCCGTGCTCATGGAGCGTCCCCATCACCATGGGAACGTCTCTATATACTAAAATGTACTGTCGGATTTGAGGAATTACGTTGAAATCGCAATGCGATTAATTCAAGTTATATTAATCGCATTGCGATTTCAACTTAGAGCTGGGTTTATAATGGGTCAGCTTGCTAGAATGAACGAAGTTAACGAATATGGAATATAGCAGCAGTGCTAAGTTGTAATCGCAATGCGATTAATTTAACTTAAAGTATTCGCATTGCGATTTCAACTTAGCACTGCTAGTGCATAGCTATATATTCCATATTCGTTAACTCTAGCCTATGTAAGATAGCAGTGCTAAGTTGTAATCGCAATGCGATTAATATAACTTGAATTAATCGCATTGCGATTTCAACGTAATTCCTCAAATCCGACAGTACATTTTAGTATATGGAGAAGTTCCCATGGAAGGGGACGCTCCATGAGCACGGAAGTCGGCAGAAGCGGCAACGGGCACTGACTGGAGCAGCCAGGAAGCCAGGAATCCTCAGGACAGGTAAGAACTACTTTTGGGAAGTGGGAAAGAAAAAAATATAACTAAAAAAAAAAAACGAATATTCGAAATAGCGAATTTATAGCGCTATATTCGAAATATTCGCGAATTAGCGAAGTGCCGATATTCGCTAAAAAAAATCGCTTTTCGAATATTCGCGCTCAACACTAGAAACCACTGATTTATGGTATTGCTATTTTGGCAATTGAATTTAACCCCAGAAAATAATCTATCCTTTGTCAGACAGCAGACAGTATTATACCTGTCTAGCCAAAGCTGGAACACCAGATTTAGGGGATTGGTATTTGGGCAATTGTATTTAACCCCTTAATAAAATATAGAAATTGCTGTCCTGAGTTTCTAGGGGTGACAATTAGCACAGCCAAGCCCCTGATGTAGGATATAGCAAAAAAAAAAAAACTAGTATTGATGGATTGATGGACTTGGTGGCAGCTTCTTCTGGCGCACCACAAGTCACAAAATGGCCGCCGATCAACCCAGAAAATAAGTGACAGAAAAACGCTCTGTGCAGCCTAAAAACCAGTGAGCAAGTAACTAGCAGAAGTTCAATGATTCTCAGCTGTAAATTGATCCGTTCATTAGGTGCTGTTGCTGACTTTAACCTGCCTAATCTCGCCCTGACAGAAGCTGCGTCCTCTCCCTACACTAATCAGAGCAGTGTGACGTGCGGCGCTACGTGACTCCAGCTTAAATAGAGGCTGGGTCACATGCTGCACTTGGCCAATCACAGCCATGCCATTAGTAGGCATGGCTGTGATGGGCTCTTAGGGCAAGAAGTAAAATGCTAACTGATTGGCTGCTGTGCAGCCCTTCAGAAAGCGGGAAGAAATCGACGAACACCGGACCCGAACCCGAACTTTTTTGAAAATGTCCAGGTTCGGGTCCATGTCACGGACACCCCAAAATTCGGTACGAACCCGAACTATTCTCGAACTGTTCGCTCAACACTACAGATTAACTGATGGACCCAAGGATCCAGGAGCAGGAACCCAGGACAAAGGAACCAGGGGCAAGAACCCAGGACAAAGGAACCAGGGGCAAGAACCCAGGACAAAGGAACCAGGGGCAAGAACCCAGGACAAAGGAACCAGGGGCAAGAACCCAGGACAAAGGAACCAGGGGCAAGAACCCAGAGGCAAGCGTGTATTGAGCAGTCTTAAGACGGATGTGTTTACAAGACAGGCAGACTGAGGAGGAAATCTCCACTTCTTGTCTGAGTTTTTCTCGCCTTGGCTTTTCCTAAAGAATCCTTGGCTCTCTGCCCAATGTGTAGGAAATCAGCGTGAGAAGCATGAGCTGCAGGTACCTCCAAGAGTGGGGGAAGAGGCACTTTGGGATGCCAATTATCCTGTTGAGGAGCAACAACGTTTTTAAGAAAATTTTCCCAAAAATGCATTCTACTTGACCACTGGACTGTGGATGGTCGGCCTCTATTGAGTTTCAAAGAGCTCACTAGGATCTGGGGGTAAATGGAACACATCGCAGACATGTTGTGCCCAATCTTCTGGGTGAGTAGATTGGCAACTGGCTTTCAAGTCAAACCAGAAGAAAAATAACATCTAGCAATATCCAGAATGATGGGCATTTTCCCCCAGATGTCTCCAGAGAGAAATCCTTAGAAAAGAAGCAATCAGTTGAAGGATCTTCTCTACTCTATTTCTGTGCGAGAACCACACCAACTCTCCATGACGAAGCACCACTTCGAGGAAGAAGGGCTTATTGGGGCCAAGCTAATGGAGAATAGAGGCTGACGAGAGGGCTTCTCGGGATCCAATTGAAGGTCTTTACATAAGATTACATACCCTAGGAAGGGCAAGAAAGACTTCTCAAAAAGACATTTTCTAGTTTGGCGGGCAGAGAATTCTCTCAGAGCTGATGCAGAACTGTCTGCTCATGTTTTTGATAGGTATTTAGATCAGGGGTGAACACGGGGGTATCATTGAGGACACCACTAGCAATAAAGAAGATGCCATCAAATTCTTGGAAGGTACCTAGGGAATTACCAAGCCCAAAGGGCTCAACAAGGTACTTGAGGTGCCCGGACTGGGTGTTAAACGCTGTCTTCTATTCATCTCCTGAAGCCTTCTTAGCGCCAGCTTAGTAGACAACTCCCTTTATTGTTAAATGTGGCCTCGTTCAGTAGTTAGTACTGGGCCGCAGATTCCCGTCCTTCTCTGTGAAAAAAAAGCCAGTTCCAGTGGGAAAGAGAACTCTAATGCTTTGAGATAGGACATCCTGACACCACATGTGTTCCTCTAATGGCAGGGCTGACAACTACTGGTGTGATGATCGGGGGAGCCATCGCATATGACAGTCGGTCACCCCTAGTAGTGATACGAGGACACTAACAGCTCAGTGATATGTGCAGAACATCCTGACACCACGTGTTCCTCTCATGGTAGGACTGACAACTACTGGTGTGATGATCGGGGGAGCCATCGCATATGACAGTCGGTCACCCCTAGTAGTGATACGAGGACACTAACAGCTCAGTGATATGTGCAGAACATCCTGACACCACATGTGTTCCTCTCATGGTAGGACTGACAACTACTGGTGTGATGATCGGGGGAGCCATCGCATATGACAGTCACCCCTAGTAGTGATACGAGGACACTAACAGCTCAGTGATATGTGCAGAACATCCTGACACCATGTGTTCCTCTCATGGTAGGACTGACAACTACTGGTGTGATGATCGGGGGAGCCATCGCATATGACAGTCGTCACCCCTAGTAGTGATACGAGGACACTAACAGCTCAGTGATATGTGCAGGACATCCTGACACCACGTGTTCCTCTCATGGTAGGACTGACAACTACTGGTGTGATGATCGGGGGAGCCATCACATATGACAGTCGTCACCCCTAGTAGTGATACGAGGACACTAACAGCTCAGTGATATGTGCAGGACATCCTGACACCACGTGTTCCTCTCATGGTAGGACTGACAACTACTGGTGTGATGATCGGGGGAGCCATCACATATGACAGTCGTCACCACTAGTAGTGATACGAGGACACTAACAGCTCAGTGATATGTGCAGGACATCCTGACACCACGTGTTCCTCTCATGGTAGGACTGACAACTACTGGTGTGATGATCGGGGGAGCCATCGCATATGACAGTCGGTCACCCCTAGTAGTGATACGAGGACACTAACAGCTCAGTGATATGTGCAGGACATCCTGACACCACGTGTTCCTCTCATGGTAGGACTGACAACTACTGGTGTGATGATCGAGGGAGCCATCGCATATGACAGTCGGTAGTGTCCTAGGAGTGTCCTAGGTAGTGTCCTAGTGATACAAGGACACTAACATTGATTAGGTGGCTACTTTACTTGTGCAGGGTTGGCAGTCTCGGGTTGAGGAGGATCCTCATGTACTGTAGGTGACCCTTGGGTTTTTGTAATTGCTGTTTACTCCCCTCCCCCACCTAACACATACAGACAATGTGAGGAATGTGCATTGTCATCCCTGAGCTGCAGAGCTGACACTCTAGTGAGCAGTCTATTGTCCCAGGAGATAAGGTGAGGATGGAGACTGCTGGTCTCACTACAGCTGTAAAGATCTCCAGATAGACTTACCCAGACCTCATGTCTGGCCTGGACCAAACAGCTGCCAATCTGAGCTGGAAGCATTGTAGAGTAGCAGCTGGTGATAGGCTCAAGAGCTGACACTCTACAGGCCCGTCTACGTATCTGATATCATCTGATCAGATTGAGGATATTTTCTTGGGAGAATTGTCTCTCCACATAGGTGACCTTGTGTGATCCAGTCCTCACTCCCACAATCTGATTGGACATTGTTCTGGTCTTTTAGGCCATTCTGCCTAAATTGGTTCTGATTTGTGGATGTTATCTTCAGCCCCGTCTGAACTGAGACATGGTGTGGTTGGTGGAGGGTATGCTGTTGTTGAGGGGGTGCTTTTGTGTCCTGGTTCTCAAAGGGGGGAGTGCACGCATGTCCCGGTTCTGGAGGAGGGGGCTCCCGTGTCCCGATTCTCGAGGAGGGGGCTCCCGTGTCCCGGTTCTCGAGGAGGGGGCTCCCGTGTCCCGGTTCTCGAGGAGGGGGCTCCCGTGTCCCGGTTCTCGAGGAGGCCCCGTGCCGCTCGAGGAGGGGCCCGTGTCCCGGTTCTCGAGGAGGGGGCTCCCGTGTCCCGGTTCTCGAGGAGGGGGCTCCCGTGTCCCGGTTCTCGAGGAGGGGGCTCCCGTGTCCCGGTTCTCGAGGAGGGGGCTCCCGTGTCCCGGTTCTCGAGGAGGGGGCTCCCGTGTCCCGGTGGTTCTCGAGGAGGGGGGCTCTCGTGTCCTGGTTCTTGGGGGGGTTGGAGACTTGTTGTTTTTGTCTGACATGCAGATATTTTCTTGCGTGCGGCGCAGGCGGTTATATATTTAGAAGGAACCTGCAGCGCGACATACCAGGACCTGAGCGTGACGCCATCTATAGGTAAACATCAGCTGGACCTGCAGGTGTCGAGGTGAAGGGTTAATGAGGGCCTGGGAGTCCAGGGGGGGGCAGGGATCAATGACTGGATATATATACATATATATATATGGGGCCCAGACCCTTTTATATATATATATATATATATATATATATATATATATATATAAAGGGGGAGGGATCAGTGACTGGATATATATAGGGGGCCCAGACCCTGCTGCATATATATGGGGGGTTTAATGCCGGGATATACATGGGAGTTGGTTAATGACTGGATATATATATATATATATATATATATATAGATAGAGGGGGGGGGGGCAGACCTGTTACACATATATATATATATATATATATATATAAAGGAAGGGGCGGGGGAGTCAATGGGAGTCATATAGATGAGGGGTTCTATCCACATCCTGCTGCATATTTATTGGGGGGTTCTGTGACTGGATATACATAGGGGGCTACAGTTAAATATGTTTTCTTGTGAAACTAACTCTCTCAGCAGATCCCCATATGATCAGGGGGTGCACGCTGAGCCCAAGGGACTGACCATCTACCGCACGCTGAGCCCAAGGGACTGACCATCTACCGCACGCTGAGACAAGGGACTGACCATCTACCGCACGCTGAGCCCAAGGGACTGACCATCTACCGCACGCTGAGCCCAAGGGACTGACCATCTATCGCACGCTGAGCCCAAGGGACTGACCATCTACCGCACGCTGAGCCCAAGGGACTGACCATCTACCGCACGCTGAGCCCAAGGGACTGACCATCTACCGCACGCTGAGCCCAAGGGACTGACCATCTACCGCACGCTGAGCCCAAGGGACTGACCATCTATCGCACGCTGAGCCCAAGGGACTGACCATCTACCGCACGCTGAGCCCAAGGGACTGACCATCTACTGCACGCTGAGCCCAAGGGACTGACCATCTACCGCACGCTGAGACAACGGACTGACCATCTACCGCACGCTGAGCCCAAGGGACTGACCATCTACCGCACGCTGAGCCCAAGGGACTGACCATCTACCGCACGCTGAGACAACGGACTGACCATCTACCGCACGCTGAGCCCAAGGGACTGACCGTCTACCGCACGATGAGCCCAAGGTCTGACCATCTACCGCACGCTGAGCCCAGGGTCTGACCATCTACCGCACGCTGAGCCCAAGGTCTGACCATCTACCGCACGCTGAGCCCAAGGTCTGACCATCTACCGCACGTTGAGCCCAGGGTCTGACCATCTACTGCACGCTAAGCCCAAGGTCTGACCATCTACCGCACGCTGAGCCCAGGGTCTGACCATCTACTGCACGCTGAGCCCAAGGTCTGACCATCTACCGCACGCTGAGCCCAAGGTCTGACCTCCTAACCTAACCCCCAACCACCACCACCACACACACTAATCAACATGAATTGACTATTCTTATTATCTTTTCTTGTTCAATGTCAAATCTAATCAGTTGACTCCTGGGGGGTCCTACCTTCCCCACCCCAATATCAACCTTATAGAACCATCACATTACTCTACACACCCACAGTCAATTCTCACCAGAGATAAGAGTCTTATGGGGCCTGGGTGGGGGGTCATTAGGAGATAAAAAGGAGAAAGTGTTCATCAAAGGCCCTGAGACAGTCTGCAGCCCCTCACCCACACCCTGCTCAGGAGACGGCCAGTCCCTGTCTGGACATAGTCCCCAATTACCTTTGCTCTGAGAGCCCTATAGATTCATTAAATGGTAGACGAGTAGGGCATGAGGTACAGATGAGGTAGGACATGAGTAGATGAGGTACGACATGTAATACTTAAGGTAGGACATGAGGTAGATGTAGTAGAGCATGAGTAGATGAGACAGGGCATGATGTATAGATGTTGTAGGACGTAATGGACAGATGTGGTGAGAAATGAGGTATAGATGGAACAGGGCATGAGGTGTACACATAGTAGGACACGAGGTATAGCTGTGGCAGGACACGAGGTATAGCTGGGGCAAGACACGAGGTATAGCTGGGGCAAGACACGAGGTATAGCTGGGGCAAGACACGAGGTATAGCTGGGGCAAGACACGAGGTATAGCTGGGGCAAGACACGAGGTATAGCTGGGGCAAGACACGAGGTATAGCTGGGGCAAGACACGAGGTATAGCTGGGGCAAGACACGAGGTATAGCTGGGGCAAGACACGAGGTATAGCTGGGGCAAGACACGAGGTATAGCTGGGGCAAGACACGAGGTATAGCTGGGGCAAGACACGAGGTATAGCTGGGGCAAGACACGAGGTATAGCTGGGGCAAGACACGAGGTATAGCTGGGGCAAGACACGAGGTATAGCTGGGGCAAGACACGAGGTATAGCTGGGGCAAGACACGAGGTATAGCTGGGGCAAGACACGAGGTATAGCTGGGGCAAGACACGAGGTATAGCTGGGGCAAGACACGAGGTATAGCTGGGGCAAGACACGAGGTATAGCTGGGGCAAGACACGAGGTATAGCTGGGGTAAGACACGAGGTATAGCTGGGGTAAGACACGAGGTATAGCTGGGGTAAGACACGAGGTATAGCTGGGGTAAGACACGAGGTATAGTTGGGGTAAGACACGAGGTATAGCTGTGGCAGGACACGGGGTATAGCTGTGGCAGGACACAAGGTATAGCTGTGGCAGGACACAAGGTATAGCTGTGGCAGGACACAAGGTATAGCTGTGGCAGGACATTAGGTATAGATGGGATAAGACACGAGGTATAGCTGTGGCAGGACAGGAGGTATAGATGGGATAGGACACGAGGTATAGCTGTGGCAGGACAGGAGGTATAGCTGTGGCAGGACATTAGGTATAGCTGTGGCAGGACACTAGGTATAGCTGTGGCAGGACACAAGGTATAGCTGTGGCAGGACATTAGGTATAGATGGGATAGGACATGAAGTATAGCTGTAGTAGGACATTAGGTATAGCTGTGGCAGGACACGAGGTGTAGCTGGGGCAAGACACGAGGTATAGCTGGGGTAAGACACGAGGTATAGCTGGGGTAAGACACGAGGTATAGCTGGGGTAAGACACGAGGTATAGCTGGGGTAAGACACGAGGTATAGCTGGGGTAAGACACGAGGTATAGTTGGGGTAAGACACGAGGTATAGCTGTGGCAGGACACGGGGTATAGCTGTGGCAGGACACAAGGTATAGCTGTGGCAGGACACAAGGTATAGCTGTGGCAGGACATTAGGTATAGATGGGATAAGACACGAGGTATAGCTGTGGCAGGACAGGAGGTATAGATGGGATAGGACACGAGGTATAGCTGTGGCAGGACAGGAGGTATAGCTGTGGCAGGACAGGAGGTATAGCTGTGGCAGGACATTAGGTATAGCTGTGGCAGGACACAAGGTATAGCTGTGGCAGGACATTAGGTATAGCTGTAGTAGGACATTAGGTATAGCTGTGGCAGGACACGAGGTATAGCTGTGGTAGGACACGAGGTATAGCTGTGGCAGGACATTAGGTATAGCTGTGGCAGGACATTGGGTATAGCTGTGGCAGGACACGAGGTATAGCTGTGGTAGGACATTAGGTATAGCTGTGGTAGGACATTAGGTATAGATGGGATAGGACATTAGGTATAGATGGGATAGGACATTAGATATAGATGGGATAGGACATGAAGTATAGCTGTGGTAGGACATTAGGTATAGATGGGATAGGACATTAGATATAGATGGGATAGGACATTAGGTATAGCTGTGGTAGGACATTAGGTATAGATGGGATAGGACATGAAGTATAGCTGTGGTAGGACATGAAGTATAGCTGTGGTAGGACATTAGGTATAGATGTGGTAGGACATTAGGTATAGATGTGGTAGGACATTAGGTATAGATGGGGTAGGACATTAGGTATAGATGGGATAGGACATTAGGTATAGATGGGATAGGACATGAAGTATAGCTGTGGTAGGACATTAGGTATAGATGGGATAGGACATTAGGTATAGATGGGATAGGACATGAAGTATAGCTGTGGTAGGACATTAGGTATAGATGGGATAGGACATTAGGTATAGATGTGGTAGGACATTAGGTATAGATGGGATAGGACATGAAGTATAGATGTGGTAGGGCATTAGGTATAGATGGGATAGGACATTCGGTATAGATGGGATAGGACATTAGGTATAGATGGGATAGGACATAAGGTATAGATGGGATAGGACATAAAGTATAGCTGTGGTAGGACATTAGGTATAGATGGGATAGGACATGAAGTATTCGTACTAAAGTTTTGAAACTGACACCAATTTTGGTTTTCATGAGGTTTGTTGGTTCAGTGTTTTTGGATCTTTTTGTCAGATGTTTCTATGGTAACTGAAGGACAATTAGAAGGATTTCAGAAGTATGGGTGGCTGGGAGGCGCTGCCCCTGGGTGGCTGGGAGGCGCTGCCCCTAGGTGGCTGGGAGGCGCTGCCCCTGGGTGGCTGGGAACTTCCCCCAACCATCCAAGAGCAACTTCCCCCAACCATCCAAGAGCAACATCTCCCAGCCATCCAAGAGCAACTTCCCCCAACCATCCATGAGCAACTTCCCCCAACCATCCAAGACCAACATATCCCAACCATCCAAGACCAACATATCCCAACCATCCAAGAGCAACTTCCCCTAACCATCCAAGAGCAACTTCCCCTAACCATCCAAGAGCAACTTCCCCTAACCATCCAAGAGCAACTTCCCCTAACCATCCAAGAGCAACATAACCCAACCATCCAAGAGCAACATATCCCAACCATCCAAGAGCAACATATCCCAACCATCCAAGAGCAACTTCCCCCAACCATCCATGAACAACCTCTCCCAGCCATCGAGGAGCAACCTCTACCAGCCATCGAGGAGCAACCTCTCCCAGCCATCGAGGAGCAACCTCTCCCAGCCATCCAGGAGCAACCTCTCCCAGCCATCCAGGAGCAACCTCTCCCAGCCATCCAGGAGCAACCTCTCCCAGCCATCCAGGAGCAACCTCTCCCAGCCATCCAGGAGCAACTTTTCCTAACCATCCAAGTGAAACTTCTGCCAACCATCCAAGATGTCTCCAAACCATCTAGGAACAACACCGCCCAATCGTCTAGGAACAACGCCTGCCAACTATCCAGAAGAAATGTCTCCCAACCACCTAGGAGCAATGTGATGCTGAAAAATGCTTTTTGCAGCATGATGGACACCATGTCACACTGCCAAAATTAGAACTAAGGGGGTCATTTATTACACAGAAATACGCCTATATATGGCACAGATTGCAACTGCTCACGCCAGATCAAAAAAAGTCCACGTGGCGTGGGAAGGGGTCTCAGTTACCATTTTCTAGATGTAGAAAATGGTCTAAATGTAAGATAGCTAGGAAGCCGTCTTACATTTAGAAGCGGCAGTGGATCTGCTGAAGTTATGGAAGAGGCTGGTGCCGCTATATAACTGCGGCGGATCCACCGCAAGTGCAGGGCTTTCTTGGAATCTAAATAAATCTGCCCCTAAGTGCCTTGATGAACAAAACAGTGACACTTCAGAGACACGGCTAGAAAATACCCAATATCTCCATCCCACTGAGAACCTGTGGTCAATGCTCAATAAAGCATGTGGACAAATGAAAAGAATGAAATCTGGGATAAACTCCAAGCACTTTTTATGCATGAATGGGTTGTCATCAGGAAGGATTTGGCCCAGAAGCTGACATCCAGCATCCAGGGCAAACTGCAGAAGAAAAAGAAGGGTCAACACTGGAAATACTGAGTCTTTAAGAAACTTAAAAATAAACTTCAGAAATGCTGATACGTGACCTTTGGTTTCAATAGAAACATCTGACAAAAAGATCCAAAAACACTGAAGCAACAAACCCTGCGAAAACAAAAATTTATGTCAGTCTCCAAACTTTTGGCCATGACTGCCGATGTGGTAGGACATAAGAAGTAGGTGATGTCAGAAGAGGGGTGTAGTGCCTCTTCAGATGTGGTGGATATTCCAGGGGACCCAGGTGACGTCCACTTACTGTTGACATCTGAACGCCACGCGCAATGATGTGGAGGGTTAAAGTCTGCTTGTGTTGTCGTGCAGGTTGTCACTTATCTGCTATAAACCTCAGGTGACTGCGTACACTCTGCCACACATGTTTACACACCGACGTGCACTCACACACGGGCACCGGGGCGGGATTGGTCCCACATGGTGCAGCCCCTCTGGGCACAGGCTGTCTCTGAACCGGCAATAAAGCATGTCCTACTGGATGACCAGAGCCACACAACTGTTACCACAGCAGTACACTGATGGTAGAGGACAGGACACTGGGTGCTAACACGTCCCTGTATAATATATATCTGCTGGTGTCACCTCCTGTATAATATATATCTGCTGGTGTCACCTCCTGTATAATATAACTGATATCTGGAGGGCGGTGATGTCACCTCCTGTATAATATAACTGATATCTGGAGAGCGGTGATGTCACCTCCTGTATAATATAACTGATATCTGGAGAGCGGTGATGTCACCTCCTGTATAATATAACTGATATCTGCAGAGCAGTGATGTCACCTCCTGTATAATATAACTGATATCTGCAGAGCGGTGATGTCACCTCCTGTATAATATAACTGATATCTGGAGAGCGGTGATGTCACCTCCTGTATAATATAACTGATATCTGGAGAGCGGTGATGTCACCTCCTGTATAATATAACTGATATCTGGAGAGCGGTGATGTCACCTCCTGTATAATATAACTGATATCTGGAGAGCGGTGATGTCACCTCCTGTATAATATAACTGATATCTGGAGAGCGGTGATGTCACCTCCTGTATAATATAACTGATATCTGGAGAGCGGTGATGTCACCTCCTGTATAATATAACTGATATCTGGAGAGCGGTGATGTCACCTCCTGTATAATATACCTGATATCTGGAGAGCGGTGATGTCACCTCCTGTATAATATAACTGATATCTGCAGGGCGGTGATGTCACCTCCTGTATAATATAACTGATATCCGGAGAGCGGTGATGTCACCTCCTGTATAATATAACTGATATCTGGACAGCGGTGATGTCACCTCCTGTATAATATAACTGATATCTGGAGAGCGGTGATGTCACCTCCTGTATAATATAACTGATATCTGGAGAGCGGTGATGTCACCTCCTGTATAATATAACTGATATCTGGAGAGCGGTGATGTCACCTCCTGTATAATATAACTGATATCTGGAGAGCGGTGATGTCACCTCCTGTATAATATAACTGATATCTGGAGAGCGGTGATGTCACCTCCTGTATAATATAACTGATATCTGGAGGGCGGTGATGTCACCTCCGGTATAATATAACTGATATCTGGAGAGCGGTGATGTCACCTCCGGTATAATATAACTGATATCTGGAGAGCGGTGATGTCACCTCCTGTATAATATAACTGATATCTGGAGAGCGTTGATGTCACCTCCTGTATAATATAACTGATATCTGCAGAGCAGTGATGTCACCTCCTGTATAATATAACTGATATCTGGAGAGCGGTGATGTCACCTCCTGTATAATATAACTGATATCTGGGGAGCGGTGATGTCACCTCCTGTATAATATAACTGATATCTGCAGAGCAGTGATGTCACCTCCTGTATAATATAACTGATATCTGGAGAGCGGTGATGTCACCTCCTGTATAATATAACTGATATCTGCAGAGCGGTGATGTCACCTCCGGTATAATATACCTGATATCTGCAGAGCGGTGATGTCACCTCCTGTATAATATAACTGATATCTGGAGAGCGGTGATGTCACCTCCTGTATAATATAACTGATATCTGCAGAGCGGTGATGTCACCTCCTGTATAATATATATCTGCTGGTGTCACCTCCTGTATAATATACCTGATATCTGGAGAGCGGTGATGTCACCTCCTGTATAATATAACTGATATCTGGAAAGCGGTGATGTCACCTCCTGTATAATATAACTGATATCTGGAGGGCGGTGATGTCACCTCCTGTATAATAGGTGTGGGGTCAGGCTGGGGGGTACTGGACACTTATCTTGCCCCCTATATTAGAGGTGTTTCATGCTCCAGTAAAGTACTGTGAGCCGACAGATCAGGGATTACAGGGTCCCAGGGCCCGGGCGGGGGGGAATCGCCTCTATGATTTTAGCACCAGGCAGACAATAAACCAGTGAGAACCCCGCACACAATGGCAGCGCATAGAGGGGCGGTCAGCCAAAAAATTCACTAATACCAGAGCGTCCATGCCAACCCGACATACTGAGTGGTGTATACAGACAGCGTGTAGTGCAGGGTATACAGGCAAGACAGGGGATCTCCTGTACATTATACCCCTCCATACACTATACATGTAGGGGATCTCCTGGACATTATACACCCCCATACACTATACATATAGGGGATCTCCTGTACATTTTACCCCTCCATACACTATACATGTAGGGGATCTCCTGGACATTATACACCTCCATACACTATACATGTAGGGGATCTCCTGTACATTTTACCCCTCCATACACTATACATGTAGGGGATCTCCTGGACATTATACACCCCCATACACTATACATGTAGGGGATCTCCTGGACATTATACACCCCCATACACTATACATATAGGGGATCTCCTGGACATTATACACCCCCATACACTATACATATAGGGGATCTCCTGGACATTATACACCTCCATACACTATACATATAGGGATTTCCTGGACATTATACACCCCATACACTATACATATAGGGGACTCTCCTGGACATTATACACCTCCATACACTAATACATATAGGGGATCTCCTGGACATTATACACCTCATACATATACTATAGGGGATCTCCTGGACATTATACACCCCGATCACTATACATATAGGGGATCTCCTGGACATTATACACCTCCATACACTATGGGATCTCCTGACATTATACACCTACTCATGGGGATCTCCTGTACATTATACACCTCCATACACTATACATATAGGGCTCCGACATTTACCTCCATACTATACATGAACTCCGACATTATACACCTCCATACACTATACATGTAGGGGATCTCCTGTACATTTTACCCCTCCATACACTATACATGTAGGGGATCTCCTGGACATTATACACCCCCATACACTATACATGTAGGGGATCTCCTGGACATTATACACCCCCATACACTATACATATAGGGGATCTCCTGGACATTATACACCCCCATACACTATACATATAGGGGATCTCCTGGACATTATACACCTCCATACACTATACATATAGGGGATCTCCTGGACATTATACACCCCCATACACTATACATATAGGGGATCTCCTGGACATTATACACCCCCATACACTATACATATAGGGGATCTCCTGGACATTATACACCTCCATACACTATAGGAGATCTCCTGGACATTATACACCTCCATACACTATATATATAGGGGATCTCCTGGACATTATACACCCCCATACACTATACATATAGGGGATCTCCTGGACATTATACACTGCCATACACTATACTTATAGGGGGATCTCCTGTACATTATACACTGCCATACACTATACTTATAGGGGGATCTCCTGTACATTATACACTGCCATACACTATACATATAGGGGATCTCCTGTACATTATACACTGCCATACACTATACTTATAGGGGATCTCCCGGACATTATACACCTCTATACACTATACATATCTGGGATCTCCTGGACATTATACACCTCCATACACTATAGGAGATCTCCTGGACATTATACACCCCGATCACAATACATATAGGGGATCTCCTGGACATTATAAACCACCACACACTATACATATAGGGGGATCTTCTGTACATTATACACCTCCATACACTATACATATAGGGGATCTCCCGGAGATTATACACCTCTATACACTATACATATGGGGGATCTCCTGTACATTATACACCTCCCACCTCCATACACTATAGGGGATCTCCCTGGACATTATACACCTCCATACACTATACATATAGGGGATCTCCTAGACATTATACACCTCCATACACTATAGGAGATCTCCTGGACATTATACACCTCCATACACTATACATATAGGGGATCTCCTGGACATTATACACCTCCATACACTATACATATAGGAGATCTCCTGGACATTATACACTGCCATACACTATACATATAGGGGATCTCCTGGACATTATACCCCTCCATACACTATACATATAGGGGATCTCCTGGACATTATACACCTCCATACACTATACATATAGGGGATCTCCTGGACATTATACACTGCCATACACTATACTTATAGGGGATCTCCTGGACATTATACACCTCCATACACTATACATATAGGGGATCTCCTGGACATTATACACCTCCATAAACTATTCATATAGGGGATCTCCTGTACATTATACACCTCATACACTAATATATATATATATATATATATATATATATATATATGATCTCCTGTACATTATACACCTCCATACACACTATATATAGGGGATCTCCTGGACATTATAAACCACTATACATATAGGGAATGTTGTAAACATTATACACCTCTGTACACTATACATATAGGGGATCTCCTGTACATTATACACCTCCATACACTAATGTACAGGAGATCCCCTACATGTATAGTGTATGGAGGTGTATAATGTCCAGGAGATCCCCTGTATGGAGGTGTATAATGTCCAGGAGATCCCCTGTATGGAGGTGTATAATGTCCAGGAGATCCCCTATATGTATAGTGTATGGAGGTGTATAATGTACAAGAGATCCCCTATGTAATAAATATATATATATAAAACCTCTTGTACATTTTACACCTCCATACAGGATATATATGATCTCTGGTACATTATACACTAGTTATTTTGGCGTGTATCATGTGAACCTGATGCATGCAGTGTGGACTGACACCTCCCTGCACAAGGCATCCCTACACTGATGAGGGGCAAGCACCCTGAAACAGCTGTCTGCAGATGAGATGCTGGCTTATTAATATCTGAGTCATGGCCTGTTTAAAAGGGTTGAACACTGACTTATAGGATGGCTGCCATCTATCTGGTGACATCAGAGGTGGAGCTTGTTAAGAGCTCATTTTCCTCCCTCTTTCCCAGAGGAGCAGGTATGGCCTCTAAGCCTCCTCACACCGATTAAGGCCCTCTCCCCAAGGAGGGACAGTGCCCCCCAAATACACTGAGATATACACAGTAAATGGAGCAGGGTCCCTGCAGAGGCTGTTGTTTTGGTCATAAAGCAGTCATCTGCTGCCCCCTCCTGGGCACATTGTGTCATTACTGCAGGCTGGAGTCAGGATGATTTGGGGTGCATTCACACTAGCGTTCGCGTGATCTGGCAGGCAGTTCCGTCGTCGGAGCTGCCTGCAGGATCTGCCGTTTAGTGTCACAAATGACAGCATTTGTAGACGGATCCGGATCAGTCTACAAATGCATTGCAAGAACGGATTTGACCCTCCGCTTGTCATGCGGATGGATGGATCCGCCCTGCACTCTTTTTAACAGTTTTCCCAGTCTGCGCATGCGCAGACCGGAAGGACGGATCCTTCCTTCAGTTGTTTCGCAATGCCGGATCAAGGGTGAGAAGATGGCAGCACCACAGGCATCTCCACCATGGTACCTGGATGGGTGACCCAACAAACCCTGGGGTAGATTGGGAATCAACTCACCTGGTGTAGCGCCCCCAGCAGACCGTCCTCATGTATGGTGTGCAGTGAGCAAATTGTTTCTTTCCTCACGTCATCTATTAAAGGGGTCTCATTACACTACCCCATGTCCCAGCAGACAGGGAGCCCCCACGTGTATGAAGGCCTTCTCAATTCATTAGCACAAAGTTTGCTGCAGCAGCCCCCCCCCCGATTGGCACATGGTAGAACTGATCCCGCTCTCTTAATGGGGGTAGATAGCAGTAAGTGTGAATGTGCAGTAATACATCTCTAGATACCAGCCATACATAGTCCCCTACACAAAGACCAGGACTACTGCCATACAGGGACCATCTAGTGGAAGATGGTGGCTCTACACAGGCGCCCTGCAGACTGTATGACTATGGCAGAGTTACATGCAGTGACTAACACACATCTCTGATTTTACCTACCTTTTGTTCTCGATTCAGCCCAGCCCGCCATGATGACTTCTCCTGCAGAATATGAGACAGTTATCATTGGCTCCTTTTTTTCAGTATCCTCTATTCCTTTTCCACAGTGCCCCGTAGAGTAAAAGTGCCCCTTGCTGCTCCCCACACACAGTAGTAACACCATTTTGTGCCCCATTGTTTTTACGAACAGTAGTTGGGTCTTTTAGAAGCCCGATGCATTGGTATGATCACAGCGCCAGCACAGGGACACTATAGTCATGGGCCTGCTCCTGGTAGGACTGGCAGCCTGCGGCTCACCCGGGGGCCACTGCCTCTCTGCTCCACCATAGTTTTCTGCTTGTTCACGGCCAGGGACACAGATACAAGCGGCATCATCCTCAGCTTAGGGGAGTAGAGGAGAATTTGGAGATCTAAAATGTGTGACAGAGAGGGAGCTTCACGCCACGGTCTTGGTGAAAGGATTTTTCAGTTGTTCACCGGGCTGACCTTGTGTGGGGTCCTTATACGGATGATGGAATGGGGAAGTTTCTTAAGACGTCCACACAAACAACCAACAAAACTGATTTCATAGGCAATAGTCGACTATCTTAGGATATGGGAAAAAAGAGGAGGCAGAGGTGTGCGGGACAAGGCAGAGGTGTGCGGGACAAGGCAGAGGTGTGCGGGACAAGGCAGAGGTGTGCGGGACAAGGCAGAGGTGTGCGGGACAAGGCAGAGGTGTGCGGGACAAGGCAGAGGTGTGCGGGACAAGGCAGAGGTGTCCGGGTGACCAGTGTTACAGAAAACAGAGGGTGTTGTCCAGATTTTTTATTTTTTAAATTTTTCAAAATTTCAACCCCATTGGACTGCCCAAGTGAAAAGCTTGTAGTCCGCTGCTCCTCTGCGGTGTCTCTCGGCTGCATGTGACCCATCAGTGATGGCCACTTGGGAATGTTACCGCTGAAGCCACTGACTGGAGAGGCGCTCAAACTGCGCCTGTCCCGGGACTGGAAGACTAGAGAAGGGAGCTGGGGTGGCGGGAGGAAGCAGAGGAGCATGGTACTACACCTTTAAGGCGCCCATACACCAGCGGTAGCTGTCGGCTGAGCTCTGGTTTGCCAGTCACTCTGACTACTTCATACACATAATCCACGAGTTGTCAGTGGAGGAGGATCTGTCTCCAGAACAATAAAACTGAAATTCTACTTGAGCAATCCTTCTCTCCTCCGCCATCATCTGTCAGCAGGGAGTCGGGGAGCCCCCAAACATATTACATGGCCTCTATTTATATGGCGGCCTTTACACGCGAGACATCAGCCCTTTCATAAAGCAGCCAGCGCTCAGCGGGAAGGGGCACGTAGCAGTGGGTGGGATATGGCACCAGCCAAAATCCTTGCCGCATCTCTATCGGCATCTTCATTCTGACCCTGAACCTGCACTCATTTCTCAAAGGCAAGTAGAGGGCTACTCCAAGACTCTGACCTTCCTGAAGACGTTATCTCGCCCCCTGCTGCTGCACCAGACTATAAGAACGGCGCCCCCTGCTGCAGCTGCACCAGACTAATAGAACGGCGCCCCCTGCTGCTGCTGCACCAGACTATTAGAACAGCGTCCCCTGCTGCTGCTGCACCAGACTATTAGAACGGCGCCCCCTGCTGCTGCTGCACCAGACTAATAGAACGGCGCCCCCTGCTGCTGCTGCACCAGACTAATAGAACAGCGCCCCCTGCTGCACCAGACTAATAGAACAGCGCCCCCTGCTGCTGCTGCACCAGACTATATGAACGGCGCCCCCTGCTGCTGCTGCACCAGACTAATAGAACAGCGCCCCCTGCTGCTGCTGCACCAGACTAATAGAACAGCACCCCCTGCTGCACCAGACTAATAGAACAGCGCCCCCTGCTGCTGCTGCACCAGACTATATGAACGGCGCCCCCTGCCGCTGCTGCACCAGACTATTAGAACGGCGCCCCCTGCTGCTGCTGCACCAGAATAATAGAACAGTGCCCCCTGCCGCTGCTGCACCAGACTATATGAACGGCGCCCCCTGCTGCTGCTGCACCAGACTAATAGAACAGCACCCCCTGCTGCTGCTGCACCAGACTAATAGAACGGCGCTCTCTGCTGCTGCACCAACTAACAGCGCCCGCCGCCGCACGAGACTATAAGAAAGGCGCCCCCTGCTGCTGCTGCACCAGACTATTAGAACGGCACCCCCTGCTGCTGCTGCACCAGACTATTAGAACGGCCCCCCTGCTGCTGCTGCACCAGACTAATAGAACGGCGCCCCCTGCTGCTGCTGCACCAGACTAATAGAACAGCACCCCCTGCTGCTGCTGCACCAGACTCTCAGTATGGCGCCCCCTGTTGCTGCAACAGTCTCAGTATAGCGCCCCCTGCCGCTGCACCAGACTCTCAGTATGGCGCCCCCTGCTGCTGCACCAGACTCTCAGTATGGCGCCCCCTGCTGCTGCACCAGACTCAGTATGGCACCCCCTGCTGCTGCACCAGACTCAGTATGGCGCCCCCTGCTGCTGCACCAGACTCTCAGTATGGCGCCCCCTGTTGCTGCACCAGACTCTCAGTATGGCGCCCCCTGTTGCTGCACTAGAGGTCTGCAGTCTCTGGCTACCACAACCAGTCTGGGGCCCTGTATATAGGGGAGATGCGGGCATGGTCAGTGACCACACAGTGGGGGAGGTGCAGGGCTCCTGGCATGTACATGGGTCTGGGCGGCATTCAAGGTCAGCAGAACGGCTGCGGGAGATAAAGGGCTCCGCTCCTCAGGTAATTATGGGAAAGTCCGGCCTCAGACTTTCCCAGGTTGTGGGGGAACGGCGGCATGTCTGGGGGGCACACTGAGCACGCACACGGAGGATTGGTTCTTTTATTCATTTTCTAGGTTAACAGCGTTTTATGAAAATCACAGCCGATGGCGTTCGGTAAAAAGGTCTGAAAGTGTCTGTGCATTGCATAGTGGAGGAGCCTTCACAGAAGACATGATCCATGTAGACAGTATATAGACATGTATGTACAACTCCGCATGCTGCCCGACTGTACAGTGTCACGCTCCCAACGCCCCCAACATGGGGTCATTTAGTGCAATTTCCTCCCACACGTAATTATTAGAAGAGTCGCGGGAAGACACTGCCCCTCCTGGGGCCGTGACTAGACCAGGGCCTGCTTGTTCCGCTGCGTCCAGGCTCTGCTACATCTGTAGTATGTTAGGTTCCATCTCCAGGCCTGAAAATACCGGGAGCTATTCCGAATCCTGGAAATCCAGAAGAAGCGGCATCCATCAGCCATGGTCTGGAACCCCCCGACCCCAGCAGAGGGGAGCAGCTCTAGCACAGGCCCATCCTCCATTGCATTGGGTCGGGTTGCTTGGTACAAGGTGTTGGGGGAATATGGGTGGAGTAGTACACAATTGGCACCAAGAAGTGGTAGAGCGGACCATTTGGTGTGTAGAGGGTTCTGCTACTGTGCACAAATGCACGCGGGCCTACGAAATCCATGGGGTTACAGAGGGGAACAAAGTACCACAGGCTCATGAGAAATGGAGGGACGGTAAGGCTGGCTAACACGATGGTCTGTTGTCACCCCAAGGTCCTGCACTTGGAGCACATCCGGTCCTTGCAGGAACCTAGCGGGCGTAGGCACTCAAGTAATAACAGCCCACAGTTACGGCTGCCACGTCGACATCAGGGCCGGAACCGAGCAGTCTCCTGTGCCATCACAAGCTCCCGGCAGCAGCTCCTTGGTCCAGTTTTGGCCCCAGTTTATTGAGAATGTTGGTGAAGTCTCTAGACCGTGACCTCGTGGTATCCACTGGTGACTTGGCTGTGGTTTCGCAGGTTGAGTCTCTGTAGAGGACAGGAAAAAACAAAATCCAGGGAGGAGGCCGATCCTTCCTTCAGCGCGGCCCAACCTGCGCAGTCCTAACACAGTTCTTACTTTGTTTTCCAGTTTCAAGGTCTTCGGCCCCAACGAGAAAACTACGAGGCCAAAAGCGTCATTAGCAGGAGGGACACCGCCACAGTCAAGTGTAAGTGCTCCCGCTTCGGGCTCGTCCCACTAATGCTCTTCTCCAACTTGGGGATCTCTGGATTAAAGTTACCTGAAGTAAAAGAGAGGAAAGGTGAGCAGTCAGAAGGACCTCGAACAGAAAGGCGGCCCGCCAGCTGTTGTGACACTGCAACTCTCAGCATTCTCTGACACTTCACATGCTGGGAGTTGGAGTTTCCCAGCAGATGGATACCAGTGCAGCAGATAAGCTCCGTTACATACTTTACAAAGAGTGCAGAGACGACATATCGGGAGTTCAGGGAGCCAGAATGTGACCGTACGGCACCGGAAATCAGATTTCTGATATTTTACAGTTCTGTTATCATGAACAGTCATCGGACGAGGCGGGTTCAATAGAGATGGATGTCTATGAAAAGGGACCAGAGGGAGAAAGAGGGCAGCGACGCAAGAAGGACCGGCGGGGATGCTATTAAGCTCCGGAGGAGTAGACCTCTATGCAGGAGCAGACGAGTGTGAGCAGAGGGGACAAGTGTGAGCCGAGAGGGCAATATCTACCCAGGAGGGGACGAGTGTGAGCGGAGAGGGCAATATCTACCCAGGAGGGGACGAGTGTGAGCGGAGAGAGCAATATCTACCCAGGAGGGGACGAGTGTGAGCGGAGAGGGCAATATCTACCCAGGAGGGGACGAGTGTGAGCCGAGAGGGCAATATCTACCCAGGAGGGGACGAGTGTGAGCGGAGAGAGCAATATCTACCCAGGAGGGGACGAGTGTGAGCGGAGAGAGCAATATCTGCCCAGGAGGGGCGAGTGTGAGCCGAGAGGGCAATATCTACCCAGGAGGGACGAGTGTGAGCGGAGAGAGCAATATCTGCCCAGGAGGGACGAGTGTGAGCGGGAGAGCAATATCTACCCAGGAAGGGGCGAGTGTGAGCGGAGAGGGCAATATCTACCCAGGAGGGGGACGAGTGTGAGCCGAGAGGGCAATATCTACCCAGGAGGGGACGAGTGTGAGCCGAGAGGGCAATATCTGCAGGAGGGCGGTGTGACGGAGAGCAATATCTACCCAGGAGGGCAGTGTGAGCGGAGAGGGCAATATCTACCCAGGAGGGACGAGTGTGAGCGGAGAGAGCAATATCTACCCAGGAGGGGACGAGTGTGAGCCGAGAGGGCAATATCTACCCAGGAGGGGACGAGTGTGAGCGGAGAGAGCAATATCTACCCAGGAGGGGACGAGTGTGAGCCGAGAGAGCAATATCTACCCAGGAGGGGACGAGTGTGAGCCGAGAGAGCAATATCTACCCAGGAGGGGACGAGTGTGAGCGGAGAGGACATGCACTCAGGAGGGGTCGAGTATGAGCGGAGAGGACATGCACTCAGGAGGGGACGAGTGTGAGCGGAGAGGACATGCACTCAGGAGGGACGAGTGTGAGCGGAGAGGACATGCACTCAGGAGGGGACGAGTGTGAGCGGAGAGGACATGCACTCAGGAGGGGACGAGTGTGAGCGGAGAGGACATGCACTCAGGAGGGGACGAGTGTGAGCGGAGAGGACATGCACTCAGGAGGGGTCGAGTATGAGCGGAGAGGACATGCACTCAGGAGGGGACGAGTGTGAGCGGAGAGGACATGCACTCAGGAGGGGGCGAGTATGAGCGGAGAGGACATGCACTCAGGAGGGGGCGAGTGTAGGCAGACAGGAAGTCCATTGCAGTTGTGTGGTTCCTGCAGCATCTTCTCCCATGGTCTGATCATCAGTTGGCTGGTGCCACGCTCAGGTCACAGTATATAAGGGAGCCACCTGAGGAGCCTTAACATGGGGAGGAGCAGAAGGTTCTCTTAGAGACGAAGAACGCGAGAGCTCCAAGTCGCCCTGTGAAGCCGTCCCGCTGGCCGTATTAAGAGCTAAAGACTATGGGAGAGTAACAGAGGCGCTGGCAGGGAGCGGGCGCTGCCTGTGTGAAGGTCTGGCTGGCTGTGAGCACAGGAAGGAGAAGCCGCGGCCAGAAACAACCCTCGTCTCCGTCCAGTCTTCGTGGCGGGCGGACACAGCTCGTACTATAATCACCCTCATACAATCCTCTTGGCTGCAATCCCTGAAACAGAGCCGTGCCCCATCTCCTGAGCAGCACAGACCACCAGTGACCCGCCTGCAGACCACCACCTGGATTCAAGGCAGGGGGTATGTGGTGACTGGTGGCGGATACAACTCAAGGCCGAGGACAAACCTGGACGTGGATCAGGACTTGGAAGAGACACAGACCCAGCAGGAGTCCCGAACTGCAGATCTAGCTAATCGGCTCAGTCAGGTGCAAGTCCAGTAAGGGGAGACCCTGGCACCGACATCTTGGAGAAAGCTGCTGTTTCATGACTGTCCAGCAGATGGAGACAAAGCACCACAGGGACTCACCTAGATCCTCGATCTTCACATCAGGTTCTATCGTGAACTGGGGCAGCGTGGGCGCGTGCTTCTCTCCTGAACGAGCTGCTGCAGAGGAAGGACAGCCCCGTTACTACCCGACCACAGCATCACTGCCCCCCAGCCACGTCCTGGAGGGTGAATACTTACTGGTTGCGCAGCACACAAACACTTTCATCTTCAGACAGGAGCGCCGGTGGTTGTGAGTCGGCGTTGCTAGAAAAAAAATAAAAAAAATAATAGAGAATGAAGTCAATGCAAGACCTGGATGCCAGGGGGTGCAGATAGCGGACCCTCCACCTGCAGAGAGAGCAGCACTCCGCACCCCTGTACTGACTACCCTGCTTCCCAACAGCCAATCACCAGGCAGGCTGAAGCCAACCAATAAAGGATCTCATTGCTAAGTGCAGTGCAAAAACCCTCAACCGCCTCCTGTCCTGCACTCCAGTGTCACAGCTACACTTACACACTGTAACAAACCCTCAGCTGTGAGCACTGGAAAAGGCCAGGACTGGCAGACCTGGGGGAATATAGATGGAAGCGTCACTTCCAGGCTCGGGCTGTTAACCACTCTGGTGGCATCATGCCGTTCAGCCACCAGGGGGCACCACACTTACAGATCATACATCTGCATTCAAGTGTAAAGAAGCGGACTCCATGTTACAGGGGGGCGGAGAAAGGACTACGGCAGGGATGATAAACCTGCGTCTCTCTAGCTGTTTGAAAACTACAACTCCCAGCATGCCCTGCTATAGGCTAATAGCTGTAGGCAGTCTGAGCATGCTGGGAGTTGTAGTTTTGCAACAGCTGGAGGGCCACAGGTTGGGCATCCCTGGACTATGGGGACATACATGGTGGATACTCACAGATGTAGTAGTACTCGTGTCCCGCGTGGAACTCGTATCCCAGAGAGAAGGCGCTGTATCGCTGGAACTTCTCAGAGAACTTGATGGGGCTGTGTGGGGAGTGCGGCCGGTTACATTCCCAGCGTTTCGAGCCCAGGCTGATGTCACAGGTGCGGTAGCCCTCATAATTCACCATATACAGGATATATTGCTCCATCCGGTGCTCCGCCATCGACTCGTTATAATGTGGACAGTAAATGTCAAGGTAGTCGTTCACATTCACCTGGACCGTGTAACCATCCCGTCGTAAACTGGAAAACATTAAGACAAAGACATCAGTACAACGCACGTCACAGCCCCCGACACCTGCAGAAAACGGGCCCAGCACAACATGGCCGCCCAACATCTCCAGAAGAATGACTCTGCGCATCATGGCCCCCCCAACATCTCCAGAAGAATGACTCTGCGCATCATGGCCCCCCCAACATCTCCAGAAGAATGACTCTGCGCATCATGGCCCCCCCCAACATCTCCAGAAGAATGACTCTGCGCATCATGGCCCCCCAACATCTCCAGAAGAATGACTCTGTGCATCATGGCCCTCACATCTCCAGATGAACGTCTCTGCACATCAGAGCGCCCCAACATCTCCAGAAGAATGACTCTGCGCATCATGGCCTCCAACATCTCCAGATGAACGTCTCTGCACATCAAGGCCCCAACATCTCCAGAAGAATGACTCTGCGCATCATAGGCCCCCACATCTCCAGATGAACGTCTCTGCACATCACAGGCCCCAACATCTCCAGAAGAACGTCTCTGTGCATCATGGCCCTCCAACATCTCCAGATGAACGTCTCTGTGCATCATGGCCCTCCAACATCTCCAGATGAACGTCTCTGTGCATCATGGCCCTCCAACATCTCCAGATGAACGTCTCTGTGCATCATGGCCCCCAACATCTCCAGAAGAACATCTCTGTGCATCACAGGCCCCCAACATCTCCAGAAGAACGTCTCTGTGCATCACAGGCCCCCAACATCTCCAGAAGAACATCTCTGTGCATCACAGAGCCCCCCCAACATCTCCAGAAGAACGTCTCTGTGCATCACAGGCCCCCAACATCTCCAGAAGAACATCTCTGCGCATCACAGAGCCCCCCCAACATCTCCAAAAGAACGTCTCCGCGCATCATGGCCCCGCAACAACTCTAGAAGAACGTCCCTGCACATCATGCCCCCCCCCCCCCATCTCCAGATGAACGTCCCTGCGCATCATGCCCCCCCATCTCCAAAAGAACGTCTCCGCGCATCATGGCCCCCCCAACATCTCCAGAAGAACATCTCTGCACATCACAGGCCCCCCCCCATCTCCAAAAGAACGTCTCCGCGCATCATGGCCCCTCCCAACATTTCCAGAAGAACATCTCTGTGCATCACAGGCCCCCGACATCTCCAGAAGAACGTCTCTGTGCATCACAGGCCCCCAACATCTCCAGATGAACGTCTCTGTGCATCATGGCCCCCCAACATCTCCAGAAGAACGTCTCTGTGCATCATGGCCGCCCAACATCTCCAGAAGAAGGTCTCTGCGCATCATAGGCCCCCAACATCTCCAGAAGAAGGTCTCTGTGCATCATGGCCCCCCAACATCTCCAGAAGAACGACTCTGTGCATCATGGCCCCCCAACATCTCCAGAAGAACGTCTCTGTGCATCATGGCCCCCAACATCTCAGAAGAAGGTCTCTGTACATCATGGCCCCCAACATCTCCAGAAGAATGATCTCTGCGCATCATGGCCCTCAACATCTCCAGAAGAACGTCTCTGTGCATCACAGGCCCCCAACATCTTAAGAAGGTCTCTGCACATCATAGCCCCCCAACATCTCCAGAAGAAGGTCTCTGCGCATCATGTCCCCCCCCCCCCAACATCTCCAGACGAAAGCCTCTCCCTGTGTAACAAGCCCCAGTCAATACACCGCACGCACGGTTGAGCGGTAATTTGGTTTTTTCTTTAATCTCGGCTCTTGAGGCCAAGAATTAATTAGAAAATATTGAGCCGGCCAAAGGCACTTAGTAATGTTCACACTCTCCCTGTAACACACACCCATGGAGAGCTGACCCACCAAACCTATAATAGACAGCGACGGGATTATACAAAAGAGACGTGTGAGGATTATATAGAGCTGTGGTCACATGAAGAAGGAGACGTGTGAGGATTATATAGAGCTGTGGTCACATGAAGAAGAGACGTGTGAGGATTATATAGAGCTGTGGACACACGAAGAAGAGACGTGTGAGGATTATATAGAGCTGTGGTCACATGAAGAAGAGACGTGTGAGGATTATATAGAGCTGTGGTCACATGAAGAAGAGACGTGTGAGGATTATATAGAGCTGTGGTCACATGAAGAAGAAGAGACGTGTGAGGATTATATAGAGCTGTGGTCACATGAAGAAGAAGAGACGTGTGAGGATTATATAGAGCTGTGGTCACATGAAGAAGAGAGCGTGTGAGGATTATATAGAGCTGTGGTCACATGAAGAAGAAGAGACGTGTGAGGATTATATAGAGCTGTGGTCACATGAAGAAGAAGACGTGTGAGGATTATATAGAGCTGTGGTCACATGAAGAAGAAGAGACGTGTGAGGATTATATAGAGCTGTGGTCACATGAAGAAGAGAGACGTGTGAGGATTATATAGAGCTGTGGTCACATGAAGAAGAAGAGACGTGTGAGGATTATATAGAGCTGTGGTCACATGAAGAAGAAGAGATGTGAGGATTATATAGAGCTGTGGTCACATGAAGAAGAGACGTGTGAGGATTATATAGAGCTGTGGTCACATGAAGAAGAAGAGACGTGTGAGGATTATATAGAGCTGTGGTCACATGAAGAAGAAGACGTGTGAGGATTATATAGAGCTGTGGTCACATGAAGAAGAAGAGACGTGTGAGGATTATATAGAGCTGTGGTCACATGAAGAAGAGACGATGTGAGGATTATATAGAGCTGTGGTCACATGAAGAAGAAGAGACGTGTGAGGATTATATAGAGCTGTGGTCACATGAAGAAGAAGAGACGTGTGAGGATTATATAGAGCTGTGGTCACATGAAGAAGAAGAGACGTGTGAGGATTATATAGAGCTGTGGTCACATGAAGAAGAAGAGACGTGTGAGGATTATATAGAGCTGTGGTCACATGAAGAAGAAGAGACGTGTGAGGATTATATAGAGCTGTGGTCACATGAAGAAGAAGAGACGTGTGAGGATTATATAGAGCTGTGGTCACATGAAGAAGAAGAGACGTGTGAGGATTATATAGAGCTGTGGTCACATGAAGAAGAAGAGACGTGTGAGGATTATATAGAGCTGTGGTCACATGAAGAAGAAGAGACGTGTGAGGATTATATAGAGCTGTGGTCACATGAAGAAGAAGAGACGTGTGAGGATTATATAGAGCTGTGGTCACATGAAGAAGAAGAGACGTGTGAGGATTATATAGAGCTGTGGTCACATGAAGAAGAAGAGACGTGTGAGGATTATATAGAGCTGTGGTCACATGAAGAAGAAGAGACGTGTGAGGATTATATAGAGCTGTGGTCACATGAAGAAGAAGAGACGTGTGAGGATTATATAGAGCTGTGGTCACATGAAGAAGAAGAGACGTGTGAGGATTATATAGAGCTGTGGTCACATGAAGAAGAAGAGACGTGTGAGGATTATATAGAGCTGTGGTCACATGAAGAAGAAGAGACGTGTGAGGATTATATAGAGCTGTGGTCACATGAAGAAGAAGAGACGTGTGAGGATTATATAGAGCTGTGGTCACATGAAGAAGAAGAGACGTGTGAGGATTATATAGAGCTGTGGTCACATGAAGAAGAAGAGACGTGTGAGGATTATATAGAGCTGTGGTCACATGAAGAAGAAGAGACGTGTGAGGATTATATAGAGCTGTGGTCACATGAAGAAGAAGAGACGTGTGAGGATTATATAGAGCTGTGGTCACATGAAGAAGAAGAGACGTGTGAGGATTATATAGAGCTGTGGTCACATGAAGAAGAAGAGACGTGTGAGGATTATATAGAGCTGTGGTCACATGAAGAAGAAGAGACGTGTGAGGATTATATAGAGCTGTGGTCACATGAAGAAGAAGAGACGTGTGAGGATTATATAGAGCTGTGGTCACATGAAGAAGAAGAGACGTGTGAGGATTATATAGAGCTGTGGTCACATGAAGAAGAGACGTGTGAGGATTATATAGAGCTGTGGTCACATGAAGAAGAAGAGACGTGTGAGGATTATATAGAGCTGTGGTCACATGAAGAAGAAGAGACGTGTGAGGATTATATAGAGCTGTGGTCACATGAAGAAGAAGAGACGTGTGAGGATTATATAGAGCTGTGGTCACATGAAGAAGAAGAGACGTGTGAGGATTATATAGAGCTGTGGTCACATGAAGAAGAAGAGACGTGTGAGGATTATATAGAGCTGTGGTCACATGAAGAAGAAGAGACGTGTGAGGATTATATAGAGCTGTGGTCACATGAAGAAGAAGAGACGTGTGAGGATTATATAGAGCTGTGGTCACATGAAGAAGAAGAGACGTGTGAGGATTATATAGAGCTGTGGTCACATGAAGAAGAAGAGACGTGTGAGGATTATATAGAGCTGTGGTCACATGAAGAAGAAGAGACGTGTGAGGATTATATAGAGCTGTGGTCACATGAAGAAGAAGAGACGTGTGAGGATTATATAGAGCTGTGGTCACATGAAGAAGAAGAGACGTGTGAGGATTATATAGAGCTGTGGTCACATGAAGAGAAGAGACGTGTGAGGATTATATAGAGCTGTGGTCACATGAAGAAGAAGAGACGTGTGAGGATTATATAGAGCTGTGGTCACATGAAGAAGAAGAGACGTGTGAGGATTATATAGAGCTGTGGTCACATGAAGAAGAAGAGACGTGTGAGGATTATATAGAGCTGTGGTCACATGAAGAAGAAGAGACGTGTGAGGATTATATAGAGCTGTGGTCACATGAAGAAGAAGAGACGTGTGAGGATTATATAGAGCTGTGGTCACATGAAGAAGAAGAGACGTGTGAGGATTATATAGAGCTGTGGTCACATGAAGAAGAAGAGACGTGTGAGGATTATATAGAGCTGTGGTCACATGAAGAAGAAGAGACGTGTGAGGATTATATAGAGCTGTGGTCACATGAAGAAGAAGAGACGTGTGAGGATTATATAGAGCTGTGGTCACATGAAGAAGAAGAGACGTGTGAGGATTATATAGAGCTGTGGTCACATGAAGAAGAAGAGACGTGTGAGGATTATATAGAGCTGTGGTCACATGAAGAAGAAGAGACGTGTGAGGATTATATAGAGCTGTGGTCACATGAAGAAGAAGAGACGTGTGAGGATTATATAGAGCTGTGGTCACATGAAGAAGAAGAGACGTGTGAGGATTATATAGAGCTGTGGTCACATGAAGAAGAAGAGACGTGTGAGGATTATATAGAGCTGTGGTCACATGAAGAAGAGACGTGTGAGGATTATATAGAGCTGTGGTCACATGAAGAAGAAGAGACGTGTGAGGATTATATAGAGCTGTGGTCACATGAAGAAGAAGAGACGTGTGAGGATTATATAGAGCTGTGGTCACATGAAGAAGAAGAGACGTGTGAGGATTATATAGAGCTGTGGTCACATGAAGAAGAAGAGACGTGTGAGGATTATATAGAGCTGTGGTCACATGAAGAAGAAGACGTGTGAGGATTATATAGAGCTGTGGTCACATGAAGAAGAAGACGTGTGAGGATTATATAGAGCTGTGGTCACATGAAGAAGAAGAGACGTGTGAGGATTATATAGAGCTGTGGTCACATGAAGAAGAAGAGACGTGTGAGGATTATATAGAGCTGTGGTCACATGAAGAAGAAGAGACGTGTGAGGATTATATAGAGCTGTGGTCACATGAAGAAGAAGAGACGTGTGAGGATTATATAGAGCTGTGGTCACATGAAGAAGAAGAGACGTGTGAGGATTATATAGAGCTGTGGTCACATGAAGAAGAAGAGACGTGTGAGGATTATATAGAGCTGTGGTCACATGAAGAAGAAGAGACGTGTGAGGATTATATAGAGCTGTGGTCACATGAAGAAGAAGAGACGTGTGAGGATTATATAGAGCTGTGGTCACATGAAGAAGAAGAGACGTGTGAGGATTATATAGAGCTGTGGTCACATGAAGAAGAAGAGACGTGTGAGGATTATATAGAGCTGTGGTCACATGAAGAAGAAGAGACGTGTGAGGATTATATAGAGCTGTGGTCACATGAAGAAGAAGAGACGTGTGAGGATTATATAGAGCTGTGGTCACATGAAGAAGAAGAGACGTGTGAGGATTATATAGAGCTGTGGTCACATGAAGAAGAAGAGACGTGTGAGGATTATATAGAGCTGTGGTCACATGAAGAAGAAGAGACGTGTGAGGATTATATAGAGCTGTGGTCACATGAAGAAGAAGAGACGTGTGAGGATTATATAGAGCTGTGGTCACATGAAGAAGAAGAGACGTGTGAGGATTATATAGAGCTGTGGTCACATGAAGAAGAAGAGACGTGTGAGGATTATATAGAGCTGTGGTCACATGAAGAAGAAGAGACGTGTGAGGATTATATAGAGCTGTGGTCACATGAAGAAGAAGAGACGTGTGAGGATTATATAGAGCTGTGGTCACATGAAGAAGAAGAGACGTGTGAGGATTATATAGAGCTGTGGTCACATGAAGAAGAAGAGACGTGTGAGGATTATATAGAGCTGTGGTCACATGAAGAAGAAGAGACGTGTGAGGATTATATAGAGCTGTGGTCACATGAAGAAGAAGAGACGTGTGAGGATTATATAGAGCTGTGGTCACATGAAGAAGAAGAGACGTGTGAGGATTATATAGAGCTGTGGTCACATGAAGAAGAAGAGACGTGTGAGGATTATATAGAGCTGTGGTCACATGAAGAAGAAGAGACGTGTGAGGATTATATAGAGCTGTGGTCACATGAAGAAGAAGACATGTGAGGATTATATAGAGCTGTGGTCACATGAAGAAGAAGAGACGTGTGAGGATTATATAGAGCTGTGGTCACATGAAGAAGAAGAGACGTGTGAGGATTATATAGAGCTGTGGTCACATGAAGAAGAAGAGACGTGTGAGGATTATATAGAGCTGTGGTCACATGAAGAAGAAGAGACGTGTGAGGATTATATAGAGCTGTGGTCACATGAAGAAGAAGAGACGTGTGAGGATTATATAGAGCTGTGGTCACATGAAGAAGAAGAGACGTGTGAGGATTATATAGAGCTGTGGTCACATGAAGAAGAAGAGACGTGTGAGGATTATATAGAGCTGTGGTCACATGAAGAAGAAGAGACGTGTGAGGATTATATAGAGCTGTGGTCACATGAAGAAGAAGAGACGTGTGAGGATTATATAGAGCTGTGGTCACATGAAGAAGAAGAGACGTGTGAGGATTATATAGAGCTGTGGTCACATGAAGAAGAAGAGACGTGTGAGGATTATATAGAGCTGTGGTCACATGAAGAAGAAGAGACGTGTGAGGATTATATAGAGCTGTGGTCACATGAAGAAGAAGAGACGTGTGAGGATTATATAGAGCTGTGGTCACATGAAGAAGAAGAGACGTGTGAGGATTATATAGAGCTGTGGTCACATGAAGAAGAAGAGACGTGTGAGGATTATATAGAGCTGTGGTCACATGAAGAAGAAGAGACGTGTGAGGATTATATAGAGCTGTGGTCACATGAAGAAGAAGAGACGTGTGAGGATTATATAGAGCTGTGGTCACATGAAGAAGAAGAGACGTGTGAGGATTATATAGAGCTGTGGTCACATGAAGAAGAAGAGACGTGTGAGGATTATATAGAGCTGTGGTCACATGAAGAAGAAGAGACGTGTGAGGATTATATAGAGCTGTGGTCACATGAAGAAGAAGAGACGTGTGAGGATTATATAGAGCTGTGGTCACATGAAGAAGAAGAGACGTGTGAGGATTATATAGAGCTGTGGTCACATGAAGAAGAAGAGACGTGTGAGGATTATATAGAGCTGTGGTCACATGAAGAAGAAGAGACGTGTGAGGATTATATAGAGCTGTGGTCACATGAAGAAGAAGAGACGTGTGAGGATTATATAGAGCTGTGGTCACATGAAGAAGAAGAGACGTGTGAGGATTATATAGAGCTGTGGTCACATGAAGAAGAAGAGACGTGTGAGGATTATATAGAGCTGTGGTCACATGAAGAAGAAGAGACGTGTGAGGATTATATAGAGCTGTGGTCACATGAAGAAGAAGAGACGTGTGAGGATTATATAGAGCTGTGGTCACATGAAGAAGAAGAGACGTGTGAGGATTATATAGAGCTGTGGTCACATGAAGAAGAAGAGACGTGTGAGGATTATATAGAGCTGTGGTCACATGAAGAAGAAGAGACGTGTGAGGATTATATAGAGCTGTGGTCACATGAAGAAGAAGAGACGTGTGAGGATTATATAGAGCTGTGGTCACATGAAGAAGAAGAGACGTGTGAGGATTATATAGAGCTGTGGTCACATGAAGAAGAGACGTGTGAGGATTATATAGAGCTGTGGTCACATGAAGAAGAAGAGACGTGTGAGGATTATATAGAGCTGTGGTCACATGAAGAAGAAGAGACGTGTGAGGATTATATAGAGCTGTGGTCACATGAAGAAGAAGAGACGTGTGAGGATTATATAGAGCTGTGGTCACATGAAGAAGAAGAGACGTGTGAGGATTATATAGAGCTGTGGTCACATGAAGAAGAAGAGACGTGTGAGGATTATATAGAGCTGTGGTCACATGAAGAAGAAGAGACGTGTGAGGATTATATAGAGCTGTGGTCACATGAAGAAGAAGAGACGTGTGAGGATTATATAGAGCTGTGGTCACATGAAGAAGAAGAGACGTGTGAGGATTATATAGAGCTGTGGTCACATGAAGAAGAAGAGACGTGTGAGGATTATATAGAGCTGTGGTCACATGAAGAAGAAGAGACGTGTGAGGATTATATAGAGCTGTGGTCACATGAAGAAGAAGAGACGTGTGAGGATTATATAGAGCTGTGGTCACATGAAGAAGAAGAGACGTGTGAGGATTATATAGAGCTGTGGTCACATGAAGAAGAAGAGACGTGTGAGGATTATATAGAGCTGTGGTCACATGAAGAAGAAGAGACGTGTGAGGATTATATAGAGCTGTGGTCACATGAAGAAGAAGAGACGTGTGAGGATTATATAGAGCTGTGGTCACATGAAGAAGAAGAGACGTGTGAGGATTATATAGAGCTGTGGTCACATGAAGAAGAAGAGACGTGTGAGGATTATATAGAGCTGTGGTCACATGAAGAAGAAGAGACGTGTGAGGATTATATAGAGCTGTGGTCACATGAAGAAGAAGAGACGTGTGAGGATTATATAGAGCTGTGGTCACATGAAGAAGAAGAGACGTGTGAGGATTATATAGAGCTGTGGTCACATGAAGAAGAAGAGACGTGTGAGGATTATATAGAGCTGTGGTCACATGAAGAAGAAGAGACGTGTGAGGATTATATAGAGCTGTGGTCACATGAAGAAGAAGAGACGTGTGAGGATTATATAGAGCTGTGGTCACATGAAGAAGAAGAGACGTGTGAGGATTATATAGAGCTGTGGTCACATGAAGAAGAAGAGACGTGTGAGGATTATATAGAGCTGTGGTCACATGAAGAAGAAGAGACGTGTGAGGATTATATAGAGCTGTGGTCACATGAAGAAGAAGAGACGTGTGAGGATTATATAGAGCTGTGGTCACATGAAGAAGAAGAGACGTGTGAGGATTATATAGAGCTGTGGTCACATGAAGAAGAAGAGACGTGTGAGGATTATATAGAGCTGTGGTCACATGAAGAAGAAGAGACGTGTGAGGATTATATAGAGCTGTGGTCACATGAAGAAGAAGAGACGTGTGAGGATTATATAGAGCTGTGGTCACATGAAGAAGAAGAGACGTGTGAGGATTATATAGAGCTGTGGTCACATGAAGAAGAAGAGACGTGTGAGGATTATATAGAGCTGTGGTCACATGAAGAAGAAGAGACGTGTGAGGATTATATAGAGCTGTGGTCACATGAAGAAGAAGAGACGTGTGAGGATTATATAGAGCTGTGGTCACATGAAGAAGAAGAGACGTGTGAGGATTATATAGAGCTGTGGTCACATGAAGAAGAAGAGACGTGTGAGGATTATATAGAGCTGTGGTCACATGAGAAGAAGAGACGTGTGAGGATTATATAGAGCTGTGGTCACATGAAGAAGAAGAGACGTGTGAGGATTATATAGAGCTGTGGTCACATGAAGAAGAAGAGACGTGTGAGGATTATATAGAGCTGTGGTCACATGAAGAAGAAGAGACGTGTGAGGATTATATAGAGCTGTGGTCACATGAAGAAGAAGAGACGTGTGAGGATTATATAGAGCTGTGGTCACATGAAGAAGAAGAGACGTGTGAGGATTATATAGAGCTGTGGTCACATGAAGAAGAAGAGACGTGTGAGGATTATATAGAGCTGTGGTCACATGAAGAAGAAGAGACGTGTGAGGATTATATAGAGCTGTGGTCACATGAAGAAGAAGAGACGTGTGAGGATTATATAGAGCTGTGGTCACATGAAGAAGAAGAGACGTGTGAGGATTATATAGAGCTGTGGTCACATGAAGAAGAAGAGACGTGTGAGGATTATATAGAGCTGTGGTCACATGAAGAAGAAGAGACGTGTGAGGATTATATAGAGCTGTGGTCACATGAAGAAGAAGAGACGTGTGAGGATTATATAGAGCTGTGGTCACATGAAGAAGAAGAGACGTGTGAGGATTATATAGAGCTGTGGTCACATGAAGAAGAAGAGACGTGTGAGGATTATATAGAGCTGTGGTCACATGAAGAAGAAGAGACGTGAGGATTATATAGAGCTGTGGTCACATGAAGAAGAAGAGACGTGTGAGGATTATATAGAGCTGTGGTCACATGAAGAAGAAGAGACGTGTGAGGATTATATAGAGCTGTGGTCACATGAAGAAGAGACATGTGAGGATTATATAGAGCTGTGGTCACATGAAGAAGAGACGTGTGAGGATTATATAGAGCTGTGGTCACATGAATAAGAAGAGACGTGTGAGGATTATATAGAGCTGTGGTCACATGAAGAAGAAGAGACGTGTGAGGATTATATAGAGCTGTGGTCACATGAAGAAGAAGAGACGTGTGAGGATTATATAGAGCTGTGGTCACATGAAGAAGAAGAGACGTGTGAGGATTATATAGAGCTGTGGTCACATGAAGAAGAGACGTGTGAGGATTATATAGAGCTGTGGTCACATGAAGAAGAGACGTGAGGATTATAGAGCTGTGGTCACATGAAGAAGAGACGTGTGAGGATTATATAGAGCTGTGGTCACATGAAGAAGAAGAGACGTGTGAGGATTATATAGAGCTGTGGTCACATGAAGAAGAAGAGACGTGTGAGGATTATATAGAGCTGTGGTCACATGAAGAAGAAGAGACGTGTGAGGATTATATAGAGCTGTGGTCACATGAAGAAGAAGAGACGTGTGAGGATTATATAGAGCTGTGGTCACATGAAGAAGAAGAGACGTGTGAGGATTATATAGAGCTGTGGTCACATGAAGAAGAAGAGACGTGTGAGGATTATATAGAGCTGTGGTCACATGAAGAAGAAGAGACGTGTGAGGATTATATAGAGCTGTGGTCACATGAAGAAGAAGAGACGTGTGAGGATTATATAGAGCTGTGGTCACATGAAGAAGAAGAGACGTGTGAGGATTATATAGAGCTGTGGTCACATGAAGAAGAAGAGACGTGTGAGGATTATATAGAGCTGTGGTCACATGAAGAAGAAGAGACGTGTGAGGATTATATAGAGCTGTGGTCACATGAAGAAGAAGAGACGTGTGAGGATTATATAGAGCTGTGGTCACATGAAGAAGAGAGACGTGTGAGGATTATATAGAGCTGTGGTCACATGAAGAAGAAGAGACGTGTGAGGATTATATAGAGCTGTGGTCACATGAAGAAGAAGAGACGTGTGAGGATTATATAGAGCTGTGGTCACATGAAGAAGAAGAGACGTGTGAGGATTATATAGAGCTGTGGTCACATGAAGAAGAAGAGACGTGTGAGGATTATATAGAGCTGTGGTCACATGAAGAAGAAGAGACGTGTGAGGATTATATAGAGCTGTGGTCACATGAAGAAGAAGAGACGTGTGAGGATTATATAGAGCTGTGGTCACATGAAGAAGAAGAGACGTGTGAGGATTATATAGAGCTGTGGTCACATGAAGAAGAAGAGACGTGTGAGGATTATATAGAGCTGTGGTCACATGAAGAAGAAGAGACGTGTGAGGATTATATAGAGCTGTGGTCACATGAAGAAGAAGAGACGTGTGAGGATTATATAGAGCTGTGGTCACATGAAGAAGAAGAGACGTGTGAGGATTATATAGAGCTGTGGTCACATGAAGAAGAAGAGACGTGTGAGGATTATATAGAGCTGTGGTCACATGAAGAAGAAGAGACGTGTGAGGATTATATAGAGCTGTGGTCACATGAAGAAGAAGAGACGTGTGAGGATTATATAGAGCTGTGGTCACATGAAGAAGAAGAGACGTGTGAGGATTATATAGAGCTGTGGTCACATGAAGAAGAAGAGACGTGTGAGGATTATATAGAGCTGTGGTCACATGAAGAAGAAGAGACGTGTGAGGATTATATAGAGCTGTGGTCACATGAAGAAGAAGAGACGTGTGAGGATTATATAGAGCTGTGGTCACATGAAGAAGAAGAGACGTGTGAGGATTATATAGAGCTGTGGTCACATGAAGAAGAAGAGACGTGTGAGGATTATATAGAGCTGTGGTCACATGAAGAAGAAGAGACGTGTGAGGATTATATAGAGCTGTGGTCACATGAAGAAGAAGAGACGTGTGAGGATTATATAGAGCTGTGGTCACATGAAGAAGAAGAGACGTGTGAGGATTATATAGAGCTGTGGTCACATGAAGAAGAAGAGACGTGTGAGGATTATATAGAGCTGTGGTCACATGAAGAAGAAGAGACGTGTGAGGATTATATAGAGCTGTGGTCACATGAAGAAGAAGACGTGTGAGGATTATATAGAGCTGTGGTCACATGAAGAAGAAGAGACGTGTGAGGATTATATAGAGCTGTGGTCACATGAAGAAGAAGAGACGTGTGAGGATTATATAGAGCTGTGGTCACATGAAGAAGAGACGTGTGAGGATTATATAGAGCTGTGGTCACATGAAGAAGAAGAGACGTGTGAGGATTATATAGAGCTGTGGTCACATGAAGAAGAAGAGACGTGTGAGGATTATATAGAGCTGTGGTCACATGAAGAAGAAGAGACGTGTGAGGATTATATAGAGCTGTGGTCACATGAAGAAGAAGAGACGTGTGAGGATTATATAGAGCTGTGGTCACATGAAGAAGAAGAGACGTGTGAGGATTATATAGAGCTGTGGTCACATGAAGAAGAAGAGACGTGTGAGGATTATATAGAGCTGTGGTCACATGAAGAAGAAGAGACGTGTGAGGATTATATAGAGCTGTGGTCACATGAAGAAGAAGAGACGTGTGAGGATTATATAGAGCTGTGGTCACATGAAGAAGAAGAGACGTGTGAGGATTATATAGAGCTGTGGTCACATGAAGAAGAAGAGACGTGTGAGGATTATATAGAGCTGTGGTCACATGAAGAAGAAGAGACGTGTGAGGATTATATAGAGCTGTGGTCACATGAAGAAGAAGAGACGTGTGAGGATTATATAGAGCTGTGGTCACATGAAGAAGAAGAGACGTGTGAGGATTATATAGAGCTGTGGTCACATGAAGAAGAAGAGACGTGTGAGGATTATATAGAGCTGTGGTCACATGAAGAAGAAGAGACGTGTGAGGATTATATAGAGCTGTGGTCACATGAAGAAGAAGAGACGTGTGAGGATTATATAGAGCTGTGGTCACATGAAGAAGAAGAGACGTGTGAGGATTATATAGAGCTGTGGTCACATGAAGAAGAAGAGACGTGTGAGGATTATATAGAGCTGTGGTCACATGAAGAAGAAGAGACGTGTGAGGATTATATAGAGCTGTGGTCACATGAAGAAGAAGAGACGTGTGAGGATTATATAGAGCTGTGGTCACATGAAGAAGAAGAGACGTGTGAGGATTATATAGAGCTGTGGTCACATGAAGAAGAAGAGACGTGTGAGGATTATATAGAGCTGTGGTCACATGAAGAAGAAGAGACGTGTGAGGATTATATAGAGCTGTGGTCACATGAAGAAGAAGAGACGTGTGAGGATTATATAGAGCTGTGGTCACATGAAGAAGAAGAGACGTGTGAGGATTATATAGAGCTGTGGTCACATGAAGAAGAAGAGACGTGTGAGGATTATATAGAGCTGTGGTCACATGAAGAAGAAGAGACGTGTGAGGATTATATAGAGCTGTGGTCACATGAAGAAGAAGAGACGTGTGAGGATTATATAGAGCTGTGGTCACATGAAGAAGAAGAGACGTGTGAGGATTATATAGAGCTGTGGTCACATGAAGAAGAAGAGACATGTGAGGATTATATAGAGCTGTGGTCACATGAAGAAGAAGAGACGTGTGAGGATTATATAGAGCTGTGGTCACATGAAGAAGAAGAGACGTGTGAGGATTATATAGAGCTGTGGTCACATGAAGAAGAAGAGACGTGTGAGGATTATATAGAGCTGTGGTCACATGAAGAAGAAGAGACGTGTGAGGATTATATAGAGCTGTGGTCACATGAAGAAGAAGAGACGTGTGAGGATTATATAGAGCTGTGGTCACATGAAGAAGAAGAGACGTGTGAGGATTATATAGAGCTGTGGTCACATGAAGAAGAAGAGACGTGTGAGGATTATATAGAGCTGTGGTCACATGAAGAAGAAGAGACGTGTGAGGATTATATAGAGCTGTGGTCACATGAAGAAGAAGAGACGTGTGAGGATTATATAGAGCTGTGGTCACATGAAGAAGAAGAGACGTGTGAGGATTATATAGAGCTGTGGTCACATGAAGAAGAAGAGACGTGTGAGGATTATATAGAGCTGTGGTCACATGAAGAAGAAGAGACGTGTGAGGATTATATAGAGCTGTGGTCACATGAAGAAGAAGAGACGTGTGAGGATTATATAGAGCTGTGGTCACATGAAGAAGAAGAGACGTGTGAGGATTATATAGAGCTGTGGTCACATGAAGAAGAGACGTGTGAGGATTATATAGAGCTCTGGTCACATGAAGAAGAAGAGATGTATGAGGATTATATAGAGCTGTGGTCACATGAAGAAGAAGAGACGTGTGAGGATTATATAGAGCTGTGGTCACATGAAGAAGAAGAGACGTGTGAGGATTATATAGAGTTGTGGTCACATGAAGAAGAGACGTGAGGATTATATAGAGTTGTGGTCACATGAAGAAGAGACGTGAGGATTATATAGAGCTGTGGTCACATGAAGAAGAAGAGACGTGAGGATTATATAGAGCTGTGGTCACATGAAGAAGAAGAGACGTGTGAGGATTATATAGAGCTGTGGTCACATGAAGAAGAAGAGACGTGTGAGGATTATATAGAGCTGTGGTCACATGAAGAAGAGGAGACTTCGAGGGAGGATTACCAAGTCCTTGACACTCTGGCCTGGGTGGACTCTTCTGATGATTTGGTATTGTCCTTCATCTGCTCTACCTTCTGATATACGGCGGTCGCTGTCACACGGCACGGAGTGGTCAGCAGTATTACTATTTAGTGTTGCTGCTGTCCTTGGGAAGGACAATGTGGCATACGTGCTGGCATATGGATGGTTGGAGGGCACACGTCAGTAACGTCCGTTCTTCTCCGCGACTACAAGTCTTCCCTACAGGCTCCGCGGTCACCAGGTCAGACTCCGCCACTGGCACAGATGCAGGGGAAGAATTGCCAGAGGTCACGTCAAGCCTACGGCCGTGTCGCCCCGACCTTTCTTGCCCGTCCTCCCTCCACGTGAGCTGTGTTAACTTTGCTGGGGGATCAGGGGTCACACGCTGGGTAGTAAGCACAAAATATAGAATTGGTGATAAGTGGCGCCCCTGTCTCCAGAAATCAGAGAAAAGGGAGAATCAAACAGTCTTAGGTGTGAAGTGTGCACGAGACAAGCAGCGATGGCACTAATGCTTTGTACGTGGTTATTCCAGTCCAGACACGTGTCCCGTCATTGTCATCATACAGGGGCACGCATATGATCAGGATTCACGTGCTGTGTCAGGGCCATGCACCAGTATAATCCCAGTGACCAGAAGAAGCCTAGCCAGCTCCACGGCTGTAATAATGTCCGCAGCGGGCCCTGGACGTGCTGCGCCACGGGCTGTGAGTGAAGATGGCCGCAGCAGGGGTAGGTGTCGGACCACCGGAGTGTTTCTGGCACAGGCGAGAGGCGGTAATAGAGAGGTTCAGTTTGTCAGGATTAATGTTGTCTTTGCCTGGAGGGATCCGTTTAGCTGGCAAGCGGCATTAGATGAATCCAGCTGTCAGAGGCGCTCCGCTCCCGGCCAGCAGATATTTTTAGCAAGTGGGTCCCATCTATACTAATTAAGAGGCAGCTCTGTGGCCCCCACACAAGCCGACAGCCAGTCTCGCCATGCCGAGGAGAGCGTGCTGCACCTGTCAGCTGTCACCGCCACAAAATCTGCACCGAAACCAGTCTATCAACCCAGCAACACTGCCCTGAACGCACTACTACCAGCATCATCCACATACTGCATTCGCCACAAGATATGTGCAGAAACCAGTCTATCAACCCAGCAACACTGCCCTGAACGCACTACTACCAGCATCATCTACTGCGGTGGCTGTATAGAGGGCATGGCTGTACAACCAATCACTGGCATCGGCTGACTTGTGCCGCATTAGCTGTAGGCCCGTACACAGAGCGGAGGACGGTGGAAGACGCGAGCACATAGTCTGGATCACAATTACAACCCCTTTAATACACCACTACCACCCCCATCATCTATACAATATGTAGCCCACCATGTTTCCTGCACATTGTACAATTACTATCACCCCTTCCATCTTGCCCCATGGCTTGCCCTGCCCTCTCCACTCGGCAGTTATATCCTTAGCGGTTGCTGGGGTCTCAAGCTTGAGCCCGGTGCAGCGAGCGGAGTGAGGGGCACAGCCATCGCCGCCGGATCACTATCTCTACAAATGACTACAGCAGGAGAGATCACAGCAGTCCCAACGCCCCGCATCTGCTCGACATCACAGAAGGTCTGCTCTACCCCCAGCAATCACCGTAACGAGGCGCAAGCAGCAGGCCCTGGGCTACCAGCCTGACATATCTGGGACAGACGTGATGGTGAGACTAAGTGCCCGCAGGAGCATGCAGTCACACCGCTACTTCTCTCCGACAGGAAAGACGGATGAGGAGCAGCTCTGGCAGTCGCCCAACAATCTGGGGTGCAGCTGGCACGACGGGGGCAATCCTTATCTATGGATGTGCTACCGGCCACAAAGGCTGGTTCATCCGACGTGGGGTGGCCGCATATCACAGACCTGGCACGGGTACAGCGGCTCAGGTTCTGCCTTTCTTCCCAGAGACCAAATCCACAGAGACTTCTGCCGGTAACACCGCAGCCGCCGCATCTCAGTCTTTTCAATGGGACTAATTTAAGCCGGCAGGCGCACACAGCTGTACGCAGCAGGCAAAATGGAGCAGGGCAGAGGAGGGAGAACATTACTGACATTCCAGAGACACGGGAGGGGGCCCAGCGCGGTGGGGTTAGCACAGGTTGGGGGTTCAGCCGGTGGAAGATGACTGCTGGTACGTGTGGTGCTTACAGGTTATAGCTGTGGATGGGCTAGAGCCGGGGTGTAGGACAATGGAGCGTGTCCTAGTTAGACAATCCTCCGGTACACAGAGCCTCGCATCTCCCGCGCTCCAGTCATAAATAATTGAGTGCGCATCAGACGGACGATACATCAGCCAGGCAGCCGTGAGCCTGAGTGACACGCCGAGGAATCGGCCAGGACGGGCAAATCAGCTGAAGTGGTCCCAACACTGCTGACCCCCCTGACGTCTGAGAGAACACCAGAGAAGGGACAGCACATCTCCCCGACCAGCAGTGAAATACCATGTGTGACCCTCAGGAGCAGAACACGAGACCCGGGGGCTGGCGCTGAGCAAAGGCTGCACTATATGTCCAGGCTGGCACATAACCCAGGTGGCATCCTGCCGGTGACATATTACCATGTGGAGGTCACGCGTCACTGGTGAGAAATCTTCGGAGGCTTCACGGGGTCCATACTAATGGCTCCCGCTTGTAGAACAGCGTGTAACAGCTTCCTGCAGATGAGGGGAATCCATTTTACAGAAAAAAACTATTGTCCAACTGTCAGATGCTATCGACCGCAAGTCACGTGGACCTGGAGACAGAAGGTTGTGATCAGCATCACAATCAGAGCTCCAATCGCCAGGTCCTGGACCACCGAGGCAGAAACGCCGGCCTGTGAGAACATCGGCAATTAATACCTGCTACAGAGGAGCAGATAAAACGTCCGCCGTCTAATGTGACATCTAAGAGACAAACTTAATTAGGAAGCCAGTAAACCATGTTAAAGGCATAGAAACAATGCTTCCAGCTCACCGCTCCCCTCTTGTAAAACCCCAATACCAGGCCTCACCGCTCCCCTCTTGTAAAACCCCAATACCAGGCCTCACCGCTCCCCTCTTGTAAAACCCCAATACCAGGCCTCACCGCTCCTCTCTCGTAAAACCCCAATACCAGGCCTTACCGCTCCTCTCTCGTAAAACCCCAATACCAGGCCTCACCGCTCCCCTCTTGTAAAACCCCAATACCAGGCCTCACCGCTCCTCTCTCGTAAAACCCCAATACCAGGCCTCACCGCTCCCCTCTTGTAAAACCCCAATACCAGGCCTCACCGCTCCTCTCTCGTAAAACCCCAATACCAGGCCTCACCGCTCCTCTCTTGTAAAACCCCAATACCAGGCCTCACCGCTCCCCTCTCGTAAAACCCCAATACCAGGCGTCACCGCTCCTCTCTTGTAAAACCCCAATACCAGGCCTCAGCGCTCCTCTCTCGTAAAACCCCAATACCAGGCCTCACCGCTCCCCTCTTGTAAAACCCCGATACCAGGCGTCACCGCTCCTTTCTTGTAAAACCCCAATACCAGGCGTCACCGCTCCTCTCTTGTAAAACCCCGATACCAGGCCTCACCGCTCCTCTCTTGTAAAACCCCAATACCAGGCGTCACCGCTCCTCTCTCGTAAAACCCCAATACCAGGCCTTACCGCTCCTCTCTGGTAAAACCCCAATACCAGGCCTTAGCGCTCCTCTCTGGTAAAACCCCAATACCAGGCCTTACCGCTCCCCTCTCGTAAAACCCCAATACCATGCCTTACCGCTCCCCTCTCGTAAAACCCCGATACCAGTCCTCACCGCTCCTCTTTTGTAAAACCCCAATACCATGCCTCACCTCTCCTCTCTCTCAAAATCCCAATACCAGGCCTCACCGCTCCACTCTCGTAAAACCCCGATACCAGGCCTTACCGCTCCTCTCTCGTAAAACCCCAATACCAGGCCTCACCGCTCCTCTCTCGTAAATCCTTGTTCCCGGGCTCACTGCTCCTCTCACACATCCATGTTTCTGGGCTCACCGCTCCTCTCACACATCCATGTTTCTGGGCTCACCGCTCCTCTCTCACACATCCATGTTTCTGGGCTCACTGCTCCTCTCACACATCCATGTTTCTGGGCTCACCGCTCCTCTCACACATCCATGTTTCTGGGCTCACCGCTCCTCTCACACACATCCATGTTTCTGGGCTCACCGCTCCTCTCTCACACATCCATGTTTCTGGGCTCACCGCTCCTCTCTCACATCCATGTTTCTGGGCTCACCGCTCCTCTCACACATCCATGTTTCTGGGCTCACCGCTCCTCTCTCTCACATCCATGTTCCTGGGCTCACCGCTCCTCTCACACATCCATGTTTCTGGGCTCACCGCTCCTCTCTCTCACATCCATGTTTCTGGGCTCGCCGCTCCTCTCACACATCCATGTTTCTGGGCTCACTGCTCCTCTCACACTTAACTCAAACGAGAAACACAAGCATATTTTTACTGCTAAGATCAAGCACATGTCCTGCAGGTCAGAGGAGACAGCGGACCCCATCAGTTTCCACAATCAACAGAAAACCAGCCATATTCCTAGATATATTGGCCACCTGCCTCCGGGGACTCGTCCAGCCCACAAGTAAGGGTGGCCGTACACATTCAGGTTCAGTTTATTTTCTGCAGTGTTTGAACGTGTGGATCATAACAGGAGCCAAAGTATAAAAGACAGATACTTCTTTCAATTTACTCCTGGTTTTGGCATCAAAAACTGCATGAAAAAACCTGAATAAAACCTGAATGTGTATGAACGGCCCAAGACTGATGCGCCCATCATTGCAGCTGGGCCTCAGTGCACTTATTAAAGATGGAGAAAGGCTCATAGACTCTCCCATCCCAGCAGAAGTAGCGCCCCATCCACCCCGGCGAGATCTCATTAGTGGGTTCTGCTTTTCAATGATATAAGTGACAGGCTCTGGCCTCAATCTGTTCTCTCCTTTCTATTGTCCCGCTGAATGCACAAGGGGCGCTCAGAGATGGTCATCTATCTGCGGAAGGAAGCCATGCATGAAAGTGACAATTTCCATAGCAATATTAGGCGGCAGCAGTCACTGACCAGAAACCCTGGGAATTGTCTCGGTTCCTAAGCCTCTGACAAATTTGAGTCTCTGCAAATCACCTCGACTCCATGATGTCCTCACTCGTCCAAAGCTTCAGGTGGACTAGCAGCTTCTACCAAGACAAATACCAGGTACGAAGGACGTGACTCCACTACACAGGGCTGATCTCTTCACGTACAGAGACTAAGATGGCTGCAGTGCTGCAGGTAGTGACACGTCAGTGAGGGGCGATAAGATTCCAGTCTTATACGCCCGCACAGAAAGAACGTGTTAGAGTGCGTCCATGTGAACTGACCCCCTTGGGCGCAGACTGCAAAAGGACATGTTTTTTTCTAGAATTGTCTGCCCTAGCTCCACAAGTTGTCAGCAAGACAGCATGTTATCCATACTGATGAATGACCTCCATAATTACATCCCTGCAAGTTGCAGCCACCAGGACGTAGAGGACAAGGTATATAGCCCGAATCGCATTGTGTGCCCACCACATAAGACCCTGCAAGCAGAAGATGAAAGTATGGGAGGAGTCTCAGATAAAGACTACGGTGGGCAATCTAAAACGCAACAAGTAAAGCGAGATCCCACGCTACAGGAAAAGTCTCTACTCCATTATCACCACTGTGGAGACTATAAAAACGGAGAAGATACTGAGCGTAACACACCACTGACCAGACGTCTGCCACGAAAGGGAAAGAATGATGGTGGTCAGGACTTCAGAGGAGTCTTTAATCTAAGGTCTATAGCCAAGAGAGAGCAGCAGGTGAGGGCAACAGGGCCCACGGTAAAGACCGGGGCCATTTGGCAGAGGACGTTCCACTACGGGTGGGATATTTAATGTTTGGTGGACAGTGTTCCCCAGATGTCTAAGCTGTCCTCCGGAGAAATAAATATCAAAAATGGGCTACAGAACTGGAAATTATTCCAGAAAACGCACGCAACAGAACCCTGACCTCCACCACACACACAGGGGGGTCGGAGAAGTAAGGACTGTGACTGTGTTCCCGTAATGTGACCAAAGCTCTGCCACCTCAATTGTCCTGTACGCCCTTCAGTAACTTCTCACTTGGTGGTAGAGTCATTGGGGACTGTGGAGATAAAAAATAAAACCTCACTGAATTGAGCAGATTCTGCACTTTTAAAGGGTATACTTTCCATAATTACATCACACCTGGATCTTTTCCAAAAACACCAAGACCTGGAGTGGCCCTTACATTTCATGACTAGCCTGACACCTAGGCTAACAGATCAGTGCACACGACCGGCAATTTCTGGACACTAATGATTTTGCATACGGTTCTCTACGGTTTTCTGTGGGGGTTGTAGAATTGACCTGGATAATGACGATTCCAGAACTTAAGTGTGAAACACCGCTCCCGAGTCTGGGGGTGCATACACTGTTGGTGGACCCATCGTCAGGAGAAGTCGAACTGAGGAACATAGACACCCCAGCACTGAGTTGCACTGCTGGCAGTTTCCATCTTTAACACAGGCTTATTATCCTGTTGGCAATGATTTGTCTTCTTAAAGTGGTGCCAAGCTGCTTGAGCCCGTCTCCAAGAGCCTCCCCCATCAGGTGTCCAAAAACGACTCTCACAATCCTCCCGGGACGAATCACGAAATGACTCAACAAAGCGTTGGTGGGAGAAACAAAGGAATAGGCTCCCAGGGGATGGAGGTGGAAGACGGCAAGAAGCTTCCGTTTTATGGCAGTCAAGCTCTTCTCTCTTCGAGACGCCCTCAGATGATCATCCTCCAGCTGCCAGGCTGGTGGCTTTATTCTTAATTAATCGGATACGAGGAAAGCAAACGGCTCCTTCCATTACGAGAGAAGACGCTGCAGCAGCCTGGACGCAGCAGGATGTGGTCTGAGACGGGACAAACGTCTTAATGAGCACATAGAGTCTGCCGGCCAATCGATCCCAGCACCACACATTACAAGCAGGTTCCGGCACTGCAGTCGGATGATCGCCATGTTGGGAGCGAGGTGTCCGTCCGATACAGGAATGCACATCATGCCCCAGTAACCTGGTGACATGCTGGAGGGAGTAAACCTGGAGATGTATTCCTTTCTAGAGTATCAGGAGCTCCGTATTATCAGACGCATCATACATTATTACAAAACCCATCGCCTGGAATATTGTCACAACGTACGCCCATCAATAATCCGATCTAAATAACAGAGGTCCTTACACACTCAGACAGAGCCGGGCAGGAGGTACATGATGCCTCACACCCCATCCTTACTGACAAAGCATTAGTAGGTGGCAATCTTCACGATATATGGAATGTACACAGGCAAGGGTGTCTCAGGATGGAGATATGTTGGCCGCACCTTCAAGGGCTCCTTACAGCTCTCTAGACCCACACAAGGTTTTACAGGCCAGATGTGCATTGATTTAAACAAAATGGTCTCTAGAGAAAACTGCACATTACGCCAAACTGCAAACCCAGCAGAGGTCACGGATCTGAGGGACAATGTATTCACTGGAGGATGAACAGGCGAAAACGCCACGGCATCCCATCATTTCAGAACCCCTCTGTACACAGCTCTGCGGGAAGTGGGGGTCACACACCATAAGGACTATTCCCCGGTTCAGTAATCTGTGGGGTCACCACCAAATCCTCATCTCAGATCACCTCGGAACACAGCTCTGGGGTCACACACCATAGAGGACTATTCCCCGGTTCACTAATCTGTGGGGTCACCACCGAATCCTCATCTCAGATCACCTCGGAACACAGCTCTGGGGTCACACACCATAAGGACTATTCCCCGGTTCACTAATCTGTGGGGTCACCACCAAATCCTCATCTCAGATCACCTCGGAACACAGCTCTGGGGTCACACACCATAAGGACTATTCCCCGGTTCACTAATCTGTGGGGTCACCACCGAATCCTCTTCTCCGATCACCTCGTAACACAGCTCTGGGGTCACACACCATAGGGACTATTCCCTGGTTCAGTAATCTGTGGGGTCACCACCGAATCCGCATCTCAGATCACCTCGGAACACAGCTCTGGGGTCACACACCATAAGGACTATTCCCAGGTTCAGTAATCTGTGGGGTCACCACCGAATCCTCATCACAATTCTGAGGGGTCCTCAACGCTCCTCTAGATGCAGCCCCTGCTCTCCGGTGTTACTGAAGACCAGCAAAGTTGACCTGGCCCAACACCACAGGAGGCCTAGCACATCTACTCATGAACCTTGCCATCAAGCTGAGCCGGTGTTCTTACTGGGCAGGTGACCTCGGGGGAGAGACGTGCCGAGCATCGGAGCACACAATCTCACAGGAGAGGTGAACAGCTTCACCAGGGAATTGCAAGTCACATATGTGACCAGCACAAGAACCTCCGGAGGACAGAAGCACAAACAACAAGGAAGTCCTGACATTGCATGAGGAGCCCTGGGGGATGAGACATCAGGGAGCACACCCTGTACAGCCCGGCCACCCCTCAGACATCTGCTGAAAGGGGTAACCAAAGATACAGGACAGTCAGACTTGGTCAACCAACATCTACAAAACACATTAGTCTACTGCTCGAGGAGGACTGTAGGACAGGAGAATACAGTCTATTGCTCCCTGTTATCAGCCATTTCAGGAGGGTAGAGGGTGACTGTAGGACCGGAGAAAAGAATCTATTACCCCCTGTTATCAGCCATTTCAGGGGAGAGGATGACTGTAGGACAGGAAAATATAATCTATTGCCCCCTGTTATCAGCCATTTCATGGGAGAGGATGACTGTAGGACAGGAGAATACAGTCTATTGCCCCCTGTTATCAGCCATTTCAGGGGGGAGGATGACTGTAGGACAGGAGAATACAGTCTATTGCCCTCTTTTATCAGCCATTTCAGGGGAGAGGATGACTGTAGGACAGGAGAATACAGTCTATTGCCCCTGTTATCAGCCATTTCAGGGGAGAGGATGACTGTAGGACAGGAGAATACAGTCTATTGCCCCCTGTTATCAGCCATTTCAGGGGAGAGGATGACTGTAGGACAGGAGAATACAGTCCTATTGCCCCTGTTATCAGCCATTTCAGGGGAGAGGATGACTGTAGGACAGGAGAATAGAGTCTATTGCCCCCTGTTATCAGCCATTTCAGGGGAGAGGATGACTGTAGGACAGGAGAATACAGTCTATTGCCCCCTGTTATCAGCCATTTCAGGGGAGAGGATGACTGTAGGACAGGAGAATACAGTCTATTGCCCCTGTTATCAGCCATTTCAGGGGAGAGGATGACTGTAGGACAGGAGAATACAGTCTATTGCCCCCTGTTATCAGCCATTTCAGAGGAGAGGATGACTGTAGGACAGGAGAATACAGTCTATTGCTCCTGTTATCAGCCATTTCAGGGGAGAGGATGACTGTAGGACAGGAGAATACAGTCTATTGCCCCCTGTTATCAGCCATTTCAGGGGAGAGGATGACTGTAGGACAGGAGAATACAGTCTATTGCCCCCTGTTATCAGCCATTTCAGGGGAGAGGATGACTGTAGGACAGGAGAATACAGTCTATTGCCCCCTGTTATCAGCCATTTCAGGGGAGAGGATGACTGTAGGACAGGAGAATACAGTCTATTGCCCCTGTTATCAGCCATTTCAGGGGAGAGGATGACTGTAGGACAGGAGAATACAGTCTATTGCCCCCTGTTATCAGCCATTTCAGGGGAGAGGATGACTGTAGGACAGGAGAATACAGTCTATTGCTCCCTGTTATCAGCCATTTCAGGGGAGAGGATGACTGTAGGACAGGAGAATACAGTCTATTGCCCCCTGTTATCAGCCATTTCAGGGGAGAGGATGACTGTAGGACAGGAGAATACAGTCTATTGCCCCCTGTTATCAGCCATTTCAGGGGAGAGGATGACTGTAGGACAGGAGAATACAGTCTATTGCCCCCTGTTATCAGCCATTTCAGGGGAGAGGATGACTGTAGGACAGGAGAATACAGTCTATTGCCCCCTGTTATCAGCCATTTCAGGGGAGAGGATGACTGTAGGACAGGAGAATACAGTCTATTGCCCCTGTTATCAGCCATTTCAGGGGAGAGGATGACTGTAGGACAGGAGAATACAGTCTATTGCTCCCTGTTATCAGCCATTTCAGGGGAGAGGATGACTGTAGGACAGGAGAATACAGTCTATTGCCTCCTGTTATCAGCCATTTCAGGGGAGAGGATGACTGTAGGACAGGAGAATACAGTCTATTGCCCCCTGTTATCAGCCATTTCAGGGGAGAGGGATGACTGTAGGACAGGAGAATACAGTCTATTGCTCCCTGTTATCAGCCATTTCAGGGGAGAGGATGACTGTAGGACAGGAGAATACAGTCTATTGCCCCTGTTATCAGCCATTTCAGGGAGAGGATGACTGTAGGACAGGAGAATACAGTCTATTGCCCCCTGTTATCAGCCATTTCAGGGAGAGGATGACTGTAGGACAGGAGAATACAGTCTATTGCCCCCTGTTATCAGCCATTTCAGGGGAGAGGATGACTGTAGGACAGGAGAATACAATCTATTGCCCCCTGTTATCAGCCATTTCAGGGAGAGAGGATGACTGTAGGACAGGAGAATACAGTCTATTGCCCCCTGTTATCAGCCATTTCAGGGGAGAGGATGACTGTAGGACAGGAGAATACAGTCTATTGCTCCCTGTTATCAGCCATTTCAGGGGAGAGGATGACTGTAGGACAGGAGAATACAGTCTATTGCCCCCTGTTATCAGCCATTTCAGGGGAGAGGATGACTGTAGGACAGGAGAATACAATCTATTGCCCCCTGTTATCAGCCATTTCAGGGGAGAGGATGACTGTAGGACAGGAGAATACAGTCTATTGCCCCTGTTATCAGCCATTTCAGGGAGAGGATGACTGTAGGACAGGAGAATACAATCTATTGCCCCCTGTTATCAGCCATTTCAGGGGAGAGGATGACTGTAGGACAGGAGAATACAGTCTATTGCTCCCTGTTATCAGCCATTTCAGGGGAGAGGATGACTGTAGGACAGGAGAATACAGTCTATTGCCCCCTGTTATCAGCCATTTCAGGGGAGAGGATGACTGTAGGACAGGAGAATACAGTCTATTGCCCCCTGTTATCAGCCATTTCAGGGGAGAGGATGACTGTAGGACAGGAGAATACAGTCTATTGCCCCCTGTTATCAGCCATTTCAGGGGAGAGGATGACTGTAGGACAGGAGAATACAGTCTATTGCCCCTGTTATCAGCCATTTCAGGGGAGAGGATGACTGTAGGACAGGAGAATACAATCTATTGCCCCCTGTTATCAGCCATTTCAGGGGAGAGGATGACTGTAGGACAGGAGAATACAGTCTATTGCCCCCTGTTATCAGCCATTTCAGGGGAGAGGATGACTGTAGGACAGGAGAATACAGTCTATTGCCCCCTGTTATCAGCCATTTCAGGGGAGAGGATGACTGTAGGACAGGAGAATACAGTCTATTGCTCCCTGTTATCAGCCATTTCAGGGGAGAGGATGACTGTAGGACAGGAGAATACAATCTATTGCCCCCTGTTATCAGCCATTTCAGGGGGAGAGGATGACTGTAGGACAGGAGAATACAGTCTATTGCCCCTGTTATCAGCCATTTCAGGGGAGAGGATGACTGTAGGACAGGAGAATACAGTCTATTGCCCCCTGTTATCAGCCATTTCAGGGGAGAGGATGACTGTAGGACAGGAGAATACAGTCTATTGCCCCCTGTTATCAGCCATTTCAGGGGAGAGGATGACTGTAGGACAGGAGAATACAGTCCTATTGCCCCCTGTTATCAGCCATTTCAGGGAGAGGATGACTGTAGGACAGGAGAATACAGTCTATTGCCCCCTGTTATCAGCCATTTCAGGGGAGAGGATGACTGTAGGACAGGAGAATACAGTCTATTGCTCCCTGTTATCAGCCATTTCAGGGAGAGGATGACTGTAGGACAGGAGAATACAGTCTATTGCCCCCTGTTATCAGCCATTTCAGGGAGAGGATGACTGTAGGACAGGAGAATACAGTCTATTGCCCCCTGTTATCAGCCATTTCAGGGGAGAGGATGACTGTAGGACAGGAGAATACAGTCTATTGCCCCCTGTTATCAGCCATTTCAGGGGAGAGGATGACTGTAGGACAGGAGAATACAATCTATTGCCCCCTGTTATCAGCCATTTCAGGGGAGAGGATGACTGTAGGACAGGAGAATACAGTCTATTGCCCCCTGTTATCAGCCATTTCAGGGGAGAGGATGACTGTAGGACAGGAGAATACAGTCTATTGCCCCCTGTTATCAGCCATTTCAGGGAGAGGATGACTGTAGGACAGGAGAATACAGTCTATTGCCCCCTGTTATCAGCCATTTCAGGGGAGAAGATGACTGTAGGACAGGAGAATACAGTCTATTGCTCCCTGTTATCAGCCATTTCAGGGGAGAGGATGACTGTAGGACAGGAGAATACAGTCTATTGCCCCTGTTATCAGCCATTTCAGGGGAGAGGATGACTGTAGGACAGGAGAATACAGTCTATTGCTCCCTGTTATCAGCCATTTCAGGGAGAGGATGACTGTAGGACAGGAGAATACAGTCTATTGCCCCTGTTATCAGCCATTTCAGGGGAGAGGATGACTGTAGGACAGGAGAATACAGTCTATTGCCCCCTGTTATCAGCCATTTCAGGGAGAGGATGACTGTAGGACAGGAGAATACAGTCTATTGCCCCTGTTATCAGCCATTTCAGGGAGAGGATGACTGTAGGACAGGAGAATACAGTCTATTGCCCCCTGTTATCAGCCATTTCAGGGGAGAGGATGACTGTAGGACAGGAGAATACAGTCTATTGCCCCTGTTATCAGCCATTTCAGGGGAGAGGATGACTGTAGGACAGGAGAATACAGTCTATTGCCCCTGTTATCAGCCATTTCAGGGGAGAGGATGACTGTAGGACAGGAGAATACAGTCTATTGCTCCCTGTTATCAGCCATTTCAGGGGAGAGGATGACTGTAGGACAGGAGAATACAGTCTATTGCCCCTGTTATCAGCCATTTCAGGGGAGAGGATGACTGTAGGACAGGAGAATACAGTCTATTGCTCCCTGTTATCAGCCATTTCAGGGGAGAGGATGACTGTAGGACAGGAGAATACAATCTATTGCCCCTGTTATCAGCCATTTCAGGGGAGAGGATGACTGTAGGACAGGAGAATACAGTCTATTGCTCCCTGTTATCAGCCATTTCAGGGGAGAGGATGACTGTAGGACAGGAGAATACAGTCTATTGCTCCCTGTTATCAGCCATTTCAGGGAGAGGATGACTGTAGGACAGGAGAATACAATCTATTGCCCCCTGTTATCAGCCATTTCAGGGGAGAGGATGACTGTAGGACAGGAGAATACAGTCTATTGCCCCTGTTATCAGCCATTTCAGGGGAGAGGATGACTGTAGGACAGGAGAATACAGTCTATTGCCCCCTGTTATCAGCCATTTCAGGGAGAGGATGACTGTAGGACAGGAGAATACAGTCTATTGCCCCCTGTTATCAGCCATTTCAGGGGAGAGGATGACTGTAGGACAGGAGAATACAGTCTATTGCTCCCTGTTATCAGCCATTTCAGGGGAGAGGATGACTGTAGGACAGGAGAATACAGTCTATTGCCCCTGTTATCAGCCATTTCAGGGGAGAGGATGACTGTAGGACAGGAGAATACAGTCTATTGCTCCCTGTTATCAGCCATTTCAGGGGAGAGGATGACTGTAGGACAGGAGAATACAGTCTATTGCCCCCTGTTATCAGCCATTTCAGGGGAGAGGATGACTGTAGGACAGGAGAATACAATCTATTGCTCCCTGTTATCAGCCATTTCAGGGGAGAGGATGACTGTAGGACAGGAGAATACAGTCTATTGCCCCCTGTTATCAGCCATTTCAGGGGAGAGGATGACTGTAGGACAGGAGAATACAGTCTATTGCTCCCTGTTATCAGCCATTTCAGGGGAGAGGATGACTGTAGGACAGGAGAATACAGTCTATTGCCCCCTGTTATCAGCCATTTCAGGGGAGAGGATGACTGTAGGACAGGAGAATACAGTCATTGCCCCCTGTTATCAGCCATTTCAGGAGAGAGGATGACTGTAGGACAGGAGAATACAGTCTATTGCCCCCTGTTATCAGCCATTTCAGGGGAGAGGATGACTGTAGGACAGGAGAATACAGTCTATTGCCCCCTGTTATCAGCCATTTCAGAAGTTTCCCTTCCCAGACCGACCAGGATTACTATATATCCCGTATCTCCAGAGCGGAGACCCTTCGACATGAGACGGATATCACCTGGTATAACGCCCCACACCTTTTTATGTCGTTCATCACCTGTACAAGGGAAGGATCATCTCTACTATGCAGCAGGATGGTTATTTAGCGGAGGAGAAGCAGGCGCTAAGTGCTGTGGTTTCACGCGTACTAATGAGTCTCGGCATGGCGAACAGAAAGAGGATTTCTCGCCCGGTGCAAATTAAATCCCTCTTTATAAAGGGCAGCCTAACGGGAGCGGCCATCATTGATTAAGAGCTTCAATCCCAGCACATCCACTCGTAGACGTCTGATCATCGCCGGAGCCGGTGACCCTGCGGTCCCGCTCAATTAATTATTAACCCGCCTCTCATGCTCCAGGCTCAGCAGATAAACCAGTGTATATTTCACACAGATCCCTCTGCAAACCCCACTAGTAGAGGACGCCAGTCTATTGGGACATCCCGTGGCGCCCCACTGGTAAGGTGACACTGCAGGCTATGATCTGTCATTGCACCATCACCACAACCACTGTGGTCTGTGCAATCTGACCCATCGACATGTCAAACATCCCAAACAAACATGTCCAGAGATAAGCATCTGCCAGAGAACACTGCAACCGCTGCCTGCAGGTCAGGAGATAAGCAGCCACCACGGGTCATCACTACCTACAGGTCAGGAGATAAGCAGCCACCACAGAGACCACGGGTCATCACTACCTACAGGTCAGGAGATAAGCAGCCACCACAGAGACCACGGGTCATCACTACCTACAGGTCAGGAGATAAGCAGCCACCACAGAGACCACTGGTGATCACAACCTACAGGTCAGGAGATAAGCAGCCACCACAGAGACCACGGGTCATCACTACCTACAGGTCAGTAGATAAGCAGCCACCACAGAGAACACGGGTCATCACTACCTACAGGTCAGGAGATAAGCAGCCACCACAGGTCATCACTACCTACAGGTCAGGAGATAAGCTGATGCCACAGAGACGACAGGTCATCACTACCTACAGGTCAGGAGATAAGCAGCCACCACAGAGACCACTGGTGATCACTACCTACAGGTCAGTAGATAAGCAGCCACCACAGAGAACACGGGTCATCACTACCTACAGGTCAGGAGATAAGCAGCCACCACAGGTCATCACTACCTACAGGTCAGGAGATAAGCTGATGCCACAGAGACGACAGGTCATCACTACCTACAGGTCAGGAGATAAGCAGCCACCACAGAGACCACGGGTCATCACTACCTACAGGTCAGGAGATAAGCAGCCACCACAGAGAACACGGGTCATCACTACCTACAGGTCAGGAGATAAGCAGCCACCACAGAGACCACGGGTCATCACTACCTACAGGTCAGGAGATAAGCAGCCACCACAGAGACTACGGGTGATCACTGCTACCATCTTTAGGGTCTGATCTTGGGGTCATGCTACCTCCACATGCCGATCTTCAGCATCCATAACACAAGGTAAATCACTGACGGCAGGTATTAGACATCAGTCCTGGTAATCCAAGGTCCATGATCACCAGACATGAGTCCATCCTGCCGGCACCACAATCTGCAATGTCTGGATCAGGAGAGTTTGTGACCCAAGGCAAGAAGGACCAAATGTCCAGGACCTCCAGGTGACCACTGGTACTGCAGAGTCCTCATGACAGCACTCCCTGCACTGGACTTCACAGGCTTGCTGGTGCGAAGGATCACATTAACGGTCGAGTGCAGTTATGTGTGTGGACAGTGACTGAGTCCGAGGTACATGAGGTGACATCCTGGGAGCTGTATATATGTACGCAGCCCACTGCTGGCCCAGTAAACATGGAAGGGGAGCTCTTATAGCGCCACCGTGAAGCCTCTCCCGGACGCTGTCAGTCACCGACTCGGCTCAGCGTTATTTCCAATTGGGTGAACATACAAGAAGCAGAGAGGACAGCAAAATCCGCAATTCAAATGCGCCAGCACAGTGGACAGCGTTCCACCTGGTGACCCCGCGAACATGTCACTCTCCTGTGAACCCGAGCGCAGCCCATGGCATCCATCACCCCGGCATAAGGAGTCATCATCCGGATCCAAACAAATTCCACACGAGCACCGCGCCCAGCCCGGGCTCATCCATGGTAATGCTGCCTCAAATACCAGGGACAAACACCCGCCTGTGCCCAACCTGACAGGAGGACATCTCAGCAGGGTGCACAGGATAGCCCCCCGCAGAGGAGAGAGACGTCACGTAAATACATACGACACCAGACAGAGAGGCGAGAGAGAAAACAGGATAGAGAGCCTGTGTACCATTTATAGAGAGGTGAGAGAGCGATAGAGACCCAGTGTACCATTTATAGAGAGGTGAGAGGGCGATAGAGACCCCGTGTACCATTTATAGAGAGGTGAGAGGGCGATAGAGACCCAGTGTACCATTTATAGAGAGGTGAGAGGGCGATAGAGACCTCGTGTACCATTTATAGAGAGGTGAGAGCGATAGAGACCCAGTGTACCATTTATAGAGGGGTGAGAGGGCGATAGAGACCCAGTGTACCATTTATAGAGAGATGAGAGAGCGATAGAGACCCAGTGTACCATTTATAGAGAGGTGAGAGAGCGATAGAGACCCCTTGTACCATTTATAGAGAGGTGAGAGCGATAGAGACCCCTTGTACCATTTATAGAGAGGTGAGAGCGATAGAGACCCCGTGTACCATTTATAGAGAGGTGAGAGGGCGATAGAGACCCAGTGTACCATTTATAGAGAGGTGAGAGGGCGCTAGAGACCTCGTGTACCATTTATAGAGAGGTGAGAGAGCGATAGAGACCCAGTGTACCATTTATAGAGGGGTGAGAGGGCGATAGAGACCCAGTGTACCATTTATAGAGAGATGAGAGAGCGATAGAGACCCAGTGTACCATTTATAGAGAGGTGAGAGAGCACGATAGAGACCAAGCGTACCATTTATAGAGAGGTGAGAGGGCGATAGAGACCACGTGTACCATTTATAGAGAGGTGAGAGCGATAGAGACCCAGTGTACCATTTATAGAGAGGAGAGAGCGATAGAGACCCAGTGTACCATTTATAGAGAGGTGAGAGAGCGATAGAGACCCAGTGTACCATTTATAGAGAGGTGAGAGGGCGATAGAGACCCAGTGTACCATTTATAGAGAGGTGAGAGCGATAGAGACCGTGTACCATTATAGAGGTGAGAGCGATAGAGACCAGTGTACCATTTATAGAGAGGTGAGAGAGCGATAGAGACCCAGTGTACCATTTATAGAGAGGTGAGAGAGCGATAGAGACCCAGTGTACCATTTATAGAGAGGTGAGAGAGCGATAGAGACCCAGTGTACCATTTATAGAGAGGTGAGAGAGCGATAGAGACCCAGTGTACCATTTATAGAGAGGTGAGAGGGCGATAGAGACCCAGTGTACCATTTATAGAGAGAGTGAGAGGGCGATAGAGACCCAGTGTACCATTTATAGAGAGGTGAGAGGCGATAGAGACCCAGTGTACCATTTATAGAGAGGTGAGACGATAGAGACCAGTGTACCATTTATAGAGAGGTGAGAGCGATAGAGACCCAGTGTACCATTTATAGAGAGGTGAGAGGCGATAGAGACCCAGTGTACCATTTATAGAGAGGTGAGAGAGCGATAGAGACCCAGTGTACCATTTATAGAGAGATGAGAGAGCGATAGAGACCCAGTGTACCATTTATAGAGGTGAGAGGGCGATAGAGACCCTGTGTACCATTTATAGAGGGGTGAGAGCGATAGAGACCCAGTGTACCATTTATAGAGAGGTGAGAGGGCGATAGAGACACAGTGTACCATTTATAGAGAGGTGAGAGCGATAGAGACCCAGTGTACCATTTATAGAGAGGTGAGAGGGCGATAGAGACCCAGTGTACCATTTATAGAGAGGTGAGAGAGCACGATAGAGACCCAGTGTACCATTTATAGAGAGGTGAGAGAGCGATAGAGACCCAGTGTACCATTTATAGAGAGGTGAGAGAGCGATAGAGACCCAGTGTACCATTTATAGAGAGGTGAGAGAGCGATAGAGACCCAGTGTACCATTTATAGAGAGGTGAGAGAGCGATAGAGACCCAGTGTACCATTTATAGAGAGGTGAGAGAGCGATAGAGACCCAGTGTACCATTTATAGAGAGGTGAGAGAGCGATAGAGACCCAGTGTACCATTTATAGAGAGGTGAGAGAGCGATAGAGACCCAGTGTACCATTTATAGAGAGGTGAGAGGGCGATAGAGACACAGTGTACCATTTATAGAGAGGTGAGAGCGATAGAGACCCAGTGTACCATTTATAGAGAGGTGAGAGGGCGATAGAGACCCAGTGTACCATTTATAGAGAGGTGAGAGAGCACGATAGAGACCCAGTGTACCATTTATAGAGAGGTGAGAGGCGATAGAGACCCAGTGTACCATTTATAGAGAGGTGAGAGAGCGATAGAGACCCCGTGTACCATTTATAGAGAGGTGAGAGAGCGATAGAGACCCAGTGTACCATTTATAGAGAGGTGAGAGAGCGATAGAGACCCAGTGTACCATTTATAGAGAGGTGAGAGGCGATAGAGACCCAGTGTACCATTTATAGAGAGGTGAGAGGGCGATAGAGACCCAGTGTACCATTTATAGAGAGGTGAGAGGGCGATAGAGACCCAGTGTACCATTTATAGAGAGGTGAGAGAGCGATAGAGACCCAGTGTACCATTTATAGAGAGGTGAGAGAGCGATAGAGACCCAGTGTACCATTTATAGAGAGGTGAGAGGCGATAGAGACCCAGTGTACCATTTATAGAGAGGTGAGAGGGCGATAGAGACCCAGTGTACCATTTATAGAGAGGTGAGAGAGCGATAGAGACCCAGTGTACCATTTATAGAGAGGTGAGAGGGCGATAGAGACCCAGTGTACCATTTATAGAGAGGTGAGAGCGCGATAGAGACCCAGTGTACCATTTATAGAGAGGTGAGAGAGCACGAGAGACCCAGTGTACCATTTATAGAGAGGTGAGAGAGCGATAGAGACCCAGTGTACCATTTATAGAGAGGTGAGAGGGCGATAGAGACCCAACGTACCATTTATAGAGAGGTGAGAGAGCACGAGAGACCCAGTGTACCATTTATAGAGAGGTGAGAGAGCACGAGAGACCCAGTGTACCATTTATAGAGAGGTGAGAGGGCGATAGAGACCACGTGTACCATTTATAGAGAGGTGAGAGCGATAGAGTCCCAGTGTACCATTTATAGAGAGGTGAGAGGGCGATAGAGACCCAGTGTACCATTTATAGAGAGGTGAGAGCACGATAGAGACCCAATGTACCATTTATAGAGAGGTGACAGCGATAGACACCCAGTGTACCATTTATAGAGAGGTGAGAGGGCGATAGAGACCCAGTGTACCATTTATAGATAGGTGAGAGGGCGATAGAGACCAAGCGTACCATTTATAGAGAGGTGAGAGAGCGATAGAGACCCAGCGTACCATTTATAGAGAGGTGAGAGAGCGATAGAGACCCCGTGTACCATTTATAGAGAGGTAAGAGGGCGATAGAGACCCCGTGTACCATTTATAGAGGTGAGAGGGCGATAGAGACCCTGTGTACTATTTATAGAGAGGTGAGAGAGCGATAGAGACCACGTGTACCATTTATAGAGAGGTGAGAGGGCGATAGAGACCCAGTGTACCATTTATAGAGAGGTGAGAGCACGATAGAGACCCAATGTCCCAGTTATAGAGAGGTGAGAGAGCACGAGAGACCCAGTGTACCATTTATAGAGAGGTGAGAGGGCGATAGAGTCCCAGTGTACCATTTATAGAGAGGTGAGAGGGCGATAGAGACCCCGTGTACTATTTCTAGAGGTGAGAGCACGATAGAGACCCAATGTACCATTTATAGAGAGGTGAGAGAGCACGAGAGACCCAGTGTACCATTTATAGAGAGGTGAGAGAGCGATAGAGACCCCGTGTACTATTTCTAGAGGTGAGAGCGATAGAGACCCTGCTTACTATTTATAGAGAGGTGAGAGCGAAAGACACCCCGCATACCATTTACTGTATAGAGAGGTGAGAGTGATAGAGACCCTGCATACCATTTATACATCACCTGGACACAGAAATAAATAAAGGTGAAAGGGAGAAAGGCTCCCCCCCACTCAAGCATCATCCATACATCTCCACTCCCCCCCCCCCCACCCCACCCATGCCTTTCTCCCGGACATCATCCATACCTCCCCCCCTCTCCCGGACATCATCCATACCTTCCTCCCTCTCCCGGACATCATCCATACCTCTCTGCTCCCCCAGCATCATCCACCCCTGTGACAGTGGGTGTCCTGCTCTCAAGGTCGCCATGTAAATTACGAGGAGTCATTAGGATGTAACTGCGGGGGACGAGACTTGTGTCTTAATTGCAGAGCATGAAGTGCTGATTCTAGACGGCTCCAGAGTCTGCGCCTCCTCCCAGCAGGCAAATCACAGGCCGGAGAGCCGCCCGTCACATGGAGGTGACCCGCTCTGCTCAGTGCCCGCATTTACGTCTGTGCATCACTGTGGGGTCATGTGATGTATAACCGCCGCATTTTGTGTGTCTGCATCGTGTGGGAGAATCCGCCATGTTACAATGCGGGAACACCATGAGCAGACGGCCGAAAGCCGCTCATTAACCCCTTCTATCTCCCTAATGGAATGGAAGCTACTAATGACCACCTGACATCAATGAACATCTAATGAGAGCGGCAAAGCCCCCCCCCACCGCAGGTTGCATCCACTGGATGACTGCAAGCTCTTGAGAACAGGCTCAGCACCCCACCGTCAGGGTTGAGGTGTGGTTTATGAGCCGGAAGAAGAGGAGCAGCAGGACAAGGAGATAAATCGCATCCCGGTAATGAAAGCCGCCATTCCTGACACCAACATGCCGTAAATCAGCTTTATGAGGTCATTTAGAAGTTGGCAGAGATCTGCAATTCAAAGTAATTCGGAGGGAGTAGGAACCGACGCCAGATGAAGAGGCTTTTATTAGGAAGCGTAAGCTCTGCAGACAAGGCCTGGCTTGTAACCAGTCAGCAGAGAAGCCGCAGAACAGACTCTGAGGAGGCAGCTTCCTGCGCCACTAGAACAATTCCCGCCAGTGTAAACATCGCTGCCGCCATCTTACAGGCCCCGGCGAAAATCTGGGTTAAAATATTCCATTTCTTGTCCTGAATAATTCATGGGGGATTCATCTCCACAAGATTCACAAACATCAAAGCGGCAGAGCCAAGGTGCCGGAGCGGCGCCCTCGACCTTCACGACGAGCCTTTGAAGAACCACACAATAAAATAATTCAAATGTGCCCCAAAGACTCGGAGAGTCACAAATCCCGGGCAAAAAGGAGCAGAGAAAGACGATCCACAGCGGGAGCGGATGCTGGGCGAGGAGACGACAACATCGCCACGATCAGGACGTATGAGGCTGTAATAGATACCGCACATTAGATCTGCAAGAGTGCGCCACTGTTACTAGTCATCACTGCGCCCGCGTACTCATGGTTCAGGTCTTTCTTATACAAGTTCACGTCAAACATTTCTATACGAGGATCAAAACGGCCAGGCCCCCTCCCCGAGTTTCGAGGCCCGTCGCACAGCTCCCTCCCTGGGTTTCGAGGCCTGTCTTTTGAAAAATGATGATATTTAAATTGTGTTACAAGGAGTTAAAATTAGTTTGTGTGTGTTTGCGCGCGCTGAAGTTTTCCCTTGTCCTTCCTCAAAAAACCAGACAGGGACTTTCTTGAGCCAACAGCAAATGTCTGTACATCACATGCGATTCGATAGCTTTGCTGAAAATAGAAATGTGGTGATAACTGTCACTGCCGGCGAGAAGGTATAAAACGTATGTATTGGCTCTTTTATGTCGGACTTCATTTTGATGACACCTTCATCTATGATGTCTCCTTGCTGCAAGTAAAATAAACTTCCTAAAATACAGATGACCCTTAGGCCCCATGCACACGACAGTTGTTTGTTTCCGCGTCCGTTCCGTTTTTTTTCACGGATAGGATGCTTCCCCATTCATTTCAATGGGTCCGTCAAAAAAGGCGGATGGTCAACCGTTTTTGTTCCGCATCCGTGATCCGTGTTTTCATTCCGTCAAAAAAATAGTGCATGTCCTATTTTTTTCACGTTTGCGGACAAGGATAGGCATTTTTACAATGGATCTGCCATAAAAATCGGATCCGTCAAAAAAAAACGGTCCATCATCCGTTTTTTTTGAGGGACGCAAAATTTCAAGGAGGAGCGGACGCTGAGGCAGGCAACGGTCGTGTGCATGTAGCCTTATTCTGACTTTATAGAAGAAAAATTTCCTTAACACAGTCGCCCGGACCTTCCCCCTGAGCTTCGAGGCCCGCCGCTCGCCTCCACCCCCTGAGCTTCGAGGCCCGCCGCTCGCCTCCCCCCCTGAGCTTCGAGGCCCGCCGCTCGCCTCCACCGCCTGGGCTTCGAGGCCCGCCGCTCGCCTCCACCCCCTGGGCTTCGAGGCCCGCCGCTCGCCTCCACCCCCTGGGCTTCGAGGCCCGCCGCTCTCCTCCTCCCCCTGGGCTTCGAGGCCCGCCGCTCGCCTCCACCCCCTGGGCTTCGAGGCCCGCCGCGCTCCACCCCTGGGCTTCGAGGCCCGCCGCCGCTCCACCCCCTGGGCTTCGAGGCCCGCCGCTCGCTCCACCCCTGGGCTCGAGGCCCGCCGCTCGCCTCCACCCCCTGGGCTTCGAGGCCCGCCGCTCGCCTCCACCCCCTGGGCTTCGAGGCCCGCCGCTCGCCTCCACCCCCTGGGCTTCGAGGCCCGCCGCTCGCCTCCACCCCCTGAGCTTCGAGGCCCGCCGCTCGCCTCCTCCCCCTGGGCTTCGAGGCCCGACGCTCGCCTCCTCCCCCTGAGCTTCGAGGCCCGACGCTCGCCTCCTCCCCCTGAGCTTCGAGGCCCGCCGCTCGCCTCCTCCCCCTGAGCTTCGAGGCCCGCCGCTCGCCTCCTCCCCCTGAGCTTCGAGGCCCGCCGCTCTCCTCCTCCCCCGGGCTTCGAGGCTCGCCGCTCTCCTCCTCCCCCTGGGCTTCGAGGCTCACCTTCTCCCCCGGGTTTCGAGGCCCGCCGCTTACCTCCTCCCCCTGTGATCGCGGCCCGCCGCTCGTCTCCTTACCGGGTTTCGAGACTCGTCTTTTTAATTCTAATCTCATTCTGGGTTCACTATGACGGGGATCACCACCATGGAGACCCCATGTAAGCGATAGAGCCTGACTGCACACGTCAGAGGAGAGATTTCATCACCAGCATGGGTGCTCTGTAAACCATCTGCGCCAGTGAGGGATCACCGGATAAGTAATGTGTTTACCAAGCAGCACCAGTCCTTCCTTCCTCTAATTTACCGCTGCTGATCAGACTCAGAATCCATTAAGGTTCCTTCACTTTGATTTATCTGCTGCCTGCGGCTGGGAGCGGAGGTAACACAGCGGCTCCGCACTTCCCCAGCATCGCACCTTGTTAGTACCAGAGATGTAATGGCATCAAGCCTGGACCAGCTGACCTGGGCCCCTGTACACAACACACGCTAGCGCAGAGGATGACAACGAGGACCCCACCTGCAGGAAACCCCGAGCCATAGCGTGAGGGCAGCTGTCCTCACCAGTATGCTGCGCAGTCAGCGGGCCAGACACACGTGCATCAGCCCATTAGACCCATATCCATCAGTCTACTCCCCTCCCCCACACTGCCGCTGTCAGAAAGGTTTACAGCAACAGAGCATGGTCGCCGTATCCGAGCCGCTCCAGAGAACGTCCGAGTCCTAAATTAGTAACAAGCTCTCCTGGATCTACATATCAGAACCATTTACTGCATGGCTGCGCACACGTCGGAGGAGGGGCGGGGATCCAGCAGCCTGCCCCGCACCCATACACAGCCCCTTACTACTCCACAGGGGGCAAGTACACCGCAGAACCCTCCATACAAGTCACTAGAGGGGACCAAGCAGCCTGCCCCGCACCCATACACAGCCCCTTACTACTCCACAGGGGGCAAGTACACCGCAGAACCCTCCGTACAAGTCACTAGAGGGGATCCAGCAGCCTGCCCCGCACCCATCCAATGCCCCCTTATTACTACTCCACAGGGGGCAAGTACACCGCAGAACCCTCCATACAAGTCACTAGAGGGGACCCAGCAGCCTGCCCCGCACCCATCCAATGCCCCCCTATTACTACTCCACAGGGGGCAAGTATACCGCAGAACCCTCCATACAAGTCACTAGAGGGGACCCAGCAGCCTGCCCCGCACTCCATCCAATGCCCCCTATTACTACTCCACAGGGGGCAAGTACACGCAGAACCCTCCATACAAGTCACTAGAGGGACCCAGCAGCCTGCCCCGCACCCATCCAATGCCCCCTATTACTACTCCACAGGGGGCAAGTACACCGCAGAACCCTCCGTACAAGTCACTAGAGGGGACCCAGCAGCCTGCCCCGCACCCATCCAATGCCCCCTATTACTACTCCACAGGGGGCAAGTACACCGCATAACCCTCCATACAAGTCACTAGAGGGGACCCAGCAGCCTGCCCCGCACCCATCCAATGCCCCCTTATTACTACTCCACAGGGGGCAAGTACACCGCAGAACCCTCCATACAAGTCACTAGAGGGGACCCAGCAGCCTGCCCCCGCACTCCATCCAATGCCCCCTATTACTACTCCACAGGGGCAAGTACACCGCAGAACCCTCCGTACAAGTCACTAGAGGGGACCCAGCAGCCTGCCCCGCACCCATCCAATGCCCCCTATTACTACTCCACAGGGGGCAAGTACACCGCAGAACCCTCCATACAAGTCACTAGAGGGGATCCAGCAGCCTGCCCCGCACCCATCCAATGCCCCCTATTACTACTCCACAGGGGGCAAGTACACCGCAGAACCCTCCATACAAGTCACTAGAGGGGACCCAGCAGCCTGCCCCGCACCCATCCAATGCCCCCTATTACTACTCCACAGGGGGCAAGTACACCGCAGAACCCTCCATACAAGTCATTGTAATGAGTGCTAGCTTTATATCTATGTCTACACACACGCCCCGAGGACTCTACACACACACACAGCCCCGAGGACTCTACACACACACACACACACCGCCCCGAGGACTCTACACACACACACAGCCCCGAGGACTCTACACACACACCGCCCCGAGGACTCTACACACACACCGCCCCGAGGACTCTACACACACACCGCCCCGAGGACTCTACACACACACCGCCCCGAGGACTCTGCCACACACCGCCCCGAGGACTCTCACACACACCGCCCGAGGACTCTACACACACACAGCCCGAGGACTCTACACACACACCAGCCCCGAGGACTCTACACACACACAGCCCCGAGGACTCTACACACACACAGCCCCGAGGACTCTACACACACAGCCCCGAGGACTCTACACACACAGCCCCGAGGACTCTACACACACACAGCCCCGAGGACTCTACACACACACAGCCCCGAGGACTCTACACACACACAGCCCCGAGGACTCTACACACACACAGCCCCGAGGACTCTACCACACACAGCCGAGGACTCTACACACACACAGCCCGAGGACTCTACACACACCGCCCGAGGACTCTACACACACACAGCCCCGAGGACTCTACACACACACAGCCCCGAGGACTCTACACACACACAGCCCTGAGGACTCTACACACACACAGCCCCGAGGACTCTACACACACACAGCCCCGAGGACTCTACACACACACAGCCCCGAGGACTCTACACACACACAGCCCCGAGGACTCTACACACACACAGCCCCGAGGACTCTACACACACACAGCCCCGAGGACTCTACACACACAGCCCCGAGGACTCTACACCACACAGCCCCGAGGACTCTACACACACACAGCCCGAGGACTCTACACACACAGCCCCGAGGACTCTACACACACAGCCCCGAGGACTCTACACACACAGCCCCGAGGACTCTACACACACAGCCCCGAGGACTCTACACACACAGCCCCGAGGACTCCTACACACACAGCCCGAGGACTCTACACACACAGCCCCGAGGACTCTACACACACAGCCCCGAGGACTCTACACACACAGCCCCGAGGACTCTACACACACAGCCCCGAGGACTCTACACACCCAGCCCCGAGGACTCTACACACACAGCCCCGAGGACTCTCACACACACAGCCCCGAGGACTCTACACACACACAGCCCCGAGGACTCTACACACACACAGCCCCGAGGACTCTAACACACACAGCCCCGAGGACTCTACACACACACAGCCCCGAGGACTCTACACACACACAGCCCCGAGGACTCTACACACACAGCCCCGAGGACTCTACACACACACGCCCCGAGACTCTACACACACACCGCCCGAGGACTCTACACACACCGCCCGAGGACTCTACACACCCGCCCGAGGACTCTACACACACCGCCCCGAGGACTCTACACACACACCCGAGGACTCACACACCGCCCGAGGACTCTACACACACACCGCCCGAGGACTCTACACACACACCGCCCCGAGGACTCTACACACACACAGCCCGAGGACTCTACACACACACAGCCCCGAGGACTCTACACACACACAGCCCCGAGGACTCTACACACACACGCCCCGAGGACTCTACACACACAGCCCCGAGACTCTCACACACACAGCCCCGAGGACTCTACACACACACAGCCCCGAGGACTCTACACACAGCCCCGAGGACTCTACACACACAGCCCGAGGACTCTACACACAGCCCCGAGGACTCTACACACCAGCCCGAGGACTCTACACACACACAGCCCCGAGGACTCTACACACACACAGCCCCGAGGACTCTACACACACAGCCCGAGGACTCTACACACACACAGCCCCGAGGACTCTACACACACACAGCCCCGAGGACTCTACACACACACAGCCCCCGAGGACTCTACACACACACAGCCCCGAGGACTCTACACACACACAGCCCCGAGGACTCTCACACACACAGCCCCGAGGACTCTACACACACACAGCCCCGAGGACTCTACACACACAGCCCCGAGGACTCTACACACACACAGCCCCGAGGACTCTACACACACAGCCCCGAGGACTCTACACACACAGCCCCGAGGACTCTACACACAGCCCGAGGACTCTACACACACAGCCCCGAGGACTCTACACACACAGCCCCGAGGACTCTACACACACAGCCCCGAGGACTCTACACACACAGCCCCGAGGACTCTACACACACAGCCCCGAGGACTCTCACACACAGCCCCGAGGACTCTACACACACAGCCCCGAGGACTCTACACACACAGCCCCGAGGACTCTAGCACACAGCCCCGAGGACTCTACACACACAGCCCCGAGGACTCTACACACACAGCCCCGAGGACTCTACACACACAGCCCCGAGGACTCTACACACACAGCCCCGAGGACTCTACACACACAGCCCCGAGGACTCTACACACACAGCCCCGAGGACTCTACACACAGCCCCGAGGACTCTACACACACAGCCCCGAGGACTCTACACACAGCCCCGAGGACTCTACACACACAGCCCCGAGGACTCTACACACACGCCCCGAGGACTCTACACACAGCCCCGAGGACTCTACACACACAGCCCCGAGGACTCTACACACACAGCCCCGAGGACTCTACACACACAGCCCCGAGGACTCTACACACACAGCCCCGAGGACTCTACACACACAGCCCCGAGGACTCTGCACACACAGCCCCGAGGACTCTACACACACAGCCCCGAGGACTCTACACACACAGCCCCGAGGACTCTCACACACAGCCCCGAGGACTCTACACACACAGCCCCGAGGACTCTACACACACAGCCCCGAGGACTCTACACACACAGCCCCGAGGACTTCTACACACAGCCCCGAGGACTCTACACACACAGCCCCGAGGACTCTCACACACAGCCCCGAGGACTCTACACACACAGCCCCGAGGACTCTACACACAGCCCCGAGGACTCTACACACACAGCCCCGAGGACTCTACACACACAGCCCCGAGGACTCTACACACACAGCCCCGAGGACTCTACACACACACACAGCCCCGAGGACTCTACACACACAGCCCCGAGGACTCTACACACACACAGCCCCGAGGACTCTACACACACACAGCCCCCACAGTCCAGAGAACTCTACACAAACACAGCCCCGCACAGTCCAGAGGACTCTACACACACACACAGCCCCGCACAGTCATAAGGTCTCTGCACGTACAGCCAGTACTGTCTTGGGATAATCACAGAGAGACGTCTCCTTTAAAAGCTGTGGGGAAGACTGTTCACATCATGCGGATGACTGCTTATGTAGGACAGTCTCGGCCATGTAACTGCAGTGACAAACAGCAAAGAACTCTACACAGGAGCCTCCACCAGCGACACAGGGTCTACGGCCAAGTCATGGAGCCCACTGCTCTGCCACTTTACTGGTAAGATCAGTGACCCATACAAGTGATGACGAAGGTTCACCCCGACACTGCGGTCAGAGGATGTGTCATAACCATCATACACATGGACAGGAGAGTTCAGTGGACATGTTTGTTTTGCACTTACAGGCTTCAGCCAGTCACCGGACGCAACGTCTCCAAAGTCAGATAACCACGCTGGTTCAGACATGTGATCATCCCATCTATGATGGGTATTGTCACCAGCTAACCAGTCTATGGGTACACAGGACTGGTACATCAAAATGAAGCCAACTGCACAGGTGATCATCTTGGCAAACAAGGCAGCCACTGCCACTGGGGTAGACCGTGTACACCTCACTGAGATGGCTGATAACAGTGACCACCACATGATGGCTTCCCCTTTATAAAAGTTGCCATTCTGACCATACAGAGTTGTTGAGCTCACATCAATGACATTATCCTGGCCGGTTGTAATCTAAGCGTCCGACCATTGGGGATCCGGCTAATGAGATCGATGCGGTAGTAAATTGGGTTTTAATTAAACAATCAATCTCCATCCACTTGCTCAATTAGTGGCCCCAATGATATTCAGTCACCACACAACACTTGCCGTTCTGCACAGGAGAACTGAAGAGGTCAACCCTCTAGAAATCTACAAAGGTGACCCAAGATCTCTCCCCACAAGAAGATAGACAACATGGAAGACCTCACAAACCCAGACTGATCCCCCATCAGTATGGACAGACCAGAAGACGAGACTAAATGCCATGGTTTACCCTTTATCTGCACAGGCCACAGGGATGTTCTTAAGCCCCATGGGCCAGGCACAAGATGGCACACTGCTGGGCACTGCTGCTCAGTTACCCATATAAGGTCCATGTACACAGAGACATATGGGATGAGGGGAAGAAACTGCCAGGAAAAATGGCTTACTTATTAACAAAACTCTGTTTTACTCAATAGGGATCTCCAAGTCAACATTTCCATGATGTGCTAGTATCGGGTCAGAACTTCCCGAATCCTGAACCGCTACGTGTGCCCAGTTGTGCTCCAGAGCACACACGCCTAGGGTTCGGTCAGGGCCCTCTGGCGATGTTACCCACATAGTCTCATGTAACAATGAAGTTCTCATCTTGTAATGAAGAACCAGGAATATAACACTCCACCAGCACAGGGGTTAAGGAGAACAGCCGTCTACCTGCAGACAAGGGAACCCCCCACCATGACACAGTCTACAGGCTCTGTGATCCAGGGAGAAGCCACCTGTATATGGAATGCTTGGTGGTCATGGCGGTCATCCTCACCACTCAATCTTTGCATCAGCCTGTCTATCACAGTTCACATAGGAGGACCAGATGGCATAGGAGACGGGCACGTCTCACCACCCATCTCTATGTGCTAGACAGATTCACATGTGTTTGTCATGTCAGAAGACGATGGCACAGAAGGAGCATTTCAGGATCATTACAGGCCATTTGTGGTGGAGAAGGAAGGAATGTTCATCAACAAAGCGGAGGAGAACCATGTGTCCAACGGAAGGATGACCCGTGGGCAGCACAGCAGATGTGGCCCTCTCAGAACCTTCTCCCCCAGATTAGATCAGAGGATTTCCTGGCATGGAGATGTTTGACAATGACCACAGCTGCTTCACACCACGGACGACTCCGCTCTGACAATTCCCAGCCCAATCTCTTCTGACATACGCCTCCATTTAACTGCCTCGAAGAAGAACGAGGCACGCGTCGTATAAGCGGCAGAGAGAACAGAGAGCTCAGGACATGACGAAAAGACGATGCCATGCAGATAATGTGTCAGGTGCAGAAAAATTGGCCAGCAGGCATTCTGACAGTGCCACCATCATCCATGAGAGAAACTCAAAGGCCATGTGAGAAAACAATCGGCTCCTCACAACCCTGGGCACGCTACCACAAAAAGGTGGCTTTGGGGCAGACTTACTGACACGGGTTACTAGTAAGACCGTGTAAACTTATTAACTGATCTGGTGGCACATGCAAAACTGGAGCAAGGGCACCTCCAATCTATCTTCAGCCCATACATCACCAAACATTATACCCAACACATTACCCCGTCTAGGGCATCAGCTGCAACTTCATCTCCCTCCTGATGAAGAAGGACCGGAGGGCGGCTGCAAACAGTAAATGTGCAGAAAAACAAGTCTGAGGCCGTAGTGAACTTGGAGTCTCGGGCGGCCAAGACTTCTATCTGCAAGAATTTTTTTCTAGGCCTGACTTACATAGCCTCATCTGCCACTTAACAATTGGATCTAACAAGACAGCACACACTCCGCAGAGGATCAGCCCGACACAGGGGCCCTGTCAACAGGAAGACCCCTAATACGGTCAGTGACCGTCCAGCATCCAAGATGCTGGCGAGACCTGTGAGGGCATCAACCTGCTATTTTTCTAGGCCATCTACTCCAGTCACATCCAGAGCTGCAGGTTTTCTGCTGCCCTGCCTCCTGGCGGTATTTTTTTATTTGGTGGGGGTATTTCCCACTCCCCGCCTGTTATTGTTGGGACACAATGGGCGAGAAGATAAGCGCTCTGGCATTCAGGGGCAGCGCGGCGGCTGAATGCGCCCGTCTGAGCAGAAGTCTTCATCAGAATAAGAGAAGATGTGCTCCTGAGAGCAGCGAGGCCGCACAATGGAGGCCGTGACAGTCACATTCAGCCCTCTGACTGATCGCTCTGCCAGCACAGAAGGGCCTCTCTGTCTCCTCAGCCTTCTTTCATGCAAGGAAAGCGCCTCCTTAAAGGGCCCTCTTCAGCTTTCATTGCCCCTTGACAGGGCCGAGGATTAACGTCTCCTGATTTCACGCCAAAAGTTCACAGGCCGGAACAAATCTCAGAATCCTCACAGCTCGCCAGGGCCATCTCCAGGGGGAAGACTTCAGCCTAAGAGTGCCTCGTCCACCACCAAATCCAGAGGGACTCAGTCTACACAACCACCATGGATGCAGCAGTACACCACAGTCTAACTACTGCCACCTGCGAATACCTTTGGTGGCATCTTATCTCCCATGAGATAAAGGATCGGGAAACTTGAAATTAAACAAAACTAAAAAACGTCTCACCCCTGATTAGGCTCCTTTCACATGTGCGTTATCCTTTCTGGTTTTGAAATCCGGCACAGGCTTTCAAAACTGAAAAAACAAAAACAAAAACAAAAAACGGGGTGCACCAGAATGCATTCTGTTTCGCTTTGATCTGTTCCCACACCGGACACAAATCCAGTGCAAACAGCATTCGTGTGTGTGGCATGGGAAACGGAACAAGCTGGATCTGGCAACGAAAAACATGCAAGTTGATGGTGCCGGATCCATTATTTCCTGAGAGCCCATTGACTTACAAGGGTTTTAGTGCCGGACCCAGTTTCTTCATTTTCGAAATATACTACAACCAGATCCGTTCAGGATGAATGCAGCTGGTTGTATTATTATAAAGGAAGCATGTGACAGATGTGAAAGTAGCCTTACAGAGAGGTTATATGGCAAACACCAGGAGATCTGGAGAGCGGGAGGACATATGGCTAACACCAGGAGAGCGGGAGGACATATGGCTAACACCAGGAGAGCGGGAGGACATATGGCTAACACCAGGAGAGCGGGAGGACATATGGCTAACACCAGGAGAGCGGGAGGACATATGGCTAACACCAGGAGAGCGGGAGGACATATGGCTAACACCAGGAGAGCGGGAGGACATATGGCTAACACCAGGAGAGCGGGAGGACATATGGCTAACACCAGGAGAGCGGGAGGACATATGGCTAACACCAGGAGAGCGGGAGGACATATGGCTAACACCAGGAGAGCGGGAGGACATATGGCCAACACCAGGAGAGTGGGAGGACATATGGCTAACACCAGTAGATCTGGAAAGCGGGAGGACATATGGCTACCACCAGTAGAGCAGGAGAACATGTAGCTAACACCAGGAGATCTGGAGAGCGGGAGGACATATGGCTAACACCAGGAGATCTGGAGAGCGGGAGGACATATGGCTAACACCAGGAGAGCGGGAGGACATATGGCTAACACCAGGAGAGCGGGAGGACATATGGCTAACACCAGGAGATCTGGAGAGCGGGAGGACATATGGCTAACACCAGGAGATCTGGAGAGCGGGAGGACATATGGCTAACACCAGTAGAGCGGGAGGACATATGGCTAACATCAGTAGAGCGGGAAGACATTTGGCTAACACCAGAAGATCTGGAGAGCGGGAGAATGGTTGGATAAGATGAAGCCAAATGAAGAGATCATCATTCTAATAAGTACCTAACCAACCGTGCACATACAGCTCAAGTGTCGGGATGGTACAGCCACCTCCACAATCCACCCTCAAGGGCTCATATACAGTGGTAATGTGTGCCATTCGCAAGCCCGTGGGCAGTCATTTAGCTTCATCTGCAGCAACAATCATTGGTACTGTACGTGACTGCCAAGTAGTGTGATCGTTCCTCCCCATATTGTCAGGGGACATTCCTGTTTACTTGAGGAGATCTGCTGCCGACAACTGATGATGTTGAAAGGCTCTAACCTCCTTTTACATTGGCTGATGACCAGGAACGATCAGCGCCAAAAGTACACACACTCTACATTACTATAAACCCTTGCTTGTCGTCAGCGGATCTCGTGTGAACAGGGTGTGCTGCTGACAGTAAACCATGTGGGGGAAGAATGATCGCATAAATGATCCCAACCATAACTGTAGATGGCACCCAATGAGTGCCAATCCACTTGTTGTGCCACCCTTAGCTATACAATCCACAGGGCGTAGAGCACCCTTACAGTCCTGAACCCCGGCTCTACAGCAGACTGTCAGGAGGAGAGAAGCGGAGCAGCCCCTTCTCCCACATCATTAACAGCTCACTGAAGCCGAGCAGCCTCTAACAGAGCATATGACTTCCAGCCTGCTTAACCGGGCAGAATGCGGGTCCTCCGCTCGCCACCGCATGCACACACCCCAACTCCGCATCCATTGAGAGGCAGCATCCTGTATTAATATGCCCCATGCAGAGTCATTTATCCCCGGCCCCTCTTGGTGAAGAACTCCTAGTAAGCCGAGCACAGTTCCCACCTTTGAGATCTCTGGGGCAGCAGGAATATGCGTGTGAACAGGGACGAGTGTGGCCCCCTCACAATGGCACTGGTCAGGACAATAGGTCGGCTTAGTATCACTCAAGGCAGCCCTGGAAAAATGAGGAGAATAACCATCTACAAAGAGGACGCAAAACCTGCCCATCTGCTTAGCAAGCCATCCGCTGCCATGTAAAACACAACGGGCACGGAAGGGAGAACATGGGATTATGCCTCGTAATCACTGCTGAACCTGTCAAAGCGACAACCGCTCAAATTCAGACGTTAAGGGTCCTTTTATACAGGCTGAGAATAGCGCCAATTATTAAGATTTGTTCCTGAAAACTGGCTGGTGGAAGCTGCTGCCGATCCCCCAACAATGACCACTGCTCGTTAGTCACGTGGTGGTAATGATTGTCCCCGGCAGAGGCCCTGTAAACGAGCGTTGATCGACACTTGTTCTTGGCCCATCATCAGCCAACACAGCGGGCACGGACCGGGGTGAGAAAGCGCGTTAGCCAGATTTACATGCAGCAATCATCTCCTCTGTATGGGGAAGGCTGATTAGTACGGCGACCACTGGTCCTTGTACACATTCACAGAAAATTCTCATCTGTCAGCAGCACGGCTACATACAATGACGTGCTGCCAAACAGTGCGCCGTGCAAAAGACGCCACCACCCTGGTGATCAGCAGCAACACAGGGTAAATACCACAAACACATTGTAACGTAAAAGGTAAAATATGCAGCGAAACAGACTTCAAACAAAGCAGATTTAGTGCTCCATAGTGCCCTAAAGAGGGTTGGACACAGTCCGTACGATCCTCCGTCATCACCACGTCGAGAGGAGGGTAAGGAACAATCGCTGAGAACAACCCCTCCCAATAATTTTAACAGGCGCCAGTCGCCTTCAAATAGCATCGGCCAGCGACCATTACAGGCTCGCTACCGACTCACATGAAAGGACCCCAACACAACGCCGTACAAAGTGTTACCTGCTGGCACCAAACAAACACGATCACCCTGGTACGTGTCAACCAGCATCTCACCTACCATTAACCAAGACCACTACGAAGGAGGAGTCAACACGACCCAACGCAATACTGTGCACGTGAACACTAGCGCCACGGATGATGGCTGTCGGGTTTACAGCCTCCTGTCTTCCGACATGAGAGCTGTAGATGGCAATGATCGTGAGCGGCAATCATTACGTGGATGCGGAAACTCTACCAGATCAAATTATGGTGCACAATGCTGCTCTCTTACACCGCTCCTGATGCTTGGACGCCCATCCACTCCACCATGGAATAACCACAATGAAAGATCCAACTGGAGATACCAATGAAGTCTCTTCATTGAAAGGAGGTTTTGGGCACACCCGGCCTTTACCACAATGAGAGCGCTATTCCCTGTTCTCACAGCACTGGGGTCTGTAGAGGCCACCACATGACGCCCGTCACCCAACGCCCATGTTATGCACAACCTAACACTCAAGCACATTCTATACACGTGAACAGGATATTCCACATAACCATCTCCTGATAGTCCAGGCCTTGCCACGGCTCATCACACAAGAAAACAGGCATACACAGATTCATGCTGGGGCAGGCTTGACGACTGGTGTCACTGGTAGAACTGGTACACGTAACCAGCATCTTCTGTAAGCAGCATAATACAGAGATACACAAGCAAAACCACCACAACATACAAGACGCCTAGCTACAGACCTACAGGACCCCTGTGCGAATGTATGAGCCCCCGTCTTTATAGAGCAGGACGCGGTCTCGCAGAGCCGGCTCTCAGCAGTGTAGGCAGCAGGCCCCACGGCACGCACACGTGTTGTTGCATGGTTGAGTGCCATCCCTTGTGGCTCCAGGTGGCACTTCACTGTTTAACCGAGCCTCTTATCTCCCGCTTCACCCTGTCCCCAGTGACACAATTATATAGAAGAGCCGCAGAAGTAGATCACAGGCAGCGAGATGGATGGGAAACTGGGAAATGGAGCAGATGCTGCTGGGAAAACAGAGAGGTGTGCGAAGCTCATGTTTATCCCGAAAGCTGCGAGATGCCATGAAGACAACGGTGCCCGAACCAACGTGAGCGGGAAGGCATGCAGTGTGTACTTCTGATACACAAGTCCTGGTATACCGGGAGTTCACCGTGCCCACGTCTACAGATGTAAGACCACACGGCAACCCACCCTTATAATACCTCCCCCTGTAAGTCCTGGTATACCGGGAGTTCACCGTGCCCACGTCTACAGATGTAAGACCACACGGCAACCCACCCTTATAATACCTCCCCCTGTAAGTCCTGGTATACTGGGAGTTCACCGTGCCCACGTCTACAGATGTAAGACGACACGGCAACCCACCCTTATAATACCTCCCCCTGTAAGTCCTGGTATGCCGGGGTTCACCGTGTCCACGTCTACAGATGTAAGAGACGACACGGCAACCCACCCTTATAATACCTCCCCCTGTAAGTCCTGGTATACCGGGGGTTCACCGTGCCCACGTCTACAGATGTAAGAGACGACACGGCAACCCACCCTTATAATACCTCCCCCTGTAAGTCCTGGTATACCGGGGGTTCACTGTGCCCACGTCTACAGATGTAAGACGACACGGCAACCCAACCTTATAATGCCTTCTCCTGTAAGTCCAGGTACACCGGGGGTTCACCGTGTCCACGTCTACAGATGTAAGAGACGACACGGCAACCCACCCTTCTAATACCTCCCCCTGTAAGTCCTGGTATACCGGGGGTTCACTGTGCCCACGTCTACAGATGTAAGACGACACGGCAACCCACCCTTATAATACCTCCCCTGTAAGTCCTGGTATACCGGGGTTCACTGTGTCCACGTCTACAGATGTAAGAGACGACACGGCAACCCACCCTTATACCTCCCCCTGTAAGTCCTGGTATACCGGGGGTTCACTGTGCCCACGTCTACAGATGTAAGACGACACGGCAACCCACCCTTATAATACCTCTCCCTGTAAGTCCTGGTATACCGGGGGTTCACCGTGCCCACGTCTACAGATGTAAGACGACACGGCAACCCACCCTTATAATACCTCCCCCTGTAAGTCCTGGTATACCGGGGGTTCACTGTGCCCACGTCTACAGATGTAAGACGACACGGCAACCCACCCTTAAAATGCCTCTCCTGTAAGTCCTGGTATACCGGGGGTTCACTGTGCCCACGTCTACAGATGTAAGACGACACGGCAACCCACCCTTAAAATGCCTTCTCCTGTAAGTCCAGGTATACCGGGGGTTCCCGTGTCCACGTCTACAGATGTAAGAGACGACACGGCAACCCACCCTTATAATATCTCCCCCTGTAAGTCCTGGTATACTGGGGGTTCACCGTGCCCACGTCTACAGATGTAAGACGACACGGCTACCCACCCTTATAATACCTACCCCTGCAAGTCCTGGTATACCGGGGGTTCACCGTGCCCACGTCTACAGATGTAAGACGACACGGCAACCCACCCTTCTAATACCTCCCCCTGTAAGTCCTGGTATAGCGGGGGTTCACCGTGCCCACGTCTACAGATGCAAGACGACACGGCAACCCACCCTTATAATACCTCCCCCTGTAAGTCCAGGTATACCGGGGGTTCACCGTGTCCACGTCTACAGATGAAAGACGACACGGCAACCCACCCTTATAATACCTCCCCCTGTAAGTCCAGGTATACCGGGGGTTCACTGTGTCCACGTCTACAGATGTAAGAGACGACACGGCAACCCACCCTTATAATACCTCCCCCTGTAAGTCCTGGTATACCGGGGGTTCACTGTGCCCACGTCTACAGATGTAAGACGACACGGCAACCCACCCTTATAATACCTCTCCCTGTAAGTCCTGGTATACTGGGGGTTCACCGTGCCCACGTCTACAGATGTAAGACGACACGGCAACCCACCCTTATAATACCTCTCCCTGTAAGTCCTGGTATACTGGGGGTTCACCGTGCCCACGTCTACAGATGTAAGACGACACGGCAACCCACCCTTATAATACCTCCCCCTGTAAGTCCTGGTATAGCAGGGGTTCACCGTGCCCACGTCTACAGATGCAAGACCACACGGCAACCCACCCTTATAATACCTCCCCCTGTAAGTCCTGGTATACCGGGGGTTCACCGTGCCCACGTCTACAGATGTAAGACGACACGGCAACCCACCCTTATAATACCTCCCCCTGTAAGTCCTGGTATACCGGGGGTTCACCGTGCCCACGTCTACAGATGTAAGACGACACGGCAACCCACCCTTATAATACCTCCCCCTGTAAGTCCTGGTATACCGGGGGTTCACTGTGCCCACGTCTACAGATGTAAGACGACACGGCAACCCACCCTTATAATGCCTTCTCCTGTAAGTCCAGGTATACCGGGGGTTCACCGTGCCCACGTCTACAGATGTAAGACGACACGGCAACCCACCCTTATAATGCCTTCTCCTGTAAGTCCAGGTATACCGGGGGTTCACCGTGCCCACGTCTACAGATGTAAGACGACACGGCATTCCACCCTTATAATACCTACCCCTGCAAGTCCTGGTATACTGGGGGTTCACCGTGCCCATGTCTACAGATGTAAGACCACACGGGAGCCCACCCTTATAATGCCTTCTCCTGTAAGTCCTGGTATACTGACAAAACGAGGTCCTGTGGCCACCCAGCCTGTCCCGACTTGTGCCAGGCAATGATGACCACAAGGCATGGAAAGTATGCGCCAATTATATGACGCTCTACTGCGTGAACCTCGTGTCACTACGACAATCCTTCCACTACAAGAGACAGTGCCCAAGTAGAGAAGATGGTCTCCATACAAGACTGCTCCCAGAGGTGAGCAAGAGGAGATTTGCATTAGCAGAGGAATGCCCTGCGCCCCCGGGGAGGTCATGCCGTCTCATACAGAAGAATCAGTCCTGGACAAAGGACAGAGAGGCCACGAGTCCCCGCGAGGCTGCGCTCACACCGCACTCTAATTACTTTCCTCTAGAAGAACGATAAGATCATTTCTCCTGAACAATTGGCCTCACTCCTCGACATGTAATTACAGAGCCCACCGATAGCATCTGTGCCCGGCCCGGGTGGGACGCTGACAATTTATTAGTAATGACCCCAGGTGAGGGCCACCTCTCCAGCCAGACTTAACCCTTCCCTGCATCCGCCCCAACACAACAGAGCGCTGCCATACTCCCGCTGGAGGCTTTGGTGGCTCCATTTAACATTCACTTTGATAACATGGCCGGAAGCGATCATCTGACTTGCAAATCTGCTAATTAATTAGTGATGTTTCAAGCCCCTAAACGAGCACAACATTTTGTCAGAGCAGGCACTTCTCAGCAAAGCAGCTACCTTCTACCTGATCAACCGAGGTCATACCCCACTCTGCCTGCTGCACCCCAACCTCATGGCACCAGAAGCTACTCCTCCCCACTCTGCCTGCTGCACCCCAACCTCATGGCACCAAAAGCTACTCCTCCCCACTCTGCCCGCTGCACCCCAACCTCATGGCACCAGAAGCTACTCCTCCCCACTCTGCCTGCTGCACCCCAACCTCATGGCACCAAAAGCTACTCCTCCCCACTCTGCCCGCTGCACCCCAACCTCATGGCACCAAAAGCTACTCTTCCCGCTGCACCCCAACCTCATGGCACCAAAAGCTACTCCTCCCCACTCTGCCCGCTGCACCCCAACCTCATGGCACCAAAAGCTACTCTGCCCGCTGCACCCCAACCTCATGGCACCAAAAGCCACTCCTCCCCAATCTCTGCCCGCTGCACCCCAACCTCATGGCACCAGAAGCTACTCCTCCCCACTCTCTGCACCCCAACCTCATGGCACCAAAAGCCACTCCTCCCCAATCTCTGCCCGCTGCACCCCAACCTCATGGCACCAAAAGCTACTCCTCCCCACTCTGCCCGCTGCACCCCAACCTCATGGCACCAAAAGCTACTCCTCCCCACTCTGCCCGCTGCACCCCAACCTCATGGCACCAAAAGCCACTCCTCCCCACTCTCTGCCCGCTGCACCCCAACCTCATGGCACCAGAAGCTACTCCTCCCCACTCTGCCGCTGCACCCCAACCTCATGGCACCAGAAGCTACTCCTCCCCACTCTCTGCCCGCACCCCAACCTCATGGCACCAGAAGCTACTCCTCCCCACTCTCTGCACCCCAACCTCATGGTACCAGAAGCTACTCCTCCCCACTCTCTGCAGCCCAACCTCATGGCACCAGAAGCTACTCTTCCCCACTCTCTGCCCGCTGCACCCCAACCTCATGGCACCAGAAGCTACTCCTCCCCACTCTCTGCCCGCTGCACCCCAACCTCATGGCACCAGAAGCTACTCTTCCCCACTCTCTGCACCCCAACCTCATGGCACCAGAAGCTACTCGTCCCCACTCTCTGCACCCCAACCTCATGGCACCAGAAGCTACTCGTCCCCACTCTGCCTGCTGCACCCCAACCTCATGGCACCAGAAGCCACTCCTCCCCACTCTGCCCGCTGCACCCCAACCTCATGGCACCAGAAGCTACTCCTCCCACTCTGCCTGCTGCACCCCAACCTCATGGCACCAGAAGCTACTCCTCCCACTCTCTGCCCCAACCTCATGGTGCCAGAAGCTACTCCTCCCACTCTGCACCCCAACCTCATGGCACCAGAAGCTACTCCTCCCCACTCTGCCCGCTGCACCCCAACCTCATGGCACCAGAAGCTACTCCTCCCCACTCTCTGCACCCCAACCTCATGGCACCAGAAGCTACTCCTCCCCACTCTGCCCGCTGCACCCCAACCTCATGGCACCAGAAGCTACTCCTCCCCACTCTGCACCCCAACCTCATGGCACCAGAAGCTACCTTTCCCCACTCTCTGCACCCCAACCTCATGGCACCAGAAGCTACTCTTCCCCACTCTCTGCACCCCAACCTCATGGCACCAGAAGCTACTCTTCCCCACTCTCTGCACCCCAACCTCATGGCACCAGAAGCTACTCCTCCCCACTCTGCCCGCTGCACCCCAACCTCATGGCACCAGAAGCTACTCTTCCCCACTCTCTGCACCCCAACCTCATGGCACCAGAAGCTACTCTTCCCCACTCTCTGCACTCCCAACCTCATGGCACCAGAGCTACTCCTCCCACTCTGCACCCCAACCTCATGGCACCAGAAGCTACTCCTCCCCACTCTGCCCGCTGCACCCCAACCTCATGGCACCAGAAGCTACTCCTCCCCACTCTCTGCACCCCAACCTCATGGCACCAGAAGCTACTCCTCCCCACTCTGCCCGCTGCACCCCAACCTCATGGCACCAGAAGCTACTCCTCCCCACTCTGCACCCCAACCTCATGGCACCAGAAGCTACCTTTCCCACTCTCTGCACCCCAACCTCATGGCACCAGAAGCTACTCCTCCCACTCTCTCCCAACCTCATGGCATCAGAAGCTACTCTTCCCACTCTCTGCCCCAACCTCATGGCACCAGAGCTACTCTTCCCACTCTGCACCCAACCTCATGGCACCAGAAGCTACTCCTCCCCACTCTGCCCGCTGCACCCCAACCTCATGGCACCAGAAGCTACTCTTCCCCACTCTCTGCACCCCAACCTCATGGCACCAGAAGCTACTCTTCCCCACTCTCTGCACCCCAACCTCATGGCACCAGAAGCTACTCTTCCCCACTCTCTGCACCCCAACCTCATGGCACCAGAAGCTACTCCTCCCCACTCTGCCCGCTGCACCCCAACCTCATGGCACCAGAAGCTACTCTTCCCCACTCTCTGCACCCCAACCTCATGGCACCAGAAGCTACTCTTCCCCACTCTGCCCGCTGCACCCCAACCTCATGGCACCAGAAGCTACTCTTCCCCACTCTCTGCACCCCAACCTCATGGCACCAGAAGCTACTCCTCCCGAGCCCCACAAACACTCAACTTGTGTCGAGCCACGAGAACAAAGGATTTATCAGATATGGTGAAAGTCCATGATGCTCAGCCCTACATCCCAGACATGTAAGGACAGCTAAGACAATATGGTGGCTAGAAGAGAGGATCGGACTAACTGGAGAGTGATGCAGGTCTTCTGGGGGAGAGGGGACATCACACAAGACCAGGGTGTGATTGAGGGTCTCAGGTCGAGTGTGCACAGGGGGTGTCTGGAGAAATGCGCAAACTGGGACTCGCCAGCTCTAACACTGCCGATGTGACTGGTGAGGTCTGAACACAGGGACCTCCACTATTAGGCTGAGTGGAGGACCCCCAGGCTCCCGTACTCGGGATACAACGCCGCCCGCGTAGCCGTGTCCGGTACTGCAGCTCAGACAGCGACGACATACCGCAGCTCAGGATCCGTGACATCTTTAATGGTGTCAACTGAGAGAAACTGACTATTAAGTCCATTCCTTACTATTATTATACTCCACATTCCTGGGGGCGGGGCTGTGACAACCTCTCAGTCCGGGTCATCATTGGGCGGGTTGTGAGTTGATACTGTTTAAGGGCCGCACAGGTAACCAATACCAGTCACTGCTCACACAAACGTCATACATCCCACACTCCATGTACACCACCTGACCGGCGTCCTATACACCCCGCACACCATGTATACCACCTGACCGGCGTCCTATACACCCCACACACCATGTATACCACCTGACCGGCGTCCTATACACCCCGCACACCATGTATACCACCTGACCGGCGTCCTATACACCCCACACACCATGTATACCACCTGACCGGCGTCCTATACACCCCGCACACCATGTATACCACCTGACCGGCGTCCTATACACCACGCACACCATGTATACCACCTGACCGGCGTCCTATACACCCCGCACACCATGTATACCACCTGACCGGCGTCCTATACACCCCACACACCATGTATACCACCTGCCCAGCGTCCTATACACCCCACACACCATGTATACCACCTGACCAGCGTCCTATACACCGCACACCATATATACCACCTGACCAGCGTCATATACACCCCACACTCCGTGTACACCACCTGACCAGTGTCATACATCCCACACTCCATGTACACCACCTGACCAGCGTCCTATACACCCTGCACACCATGTATACCACCTGACCAGCGTCCTATACACCCCGCACACCATGTATACCACCTGACCAGCGTCCTATACACCCCACACACCATGTATACCACCTGACCAGCGTCCTATACACCCCACACACCATGTATACCACCTGACTAGCGTCCTATACACTCCGCACACCATGTATACCACCTGACCAGCGTCCTATACACCCCACACTCTGTGTACACCACCTGACCAGCGTCATACATCCCACACTCTGTGTACACCACCTGACCAGCGTCATACATCCCACACTCTGTGTACACCACCTGACCAGCGTCATACATCCCACACTCCATGTACACCACCTGACCAGCGTCCTATACACCCCGCACACCATGTATACCACCTGACCAGCGTCCTATACACCCCACACTCTGTGTACACCAACTGACCAGCGTCATACATCCCCCTACTCCATGTACACTACCTGACCAGCGTCCTATACACCCCGCACACCATGTATACCACCTGACCAGCGTCCTATACACCCCACACACCATGTATACCACCTGACCAGCGTCCTATACACCCCACACACCATGTATAGCACCTGACCAGCGTCCTATACACCCCACACTCTGTGTACACCACCTGACCAGCGTCCTATACACCCCGCACACCATGTAGACCACCTGACCAGCGTCCTATACACCCCACACACCATGTATACCACCTGACCAGCGTCCTATACACCCCACACACCATGTATAGCACCTGACCAGCGTCCTATACACCCCACACTCTGTGTACACCACCTGACCAGCGTCCTATACACCCCGCACACCATGTAGACCACCTGACCAGCGTCCTATACACCCCACACTCCGTGTATACCACCTGACCAGTGTCATACATCCCACACTCCATGTATACCACCTGACCAGCGTCCTATACACCCCACACACCATGTATACCACCTGACCAGTGTCATATACACCCCACACACCATGTATACCACCTGACCAGCGTCCTATACACCCCACACTCCGTGTACACCACCTGACCAGCGTCCTATACACCCCACACTTCATGTAGACCACCTGACCAGTGTCATATACACCCCACACTACGTGTAGACCACCTGATCAGCGTCCTATACACCCCACACACCATGTACACTACCTGACCAGTGTCGTACACCCCACACTCCTTGTATACAACCGGACCAGCGTCATACATTACTTCACAGATCTTCCAGGTTTTCGAGGGAGAGCAGAATCAATATGAGAGCGGTGCTGAACGTGAGGAGGAAGCAGCGAGACATTTACACATCGAGCAGTCATTTTAGGTGTTTTACGCCGGCAGCGCTCGTCCTGGTGCCCCCTCCTCTGAACACTGTTTACAATATTCTACTCCCCAAACCGAGCAATTATCTCCCGGCATCCGGTGAATGCTGGCAGCGGGGGGTAGCCACCCACAACCACTTGGCACCCATCACTCTCTGACGTGGGAGAGCAGGCTGTAGGAGCATCACATGTGCCAGCAGCTGCCCTATCCGCATCCATATTTCATGGCGTTGGTGCCCCTTGTGTCCATATTTTATGTATCATCGTGTGCGTGATCGTCGCCCCTCCTCACATCGAGTCCTGCCGCTACCAGGAAGGAAGTTGGATTTCTCCAGCTGCAGACCCCTCTCCAAACTCTAGTTCTTCCGTCAGTGGTCCGCAGCACAGTCCTGTCATCAGAACGATATATGATCCATCCAGGTCACTACAGTCTCATGACCAGCGACCCCACAAAGTCCGTTATCCTACAGAGGGTCCCTCAAAGCGTTACGGGACAGCACGGTGTGATAGAGGCCCCGGGATGGGGGGAGGGTGTCACCATACATCAGGGTATAGGACAGCACGGTGTGATAGAGGCCCCGGGACAAGGCGTGGTGAGGGTGTCACCATACATCAGGGTATAGGACAGCACGGTGTGATAGAGGCCCCGGGATGGGGGGAGGGTGTCACCATACATCAGGGTATAGGACAGCACGGTGTGATAGAGGCCCCGGGACAAGACGTGGTGAGGGTGTCACCATACATCAGGGTATAGGACAGCACGGTGTGATAGAGGCCCGGCGGACGGGGGAGGTGTCACCATACATCAGGGTATAGGACAGCACGGTGTGATAGAGGCCCGGGACAAGACGTGGTGAGGGTGTCACCAAACATCAGGGTATAGGACAGCATGGTGTGATAGAGGCCCCGGCACAGGACGTGGGAGGGTGTCACCATACATCAGGGTATAGGACAGCACGGTGTGATAGAGGCCCGGGACAAGACGTGGTGAGGGTGTCACCAAACATCAGGGTATAGGACAGCATGGTGTGATAGAGGCCCCGGCACAGGACGTGGGGAGGGTGTCACCATACATCAGGGTATAGGACAGCACGGTGTGATAGAGGCCCCGGGACAAGACGTGGTGAGGGGGTCACCAAACATCAGGGTATAGGACAGCATGGTGTGATAGAGGCCCCGGCACAGGACGTGGGGAGGGTGTCACCATACATCAGGGTATAGGACAGCACGGTGTGATAGAGGCCCCGGGACAAGACGTGGGGAGGGTGTCACCAAACATCAGGGTATAGGACAGCATGGTGTGATAGAGGCCCCGGCACAGGACGTGGGGAGGGTGTCACCATACATCAGGGTATAGGACAGCATGGTGTGATAGAGGCCCCGGCACAGGACGTGGGGAGCGTGTCACCATACATCAGGGTATAGGACAGCACGGTGTGATAGAAGCCCCGGGACAGGACGTGGGGAGCGTGTCACCATACATCAGGGTATAGGACAGCATGGTGTGATAGAGGCCCCGGGACAGGATGTGTCCATACATCAGGGTATAGGACAGCATGGTGTGATAGAGGCCCCGGGACAAGACGTGGGGAGGGTGTCACCAAACATCAGGGTATAGGACAGCACGGTGTGATAGAGGCCCCGGGACAAGAAGTGGTGCGGGTGTCACCAAACATCAGGGTATAGGACAGCACGGTGTGATAGAGACCCCGGGACAGGACGTGTCCATACATCAGGGTATAGGACAGCACGGTGTGATAGAGGCCCCGGGACAGGACGTGTCCATACATCAGGGTATAGGACAGCATGGTGTGATAGAGGCCCCGGGACAGGACGTGTCCATACATCAGGGTATAGGACAGCATGGTGTGATAGAGGCCCCGGGACAGGACGTGTCCATACATCAGGGTATAGGACAGCACGGTGTGATAGAGGCCCCGGGACGGGGGGGGGGGGAGGGGTCACCATATATCAGGGTACAGGACAGAAGAGTATGATGTAGGCCCCGGGTCGAGTGGGGGGGCACCATACATCAGGGTATACGACAGAGCAGTATGATGGAGGCCCCGGGTCGAGTGGGGGGGGCACCATACATCAGGGTATAGGACAGAGCAGTATGAAGGAGGCCCCGGGGCCAGCGGGGTTGGGGCACCATACATTAGGGTATAGGACAGTGCGGTGTCATGCAGGGACGGTGGGTGCACGCTCCGGCCTCGCACAGCAGTTAGGGATGATGGATGCGGCAGCAGGACGTACATCTGCTCCGCCGCTGCCCCACATTAAATCCTGATACCTCATTAATAACCCCCCTCCCCCCAGAGATGTGGCAGTCACAAAGCGGAAGCGTACGGAAAACTCAGCAGCAGAGCAACCACAACGTAAGGCCTCATGCACACAACCGTTTTGCTTCCGCGTCCGTTACGTTTTTTCCACAGCTAGGATGCTTCCCCATTCATTTCAATGGGTCCGTCAAAAAATACGGATGGTCAACCATTTTTGTTCCGCATCCGCGTCCGTGTTTACATTCCGTCAAAAAAATAGAGCATGTCCTATTTTTTTCACGTTTGCGGACAAGGATAGGCATTATAACAATGGATCTTGCCAAAAAAACGGATCCGCCCCCAAAGAAAAGAAAAACAGTCTGTCATCAGTTTTTCTTGGCAGACGCAAAATTTGAGGATGGAACGGACGCGGAAACAAACAACGGTCGTGTGCATGAGGCCTAACGGAAATCAGGGCAGAGTGCGCCATAGAGAAAGGTGTCACCACATGTCTGGGTGCAGGGAGAGGAAAGAGCCCCGGACAGAGTGTCAGCTCACAGGACAAGACAGTGGTCAGCAATCACCCCCCACTAAAACGTCCACATAACCTGCAGATCATATACCGGGCCCCCGCCAATGCCAACAACTCCACCGCCGGGCCCCCGCCAATGCCAACAACTCCACCGCCGGGCCCCCGCCAATGCCAACAACTCCACCGCCGGGCCCCCGCCAATGCCAACAACTCCACCGCCGGGCCCCCGCCAATGCTAACACCGGTGTCCCCCCCCCCCCCCCCCCCATACCAACACCAATATACAGGACCCCACAATACTAATAATACTAACCCCAACTACACAGTCATATACAGGACCCCCCAATACTAATAATACTCCCACTACAGTCATATACAGGACCCCCCAATACTAATAATACTCCCACTACAGCCATATACAGGACCCCCCAATACTAATACTAACCCCAACTACACAGTCATATACAGGACCCCCCAATACTAATAATACTCCCACTACAGCCATATACAGGACCCCCCAATACTAATAATACTCCCACTACAGCCATATACAGGACCCCCCAATACTAATACTCCCACTACACAGCCATATACAGGACCCCCAATACTAATACCCCCACTACACAGTCATATACAGGACCCCCCAATACTAATACCCCCCACTACACAGTCATATACAGGACCCCCCAATACTAATACCCCCCACTACACAGTCATATACAGGACCCCCAATACTAATACCCCCACTACACAGTCATATACAGGACCCCCCAATACTAATACCCCCACTACACAGTCATATACAGGACCCCCCAATACTAATACTCCCACTACAGCCATATACAGGACCCCCCAATACTAATACCCCCACTACAGTCATATACAGGACCCCCCCAATACTAATAATACCCCCCACTACACAGTCATATACAGGACCCCCAATACTAATAATACCCCACTACACAGTCATATACAGGACCCCAATACTAATAATACCCCCACTACACAGTCATATACAGGACCCCCAATACTAATAATACCCCCACTACACAGTCATATACAGGACCCCCAATACTAATAATACCCCCACTACACAGTCATATACAGGACCCCCAATACTAATAATACCCCCACTACACAGTCATATACAGGACCCCCAATACTAATAATACCCCCACTACACAGTCATATACAGGACCCCCAATACTAATAATACCCCCACTACACAGTCATATACAGGACCCCCAATACTAATAATACCCCCACTACACAGTCATATACAGGACCCCCCAATACTAATACCCCCACTACACAGACATATACAGGACCCCCTAATACTACACAGACATATACAGGACCCCCCAATACTAATACCCCACCTACACAGTCATATACAGGACCCCCAATACTAATAATACCCCACTACACAGTCATATACAGGACCCCCAATACTAATAATCCCCCACTACACAGTCAAATACAGGACCCTCCAATACTAATAATACCCCCACTACACAGTCATATACAGGACCCCCCAATACTAATAATACCCCCACTACACAGTCATATACAGGATACCCCAATACTAATAACACCCCCCACTACACAGCCATATACAGGACCCCCCAATACTAATAATACCCCCCACTACACAGCCATATACAGGACCCCCCAATTCTAATACCCCACCTACACAGATATATACAGGACCCCCCAATACTAATACCCCCCACTACACAGTAATATACAGGACCCCCCAATACTAATAATACCCCCCACTACACAGCCATATACAGGACCCCCCAATACTAATATACCCCCACTACACAGTCATATACAGGACCCCCAATACTAATAATACCCCCACTACACAGTCATATACAGGACCCCCAATACTAATAATACCCCACTACACAGCCATATACAGGACCCCCAATACTAATAATACCCCCACTACACAGTCATATACAGGACCCCCAATACTAATAATACCCCCACTACACAGATATATACAGGACCCCCAATACTAATAATACCCCCCACTACACAGCCATATACAGGACCCCCCAATACTAATAATACCCCCCACTACACAGTCATATACAGGACCCCCCAATACTAATTCCCCCCACTACACAGTCATATACAGGACCCCCCAATACTAATAATACCCCCACTACACAGTCATATACAGGACCCCCAATACTAATAATACCCCACTACACAGTCATATACAGGACCCCCAATACTAATAATACCCCCACTACACAGTCATATACAGGACCCCCAATACTAATAATACCCCACTACACAGTCATATACAGGACCCCCAATACTAATAATACCCCACTACACAGTCATATACAGGACCCCCAATACTAATAATACCCCCACTACACAGTCATATACAGGACCCCCAATACTAATAATACCCCCACTACACAGTCATATACAGGACCCCCAATACTAATAATACCCCCACTACACAGTCATATACAGGACCCCCAATACTAATAATACCCCCACTACACAGTCATATACAGGACCCCCAATACTAATAATACCCCCACTACACAGTCATATACAGGACCCCCCAATACTAATAATACCCCCACTACACAGTCATGTACATGACACACAAATAATGACGATAGCCCCCCACCCAGTAGGACCCCTCGTCCTCCGGGCCGCACTCACTGGTAGTTGGAGCTGTTCCAGTGCACGGCGTGCCGGTTGGCTCCGGTCCCGGGCAGCAGGGAGAGCAGAGGCAGGAGCAGCGAGAGCAGAGCCATCCTAGAGCCGCAGCGAGCAGCGCACTGCCACCACCGCGCCGGGGACGCGACGCTCGCCCCCGCCGCCCCGCCCACACCGCGCAAAACACGCCCACACCTGTTCTGCAGCCCGCCTCCTGCTTGAGAGAGGACTGGGATTCCCGCTAACTGGAGAAGAGCGGAGCCCGGATGTCATGTATACCGTGTGTGCCTATGTATACAGCCCGGAGGTCAGATATATACCGTGTGTACACTGTACCTTATAGATACAGCCCGGGGGTCAGATATATACCTCCTATATACCGTGTGTGCCTATGTATACAGCCCGGAGGTCAGATATATACCGTGTGTACACTGTACCTTATATATACAGCCCGGGGGTCAGATTAATACCTCATGTATACCGTGTGCCTATGTATACAGCCTGGAGGTCAGATATATACCGTATGTATACTGTACCTGATATATACAGCCCGGGGGTCAGATTAATACCTCATGTATACCGTGTGCCTATGTATACAGCCTGGAGGTCAGATAAATACCTCATATATACCGTGTGTGCCTATATATACAGCCCAGAGGTCAGATATATCCCCTGTGTATACTGTACCTTATAGATACAGCACGGAGGTCAGATTAATACCTCATTTATACCGTGTGTACCTTATATATACAGCCCAGATGTCAGATAAATACCTCATATATACCGTGTGTGCCTATATATACAGCCCAGAGGTCAGATATATACCGTGTGTACACTGTACCTTATAGATACAGCCCAGAGGTTAGATATTTACCTCATATATACCGTGTGTGCTTATATATACAGCCCAGAGGTCAGATATATACCGTGTGTACACTGTACCTTATAGATACAGCACGGAGGTCAGATATATACCTCATATATACCGTGTGTACCTTATATATACAGCCCTGAGGTCAGATATATACCTCATATATACCATGTGTGCTTATATATACAGCCCAGAGGTCAGATATATACCGTGTGTACACTGTACCTTATAGATACAGCCCTGAGGTCAGATATATACCTCATATATACCGTGTGTGCCTATATATACAGCCCAGAGGTCAGATATATACCGTGTGTACACTGTACCTTATAGATACAGCCCGGAGTCAGATATATACCTCATATATACCGTGTGTACCTATATATATTGCCCAGAGATCAGATTAATACCTCATGTATACCGTGTGTGCCTATATATACAGCCCAGAGGTCAGATATATACCGTGTGTACAATGTACCTTATATATACAGCCCGGAGGTCAGATATATACCTCATATATACCGTGTGTACGTTATATATACAGCCCAGAGGTCAGATATATACCGTGTGTACACTGTACCTTATAGATACAGCCCAGAGGTCAGATATATACCGTGTGTACCTTATAGATACAGCCCGGAGGTCAGATATATACCTCATATATACCGTTTGTGCCTATGTATACAGACCGGAGGTCAGATATATACCGTGTGTACACTGTACCTTATAGATACAGCCCAGAGGTCAGTATTTACCTCATATATACCGTGTGTACCTTATATATACAGCCCGGAGGTCAGATATATACCTCATATATACCGTGTGTACCAATATATACAGCCCAGAGGTCAGAAATATACCGTGTGTACACTGTACCTTATAGATACAGCCCAGAGGTTAGATATTTACCTCATATATACCGTGTGTGCTTTATAGATACAGCCCGGTGGTCAGATATATACCTCATATATACCGTGTGTACCAATATATACAGCCCAGAGGTCAGATATATACCGTGTGTACACTGTACCTTATAGATACAGCCCAGAGGTCAGATATCATATACCTCTATATATACCGTGTGTGCCTTATAGATACAGCCCGGTGGTCAGATATACCGTGTGTACCTTATAGATACAGCCCGGTGGTCAGATATATACCTCATATATACCGTGTGTACCTTATATATACAGCCCAGAGGTCAGATATATACCGTGTGTACACTGTACCTTATAGATACAGCCCGGAGGTCAGATATATACCTCATATATACCGTGTGTGCCTATATATACAGCCCAAGGGTCAGATATATACCTCATATATACCGTGTGTACTTTATAGATACAGCCCAGAGGTCAGATATATACCTCATATATACCGTGTGTGCCTATATATACAGCCCAGAGGTCAGATATATACCGTGTGTACACTGTACCTTATAGATACATTCCGGAGGTCAGATATATACCTCATATATACCATGTGTGCTTATATATACAGCCCAGAGGTCAGATATATACCGTGTGTACACTGTACCTTATAGATACAGCCCGGAGGTCAGATATATACCTCATATATACCGTGTGTACCTTATATATACAGCCCAGAGGTCAGATAAATACCTTATATATACCGTCTGTGCCTGATATATACAGCCCAGAGGTCAGATATATACCGTGTGTACACTGTACCTTATAGATACAGCCCGGAGGTCAGATAAATACCTCATATATACTGTGTGTACCTGATATATACATCCCCGAGGTCAGATATATACCGTGTGTTCCTTATAGATAACGCCCGGAGGTCAGATATATACCTCATATATACCGTGTGTACCTTTATATATACAGCCCAGAGGTCAGATAAATACCTCATATATTCCGTGTTTGCCTATATATACAGCCCAGATGTCAGATATATACCGTGTGTACACTGTACCTTATATATACAGCCCAGGGGTCAGATAAATACCTCATATATTCCGTTTTTGCCTATATATATGCAGCCAAGAGGTCAGATATATACCGTGTGTACACTGTACCTTATAGATACAGCCTGGAGGTCAGATAAATACCTCATATATACTGTGTGTGCCTATATATACAGCCCAGAGGTCAGATAAATACCTCATATATACCGTGTGTACCTTATATATACAGCCCAGAGGTCAGATATATACCTCATATTTACCGTGTGTACCTATATATACAGCCCAGAGGTCAGATATATACTGTGTGTACACTATACCTTATAGATACAGCCCGGAGGTCAGATATATACCTCATATTTACCGTGTGTACCTTATAGATACAGCCCAGAGGTCAGATATATACTGTGTGTACACTGTACCTTATAGATACAGCCCGTAGGTCAGATATATTCCTCATATGTACTGTGTGTACCTTATATATACAGCCCAGAGGTCAGATAAATACCTCATATATACCATGTGTGCCCATATATACAGCCCAGAGGTCAGATATATACCGTGTGTACACTGTACCTTATAGATACAGCCCAGAGGTCATATATATACCTCATATATACCGTGTGTACCTTATATATACAGCCCAGAGGTCATATATATACCGTGTGTACACTGTACCTTATAGATACAGCCCGGATGTCAGATATATACCTCATATATACCGTGTTTACCTTATATATACAGCCCATAGTTCAGATAAATACCTCATATATACCATGTGTGCCTATATATACAGCCCAGAGGTCAGATATCTTCCTCATATATACCGTCTTTACCTTATATATACAGCCCAGAGGTCAGATATATACCTCATATATACCGTGTGTACCTTATATATACAGCCCAGACGTCAGATATATATCGTGTGTACACTGTACCTTATAGATACAGCCCGGAGGTCAGATATATCCCCTGTGTATACTGTACCTTATAGATACAGCCCGGAGGTCAGATATATACCTCATATATACCGTCTGTACCTTATATATATAGCCTTTTGTCAGATAAATACCTCATATATACCGTGTGTGCCTATATATACAGCCCAGAGGTCAGATATATACTGTGTGTACACTGTACCTTATATATACAGCCGAGAGGTCAGATATATACCGTGTATACACTGTACATGATATATACAGCCCGGAGGTCAGATATATACCTCATATATACCGTGTGTGCCTATATATACAGCCCAGAGGTCAGATATATACCGTGTGTACACTGTACCTTATAGATACAGCCCGGATGTCAGATATATACCTCATATATACCGTGTTTACCTTATATATACAGCCCATAGTTCAGATAAATACCTCATATATACCGTGTGTGCCTATATATGCAGCCCAGAGGTCAGATATATACCGTGTGTACACTGTACCTTATAGATACAGCCCGGAGGTCAGATATATACCTCATATATACCGTGTGTACCTTATATATACAGCCCAGAGGTCAGATATCTTCCTCATATATACCGTCTGTACCTTATATATACAGCCCAGAGGTCAGATATATACCTCATATATACCGTGTGTACCTTATATATACCACGCAGAGGTCAGATAAATACTTTATATATACTGTGTGTGCTTATATATACACCCCAGAGGTCATATATATACCGTATGTACACTGTACCTTATAGATACAGCCCGGAGGTCAGGTATATACCTCATATATACTGTGTGTACCTGATATATACATCCCCGAGGTCAGATATATACCGTGTGTTCCTTATAGATAACGCCCGGAGGTCAGATATATACCTCATATATACCGTGTGTACCTTTTATATACAGCCCAGAGGTCAGATAAATACCTCATATATACCGTGTGTGCCTATATATACAGCCCAGAGGTCAGATATGTACCGTGTGTACACTGTATCTTATATATACAGCCCAGAGGTCAGATAAATACCTCATATATACCGTGTGTGCCTATATATACTGCCCAGAGGTCAGATATATACTGTGTGTACACTGTACCTTATAGAGACCGCCCGCTGGTCAGATAAATACCTCATATATACCATGTGTGCTTATATATACAGCCCAGAGGTCAGATATATACCGTGTGTACACTGTACCTTATAGATACAGCCCAGAGGTCAGATATATACCGTGTGTACACTGTACTTTATAGATGCAGCCCGGAGGTCAGATATATACCTCATATATACCGTGTGTACCTTATATATACAGCCCAGAGGTCAGATATATACTTCATATATACCTTTTGTGCCTTTATATAGAGCCCAGAGGTCAGATATATACTGTGTGTACACTGTACCTTATAGATACAGCCCAGAGGTCAGATAAATACCTCATATATACCGTTTGTACCTAATATATACAGCGCAGAGGTCAGATAAATACCTCATATATACCGTGTGTGCCTATAGATACAGCCCAGAGGTCATATATATACCGTATGTACACTGTACCTTATATATACACCCCAGAGGTCATATATATACCGTATGTACACTGTACCTTATAGATACAGCCCAGAGGTCATTTTTATACCTCATTTTTTCCGTGTGTACCTTATAGATACAGCCCAGAGATCAGATTAATACCTCATATATACCGTGTGTGCCTATAGATACAGCCCAGAGGTCAGATATATACCGTGTGTACACTGTACCTTATAGATATAGCCCGTAGGTCATATATATACCTCCTATATACCGTGTATACCTTATATATACAGCCCAGAGGTCAGATAAATACTTCATATATACTGTGTGTGCCTATATATTCAGCCCAGAGGTCAGTTATATACCTAATTTTTACTGTGTGTACCTTATAGATACAGCCCAGAGGTCAGATATATACCGTGTGTACACTGTACCTTATAGATACAGCCTGGAGGTCAGATATATACCTCATATATCCCGTGTGTATCTTATATATACAGCCCAGAGGTCAGATAAATGCCTCATATATACCATGTGTGCCTATATATACAGCCCAGAGGTCAGATATCTTCCTCATATATACCGTGTGTGCCTTATATACAGCCCAGAAGTCAGATATATACCTCATATATACCGTGTGTACCTTATATACAGCCCAGAAGTCAGATATATACCTCATATATACTGTGTGTGCCTATATATACAGCTCAGAGGTCATATATGTACCGTGTGTACACTGTACCTTATAGATACAGCCCGGAGGTCAAATAAATACCTCATATATACCGTGTGTGCCTATATATTCAGCCCAGAGGTCAGATATATATCGTGTGTACACTGTACCTTATAGATACAGCCCGGAGGTCAGATATATACCTCCTATATACCGTGTGTACCTCTTATTTACAGCCCAGAGGTCAGATATATACCGTGTGTACACTGTACCTTATAGATACAGCCCAGAGGTCAGATATATACCTTATATATACCGTGTGTACCTTATATATACAGCCCAGAGGTCATATATATACCTTGTGTACACTGTACCTTATAGATACAGCCCGGAGGTCAGATATATACCTTATATATACCGTGTGTACCTTATATATACAGCCCAGATGTCAGATAAATACCTCATATATACTGTGTGTGCCTATATATACAGCCCAGAGGTCAGATATATACCGTGTGTACACTGTACCTTATAGATACAGCCCAGAGGTTAGATATATACCTCATATATACCGTGTGTGCCTATATATACAGCCCAGATGTCAGATATATACCGTGTGTACACTGTTCCTTATATATACAGCCCGGAGGTCAGATATATACCTCATATATACCGTGTGTACCTTATATATACAGCCCAGAGGTCAGATATATACCGTCATGTACGTACACTGTACCTTATAGATACAGCCCAGAGGTCAGATATTTACCTCATATATACCGTGTGTGCCTATATATACAGCCCAGAGGTCAGATATATACCGTGTGTACACTGTACCTTATAGATACAGCCCGGAGGTCAGATAAATACCTCATATATATTGTGTGTACCTGATATATACATCCCCGAGGTCAGATATATACCGTGTGTTCCTTATAGATAACGCCCGGAGGTCAGATATATACCTCATATATACCGTGTGTACCTTATATATACAGCCCAGAGGTCAGATATATACTTCATATATACCGTTTGTGCCTTTATATAGAGCCCAGAGGTCAGATATATACTGTGTGTACACTGTACCTTATAGATACAGCCCAGAGGTCAGATATATACCTCATATATACTGTTTGTACCTTATATATACAGCGCAGAGGTCAGATAAATACCTCATATATACCGTGTGTGCCTATAGATACAGCCCAGAGGTCAGATATATACCGTGTGTACACTGTACCTTATAGATTCAGCCCGGAGGTCAGATATATACCTCATATATACTGTCTTTACCTTATATATACAGCCCAGAGGTCAGATAAATACCTCATATATACTGTGTGTGCCTATATATACACCCCAGAGGTCATATATATACCGTATGTACACTGTACCTTATAGATACAGCCCAGAGGTCATTTTTATACCTCATTTTTTCCGTGTGTACCTTATAGATACAGCCCAGAGGTCAGATATATACTGTGTGTACACTGTACCTATATAAGCCCAGAGGTAGATATGCCTCATATATCGTGTGCCTATATATACAGCCCGGAGGTCAGATATATACTGTGTGTACACTGTACCTTATAGATACAGCCCAGAGGTTAGATATATACCTCATATATACCGTGTGTGCCTATATATATAGTCCAGAGATCAGATTAATACCTTGTGTACCTTATAGATACAGCCTGGAGGTCAGATATATACCTCATATATCCCGTGTGTATCTTATATATACAGCCCAGAGGTCAGATAAATACCTCATATATACCATGTGTGCCTTATATATACAGCCCAGAGGTCAGATATCTTCCTCATATATACCGTCTGTACCTTATATATACAGCCCAGAGGTCAGATATATACCTCATATATACCGTGTGTACCTATATATACAGCCCAGAGGTCAGATATATACCTCATATATACTGTGTGTGCCTATATATCCAGCTCAGAGGTCATATATGTACCGTGTGTACACTGTACCTTATAGATACAGCCCGGAGGTCAAATAAATACCTCATATATACCGTGTGTGCCTATATATACAGCCCAGAGGTCAGATATATACCGTGTGTACACTGTACCTTATAGATACAGCCCGGATGTCAGATATATACCTCATATATACCGTGTGTACCTTATATATACAGCCCATAGGTCAGATAAATACCTCATATATACCGTGTGTGCCTATATATACAGCCCAGAGGTCAGATATATACCGTGTGTACACTGTACCTTATAGATACAGCCCTGTGGTCAGATATATACCTCATATATACCATGTGTGCTTATATATACAGCCCAGAGGTCAGATATATACCGTGTGTACACTATACCTTATAGATACAGCCCAGATGTCAGATAAATACCTCATATATCCCGTGTGTGCCTATATATACAGCCCAGAGGTCAGATATATATCGTGTGTACACTGTACCTTATAGATAAAGCCCGAAGGTCAGATATATACCTCCTATATACCGTGTGTACCTCTTATATACAGCCCAGAGGTCAGATATATACCGTGTGTACACTGTACCTTATAGATACAGCCCGGATGTCAGATATATACCTCATATATACCGTGTGTACCTTATATATACAGCCCATAGGTCAGATATATACCGTGTGTACACTGTACCTTATAGATACAGCCCAGAGGTCAGATAAATACCTCATATATACCGTGTGTGCCTTATATATACAGCCCAGAGGTCAGATATATATCGTGTACACTGTACCTTATAGATACAGCCCAAGGTCAGATATATACCTCTATATACCATGTGTACCTATATATACAGCCCAGAGATCCGATATATACCGTGTGTACACTGTACCTAATATATACAGCCCAGAGGTCATATAAATACCTCATATATACCGTGTGTACCTTATATATACAGCCCAGAGTTCAGGTATATACCGTGTGTACACTGTACCTTATAGATACAGCCCAGAAGTCAGATATATACCTCATATATATCGTGTGTGCCTATATATTCAGCCCAGAGGTCAGATAAATACCTCATATATACCATATGTGCCCATATATACAGCCCAGAAGTCAGATATATACCGTATGTACAGTACACTGTACCTTATAGATACAGCCCAGAGGTCAGATATTTACATCATATATACAGTGTGTGCCTATATATACAGCCCGGAAGTCAGATATATACTGTGTGTACACTGTATCTTATAGATACAGCCCGGAGGTCAGATATATACCTCATATATACCATGTGTACCTTATATTTACAGACCAGAGGTCAGATAAATACCTCATATATACTGTGTGTGCCTATATATACAGCCCAGAAGTCAGATATATACCGTATGTACAGTACACTGTACCTTATAGATACAGCCCAGAGGTCAGATATTTACATCATATATACAGTGTGTGCCTATATATACAGCCCAGAGGTCAGATATATACCGTGTGTACACTGTACCTTATAGATACAGCCCGGAGGTCAGATATATACCTCATATATACTGTGTGTACCTGATATATACAGCCCAGAGGTCAGATAATACCTATATACCGTGTGTGCCTATATATACAGCCCAGAGGTCAGATATATACCTCATATATACCGTGTGTACCTTATATATACAGCCCAGAGGTCAGATATATACTCGTGTGTACACTGTACCTTATAGATACAGCCCAGAGGTCAGATATATACCTCATATATACCGTGTGTACCTTATATATACAGCCCAGAGGTCAGATATATACCTCATATATACCGTGTGTGCCTATATATACAGCCCAGAGGTCAGATATATACCTCGTATATACACGTGTGTACCTTATAGATACAGCCCAGAGGTCAGATATATACCTCATATATACCGTGTGTACCTTATATATACAGCCCAGAGGTCAGATATATACCTCATATATACCGTGTGTGCCTATATATACAGCCCAGAGGTCAGATATGTACCGTGTGTACACTGTACCTTATAGATACAGCCCAGAGGTCAGATAAATACCTCATATATACCGTGTGTGCCTATATATACAGCCCAGAGGTCAGATATATACCGTGTGTACACTGTACCTTATAGATACAGCCCGAGGTCAGATATATACCTCATATATACCGTGTGTGCCTTATATATACAGCCCAGAGGTCAGATATATACCGTGTGTACACTGTACCTTATAGATACAGCCCAGAGGTCAGATATATACCTCATATATACCGTGTGTACCTTATATATACAGCCCAGAGGTCAGATATATACCTTGTGTACACTGTGCCTTATAGATACAGCCCAGAGGTCAGATATATACCTCATATATACCGTGTGTACCTTATATATACAGCCCAGAGGTCAGATATATACCGTGTGTACACTGTACCTTATAGATACAGCCCGGAGGTCAGATATATACTCATATATACCATGTGTACCTTATATATACAGCCCAGAGGTCAGATAAATACCTCATATATACCGTGTGTGCCTATATATACAGCCCAGAGGTCAGATATATACTCGTGTGTACACTGTACCTTATAGATACAGCCCGGAGGTCAGATATATACCTCATATATACCGTGTGTGCCTATATATACAGCCCAGAGGTCAGATATATACCGTGTGTACACTGTACCTTATAGATACAGCCCAGAGGTCAGATATATACCTCATATATACCGTGTGTACCTTATATATACAGCCCAGAGGTCAGATATATACCGTATGTACACGTGTGTACCTTATAGATACAGCCCAGAGGTCAGATATATACCTCATATATACGTGTGTACCTTATATATACAGCCCAGAGGTCAGATATATACCTCATATATACCGTGTGTACCTTATATATACAGCCCAGAGGTTAGATATATACCTCATATATACCGTGTGTGCCTATATATACAGCCCGGAGGTCAGATATATACTGTGTGTACACTGTACCTTATAGATACAGCCCAGAGGTTAGATATATACCTCATATATACTGTTTGTACCTTATATATACAGCGCAGAGGTCAGATAAATACCTCATATATACCGTGTGTGCCTATAGATACAGCCCAGAGGTCAGATATATACCGTGTGTACACTGTACCTTATAGATTCAGCCCGGAGGTCAGATATATACCTCATATATACTGTCTTTACCTTATATATACAGCCCAGAGGTCAGATATATACCTCATATATACCGTGTGTGCCTTATATATACAGCCCAGAGGTCAGATATATACCGTATGTACACTGTACCTTATAGATACAGCCCAGAGGTCATTTTTATACCTCATTTTTTCCGTGTGTACCTTATAGATACAGCCCAGAGGTCAGATATATACTGTGTGTACACTGTACCTTATAGATACAGCCCAGAGGTTAGATATATACCTCATATATACCGTGTGTGCCTATATATATAGTCCAGAGATCAGATTAATACCTTGTGTACCTTATAGATACAGCCTGGAGGTCAGATATATACCTCATATATCCCGTGTGTATCTTATATATACAGCCCAGAGGTCAGATAAATGCCTCATATATACCATATGTGCCTATATATACAGCCCAGAGGTCAGATATCTTCCTCATATATACCGTCTGTACCTTATATATACAGCCCAGAGGTCAGATATATACCTCATATATACCGTGTGTACCTTATATACAGCCCAGAAGTCAGATATATACCTCATATATACTGTGTGTGCCTATATATACAGCTCAGAGGTCATATATGTACCGTGTGTACACTGTACCTTATAGATACAACCCGGATATCAGATATGTACCTCATATATACCGTGTTTGCCTATATATGCAGCCCAGAGGTCAGATATATACCGTGTGTACACTGTACCTAATATATACAGCCCGGATGTCAGATATATACCTCATATATACCGTGTGTACCTTATATATACAGCCCATAGGTCAGATAAATACCTCATATATACCGTGTGTGCCTATATATACAGCCCGGAGGTCAGATATATACCGTGTGTACACTGTACCTTATAGATACAGCCCAGTGGTCAGATATATACCTCATATATACCATGTGTGCTTATATATACAGCCCAGAGGTCAGATATATACCGTGTGTACACTATACCTTATAGATACAGCCCAGATGTCAGATAAATACCTCATATATCCCGTGTGTGCCTATATATACAGCCCAGAGGTCAGATATATATCGTGTGTACACTGTACCTTATAGATAAAGCCCGAAGGTCAGATATATACCTCCTATATACCGTGTGTACCTCTTATATACAGCCCAGAGGTCAGATATATACCGTGTGTACACTGTACCTTATAGATACAGCCCGGAGGTCAGATATATACCTTATATATACCGTGTGTACCTTATATATACAGCCCATAGGTCAGATAAATACCTCATATATACCGTGTGTGCTTATATATACAGCCCAGAGGTCAGATATATACCGTGTGTACACTGTACCTTATAGATACAGCCCAGAGGTCAGATATATACCTTATATATACCGTGTGTACCTTATATATACAGCCCAGAGGTCATATATATACCTTGTGTACACTGTACCTTATAGATACAGCCCGGAGGTCAGATATATACCTTATATATACCGTGTGTACCTTATATATACAGTCCAGAGGTCATATAAATACCTCATATATACCATGTGTGCCTATATATACAGCCCAGAGGTCAGATATATACTGTGTGTACACTGTACCTTATAGATACAGCCCGGAGGTCAGATATATACCTCATATATACCATGTGTACCTTATATATACAGCCCAGAGGTCAGATATATACCGTATGTACAGTACACTGTACCTTATAGATACAGCCCAGAGGTCAGATATTTACATCATATATACAGTGTGTGCCTATATATACAGCCCGGAGGTCAGATATATACCGTGTGTACACTGTACCTTATAGATACAGCCCGGAGGTCAGATATATACCTCATATATACTGTGTGTACCTGATATATACATCCCCGAGGTCAGATATATACCGTGTGTTCCTTATAGATTAATGCCCGGAGGTCAGATATATACCTCATATATACCGTGTGTACCTTATATATACAGCCCAGAGGTCAGATAAATACCTCATATATACCGTTTGTGCCTATATATACAGCCCGGAGGTCAGATATGTATCTCATATATTCCGTGTGTTCCTTATAGATACAGCCCGGAGGTCAGATATGTATCTCATATATACCGTGTGTACCTTATAGATACAGCCCAGAGGTCAGATATATACCTCATATATAACGTGTGTGCCTATATATACAGCCCAGAGGTCAGATATCTTCCTCATATGTACTGTCTGTTCCTTATATATACAGCCCAGAGGTCAGATATATACCTCATATATACCGTGTGTACCTTATATATACAGCCCAGAGGTCAGATATGTACCGTGTGTACACTGTATCTTATATATACAGCCCAGAGGTCAGATAAATACCTCATATATACCGTGTGTGCCTTTATATACAGCCCAGAGTTCATATATATCCCGTGTGTACACTGTACCCTATAGATACAGCCCGGGGGTCAGATAAATACCTCATATATACCGTGTGTGCCTATATATACAGCCCAGAGGTCATATATGTACCGTGTGTATGCTGTACCTAATAGATACAGCCCGTAGATCAAATAAATGTCTCATATATACCGTGTGTGCCTATATATACAGCCTAGAGGTTAGATATATACCGTGTGTACACTGTACCTTATATATTCAGCCCAGGGGTCAGATAAATACCTCATATATTCCGTGTTTGCCTATATATACAGCCCAGATGTCAGATATATACCGTGTGTACACTGTGCATTATAGATATAGCCCGGAGGTCAGATTTATACCTCATGTATACCGTATGTACCTTATATATACAGCGCAGAGGTCAGATAAATACCTCATAGATACTGTGTGTGCCTATATATACAGCCCAGTGGTCAGATATATACCTCATATATACCGTGTGTACCATATAGATACAGCCCGGAAGTCAGGTATATACCGTGTGTACACTGTACCTTATAGATACAGCCCGGAGGTCAGATATATACCTCATATATACCTTGTGTACCTTATATATACAGCCCAGAGGTCAGATAAATACCTCATATATACCATGTGTGCCTATATATACAGCCCAGAGGTCAGATATCTTCCTCATATATACCATCGGTACCTTATATATACAGCCCAGAGGTCAGATATATACCTCATATATACCGTGTGTACCTTATAGATACAGCCCAGAGGTCAGATATATACCGTGTGTACACTGTACCTTATAGATATAGCCCGGAGGTCAGATTTATACCTCATATATACCGTGTGTACCTTATATATTCAGCCCAGAGGTCAGATATATACTTTATATATCCTTTGTGTGCCTATATATACAGCCCAGAAGTCAGATAAATACTTCATATAGCCTGTGTGTGCCTTATATATACAGCCCAGAGGTCAGATAAATACCTCATATAGCCTGTGTGTGCCTATATATACAGCCCAGAGGTCAGATATATACCTCATATATACCGTGTGTACCTTATATATACAGCCCAGAGGTCAGATAAATTCCTCATATATACCATGTGTGCCTATATATACAGCCCAGAGGTCAGATATCTTCCTCATATATACCGTCTTTACCTTATATATACAGCCCAGAGGTCAGATATATACCTCATATATACCGTGTGTACCTTATAGATACAGCCCAGAGGTCAGATATATACCGTGTGTACACTGTATCTTATAGATACGGCCCGGAGGTCAGACATATACCTCATATATACCGTGTGTACCTTATATATACAGTCCAGAGGTCAGATATATCCCCTGTGTATACTGTTCCTCATAGATACAGCCCGGAGGTCAGATATATACCTCATATATACCGTCTGTACCTTATATATATAGCCCATTTGTCAGATAAATACCTCATATATACCGTGTGTGCCTATATATACAGCCCAGAGGTTAGATATATACCGTGTGTTTACTGTACCTTATAGATACAGCCCAGAGGTCAGATATATACCTCATATATACCGTGTGTACCTTATAGATACAGCCCGGAGGTTAGATATATACCTCATATATACAGTGTGTACCTTATAGATACAGCCCAGAGGTCAGATATATACCTCATATATACCGTGTGTACCTTATAGATACAGCCCAGAGGTCAGATATATACCTCATATATACCGTGTGTACCTTATAGATACAGCCCAGAGGTCAGATAAATACCTCATATATACCATGTGTGCCTATATATACAGCCCAGAGGTCAGATATATACTGTGTGTACACTATACCTTATATATACAGCCGAGAGGTCAGATATATACCGTGTAAACACTGTACATAATATATACAGCCCGGAGGTCAGATATATACCTCATATATACCGTGTGTGCCTATATATACAGCCCAGAGGTCAGATATATACCGTGTGTAACTTGTACCTTATTGATACAGCCCGGATGTCAGATATATACCTCATATATACCGTGTTTACCGTATATATACAGCCCATAGTTCAGATAAATACCTCATATATACCGTGTGTGCCTATATATTCAGCCCATCGGTCAGATATATACCGTGTGTACACTGTACCTTATAGATACAGCCCAGTGGTCAGATATATACCACATATATACTATGTGTGCTTATATATACAGCCCAGAGGTCAGATATATACCGTGTGTACACTATACCTTATAGATACAGCCCGGAGGTCAGATATATACCTCATATATACCATGTGTACCTTATATTTACAGACCAGAGGTCAGATAAATACCTCATATATACCGTGTGTGCCTATATATACAGCCCAGAGGTCAGATATATGCCGTGTGTACACTGTACCTTATAGATACAGCCCGGAGGTCAGATATATACCTCATATATACTGTGTGTACCTTATATATACAGCCCGGAGGTCAGATATATACCTCATATATACTGTGTGTACCTCATATATACAGCCCAGAGGTCATATATATACCGTGTGTACACTATACCTTATAGAGTCAGCCTGGAGGTCAGATATATACTTCATATATACAGTGTGTACCTTATATCTATAGCCCGGAGGTCAGATATATGCCGTGTGTACACTGTACCTTATATATACAGCCCAGAGGTAAGATATATACCGTGTGTACACTATACCTTATAGATACAGCCCAGAGGTCATATATACCTCATATATACAGTTTGTACCTTATATATACAGCCCAGAGGTCAGATAAATACCTCATATATACCGTGTGCCTATATATACAGCCCAGAGGTCAGATATATACCTCATTTTTACCGTGTGTACCTTATAGATACAGCCCAGAGGTCAGATATATACCGTGTGTACACTATACCTTATAGATACAGCCCGGAGGTCAGATATATACCTCATATATACCGTGTGTACCTTATATATACAGCCCAGATGTCAGATAAATACCTCATATATACCGTGTGTGCCTATATATACAGCCCAGAGGTCAGATATATACCGTGTGTACACTGTACCTTATAGATACAGCCCGGAGGTCATATATATACCTCATATATACCGTGTGTACCTTATATATACAGCCCAGAGGTCAGATAAATACCTCATATATACTGTGTGTGCCTATATATACAGCCCATAGGTCAGTTAATATACCTCATTTTTACCGTGTGTACCTTATAGATACAGCCCAGAGGTCAGATATATACCTCATATATACCGTGTGTACCTTATATATACAGCCCAGATGTCAGATAAATACCTCATATATACCGTGTGTGCCTATATATACAGCCCAGAGGTCAGATATATACCGTGTGTACACTGTACCTTATAGATACAGCCTGGAGGTCATATATATACCATGTATAACCTGGGTACTATATATGTAGCCTTGATGTCTAAATAAACAGTATATGCCAGAATTACTGAATCCATAGGTCATATATACGACATATATAATGAGTATACAATGTTATTTGGTTTCGGGAAGACCATTGTATATTGAAACCATTGTAAATAACTAATATTTGGTTCCAGAGCCCAACAATGTTATCCCAGAATAATAAAAAGTGAAGTCTTAAGAAAAATAAGCAGATAACCGAGATATATAAGGTAAGTCCATGAGTACATCAGACAGGAATAGATGCTGGGAGATGTAAATCACCTTCTAGGGTGAGGGCAGGATCTTCTTTTGGGTTTTGCATAGCACATAGGTATACAATAAAATGGAGTTGACGCTCAACTGGTTTCAAAAAAAGCAGCTCATCTTATCACAGACAGGGGGCAGTACAGAAACTGTCGTACCACAGAGTAGGACTAGACAACCAAAACAGGTGTTTTATTAATGAAATGGCCATATTGATTGGTTGCATCTGAGTCTGAGACATTGTAGTTTCAACTTATAATGGGTTAGAAAAGACCTTTGTATGTGGAAAATATTGTATCCTGAGGGACCACTGTATCCTGATGGACCACTATTTACACTCACACACAGTATCTACCGTAACCGAAATTGAAATGCAGCCTGATTAATTAACATCATTTTGACCATGTTGATTATTTCTATTATATACGTCGGTTATATTCGTCAACGCTACGGTCTCAGTTCCCCCTCACCTTAAGGTGTTTGTGTATTGCTTTTACATTCACTTCATCGGGGACCGCCTCCTGCCCTCATCGCTCAGTCTATGGCCGCGTCCTCCTCCCACTGCTCCATGTGTGGGCCGGCTCCTGCTGTCGCTCTATGTGTGGCTGGCTCCTTCTGTCGCTCCATGTGTGGGCTGGCTCCTGCTGTCGCTCCATGTGTGGCCGGCTCCTGCTGTCGCTCCATGTGTGGCCGGCTCCTGCTGTCGCTCCATGTGTGGCCGGCTCCTGCTGTCGCTCCATGTATGGCCAACTCCTGCTGTTGCTCCATGTCGCTGTTGCTCCATGCTCCTGCCGCTGCATGTATGGCCTGCTCCTGCCTCCTGAGCGAGTTAAAATGTTCAATTAATAGTCATAGTCGCTAATACCTACTTAGAAGTCAAATATTCAGTGTATACCATAATTACTGGTCATATATACCATGTATACCTCATATGTACTAATGCCCAGAGGTCATGTATACCAATAAAAGTGTTCAGCTAGAAACCTCCGACAAGCGTTCATCCAGAAACCTCCGACAAGCGTCCACCCAGAAACCTCCGACAAGCGTTCACCCAGAACCCTCCAACAAGCGCTCACCCAGAAACCTCCGACAAGCCTTCACCCAGAAACCTCTGACAAATGTTCACCCAGAAGTCTCTGACATGTGTACACTCTGAAACCTCCGATAAATATCCACCCAGAAATCTCCGATAAGTATTTACCTAGAAACCTCTGACAAGTATTCACCCAGAAACCTCTGACAAATGTTCGCCCAGAAACCTCCGACAAGTGTTCGCCCGGATCTTCTGACAAGTGTTGACCAAGAAACCCCCGACAAGTGTTGATCTAGAAACCTTCGACAAGTGTACAGCCAGAAACCTCCGACAAGTGTTCACCCAGAAACTTCCGACAAGTGTTCACCCAGAAACCTCCGACAAGTGTTCAGCCAGAAACCTCCGACAAGTATTCAGCCAGAAACCTCCGACAAGTGTTCAGCCAGAAACCTCCGACAAGTGTTCAGCCAGAAACCTCCGACAAGTGTTCAGCCAGAAACCTCCGACAAGTGTTCAGCCAGAAACCTCCGACAAGTGTTCAGCCAGAAACCTCCGACAAGTGTTCAGCCAGAAACCTCCGACAAGTGTTCAGCCAGAAACCTCCGACAAGTGTTCAGCCAGAAACCTCCGACAAGTGTTCAGCCAGAAACCTCCGACAAGTGTTCACCCAGAAACCTCCGACAAGTGTTCAGCCAGAAACCTCCGACAAGTGTTCAGCCAGAAACCTCCGACAAGTGTCCAGCCAGAAACCTCCGACAAGTGTTCAGCCAGAAACCTCCGACAAGTATTCACCCAGAAACCTCCGACAAGTATTCACCCAGAAACCTCTGACAAGTATTCTCCCAGAAACCTTTGACAAATGTTCGCCCGGATCTTCTGACAAGTGTTGACCAAGAAACCTCCGACAAGTGTTGACCAAGAAACCTCCGTCAAGTGTTCACCCAGAAACCTCCGACAAGTGTTCAGCCAGAAACCTCCGACAAGTGTTCAGCCAGAAACCTCCGACAAGTGTTCAGCCAGAAACCTTCGACAAGTGTTTAGCCAGAAACCTTCGACAAGTGTTTAGCCAGAAACCTCTGACAAGTGTTTAGCCAGAAACCTCCGACAAGTGTTTACCCAGAAACCTCCGACAAGTGTTTAGCCAGAAACCTCCGACAAGTGTTCAGCCAGAAACCTCCGACAAGTGTTCACCCAGAAACCTCCGACAAGTGTTCACCCAGAAACCTCCGACAAGTGTTGACCAAGAAACCTCCGTCAAGTGTTCACCCAGAAACCTCCGACAAGTGTTCGCCCAGAAACTTCCGACAAGTGTTCAGCCAGAAACCTCCGACAAGTGTTCACCCCGAAACCTCCGACAAGTGTTCAGCCAGAAACCTCCGACGATTGTTCAGCCAGAAACCTCCGACGATTGTTCACCCAGAAACCTCTGACAAGTGTTCACCCAGAAACCTCCGACAAGTGTTCACCCAGAAACCTCCGACAAGTGTTCAGCCAGAAACCTCCGACAAGCGTTCACCCAGAAACCTCCGACAAGTATTCACCCAGAAACCTCCGACAAGTATTCACCCAGAAACCTCTGACAAATGTTCACCCAGAAACAAACTACAAATGTTTGCCCGGATCTTCTGACAAGTGTTGACCAAAAAACCTCCGACAAGTGTTCGCTCAGAAACCTCCGACAAGTGTTCGCCCATAAAACTCCGACAAGTGTTCGCCCAGAAACCTCCGACAAGTGTTCAGCCAGAATCTTCCGACAATTGTTCAGCCAGAAACCTCCGACAAGTGTTTAGCCAGAAACCTCCGACAAGTGTTCAGCCAGAAACCTCCGACAAGTGTTCAGCCAGAAACCTCCGACAAGTGTCCAGCCAGAAACCTCCGACAAGTGTCCAGCCATAAACCTCCGACAAGTGTTCAGCCATAAACCTCCGACAAGTGTTCAGCCATAAACCTCCGACAAGTGTTCAGCCAGAAACCTCCGACAAGTGTTCACCCAGAAACTTCCGACAAGTATTCACCCAGAAACCTCTGACAAGTATTCACCCAGAAACCTCTGACAAATTTTAGCCCAGAAACCTCCTACAAATGTTCGCCCGGATCTTCCGACAAGTATTGACCAAGAAACCTCTGACGTGTTGGCCCAGAAACCTCCAACAAATGTTCGCCCAGAAACCTCCGACAAGTGTTCACCCAGAAACCTCCGACAAGTGTTCACCCAGAAACCTTTGAAAAATGTTCGCCCAGATCTTCTGACAAGTGTTGACCAAGAAACCTCCGACAAGTGTTGACCAAGAAACCTCCATCAAGTGTTCACCCAGAAACCTCCGACAAGTGTTCGCCCAGAAACTTCCGGCAAGTGTTCAGCCAGAAACCTGCGACAAGTGTTCAGCCAGAAACCTCCGACAAGTGTTCAGCCAGAAACCTCTGACAAGTGTTTAGCCAGAAACCTCCGACAAGTGTTTAGCCAGAAACCTTCGACAAGTGTTTAGCCAGAAACCTCCGACAAGTGTTTAGCCAGAAACCTCCGACAAGTGTTCAGCCAGAAACCTCCGACAAGTGTTCCCCCCGAAACCTCCGACAAGTGTTCACCCAGAAACCTCCGACAAGTGTTCACCCCGAAACCTCCGACAAGTGTTCACCCAGAAACCTTTGACAAATGTTCGCCCAGATCTTCTGACAAGTGTTGACCAAGAAACCTCCATCAAGTGTTCACCCAGAAACCTCCGACAAGTGTTCGCCCAGAAACTTCTGGCAAGTGTTCAGCCAGAAACCTTCGACAAGTGTTTAGCCAGAAACCTCCGACAAGTGTCCAGCCAGAAACCTCCGACAAGTGTTCAGCCAGAAACCTCCGACAAGTGTTCACCCAGAAACTTCCGACAAGTATTCACCCAGAAACCTCTGACAAGTATTCACCCCAGAAACCTCCTACAAATGTTCGCCCGGATCTTCTGACAAGTGTTGACCAAGAAACCTCCATCAAGTGTTCACCCAGAAACCTCCGACAAGTGTTCACCCCGAAACCTCCGACAAGTGTTCACCCCGAAACCTCCGACAAGTGTTCACCCAGAAACCTCCGACAAGTGTTCGCCCAGAAACTTCTGGCAAGTGTTCAGCCAGAAACCTTCGACAAGTGTTCAGCCAAAAACCTCTGACAAGTGTCCAGCCAGAAACCTCCGACAAGTGTTCAGCCAGAAACCTCCGACAAGTGTTCAGCCAGAAACCTCCGACAAGTGTTCAGCCAGAAACCTCCGACAAGTGTTCACCCAGAAACTTCCGACAAGTATTCACCCAGAAACCTCTGACAAGTATTCACCCAGAAACCTCTGACAAATGTTAGCCCAGAAACCTCCTACAAATGTTCGCCCGGATCTTCTGACAAGTGTTGACCAAGAAACCTCCGACAAGTGTTGACCCAGAAACCTCCGACAAGTGTTCGCCCAGAAACCTCCGACAAGTGTTCAGCCAGAAACCTCCGACAAGTGTTCAGCCAGAAACCTCCGACAAGTGTTCAGCCAGAAACCTCCGACAAGTGTTCAGCCAGAAACCTCCGACAAGTGTTCAGCCAGAAACCTCCGACAAGTGTTTAGCCAGAAACCTCCGACAAGTGTTCAGCCAGAAACCTCCGACAAGTGTTCACCCAGAAACCTCCGACAAGTGTTCGCCCAGAAACCTCCAACAAGTGTTCAGCCAGAAACCTCCGACAAGTGTTCGTCTAGAAACCTCCAACAAATGTTCGCCCAGATCCTCCGACAAGTGTTGACCAGGAAACCTCCGACAAGTATTCACCCAGAAACCTTCGACAAGTGTTTGCCCAGAAACCTCCGACAAGTGTTTGCCCAGAAACCTCCGACAAGTGTTTGCCCAGAAACCTCCGACAAGTGTTTGAGCAGAAACCTCCGACAAGTGTTTGCCATAGCAACCTCCGACAAGTGTTTGCCCAGAAACCTCCGACAAGTGTTTGCCCAGAAACCTCCGACAAGTGTGCACCCCAAAACCTCAGACGTATTTACCCACAAAGCTTTGAGTAAGTATTTTCCCAGAAACATCTGACAAATATTCACCCAGAAAGCTTCAGAGACACCCATCTACAATGTGGTAGAAGGTCAAAATACCACATGCTGTGCATTCCCAACACTGATTATTCCTCAGATCTACAACAATAAACATTGAGGGCTTCTCATCATAATCTCCAAATCACTGTGGAGTACCCAACCCAATCAAGAATCTGTAGTTGTTGTAGTCATCCAAGCAACTGAAGTACCCAGCCTATCATACCAACCCAGCCTTTTGCCACCCGTGTTCACAGTCTTCAGTTGTGCACTCACTAACCTTCTATGGCTCAGATTTCTGATGACCTGATATCTTTGAAATCAGGTTCCTATTAGGCTACTTTCATACTAGAGTTTTTTGCGGATCCGTTATGGATCTGCAAAAACAGTTCCGTTACAATAATAGAACCGCATGCATCCGTCATGAACGGATCCGGTTGTATTATGTCTTCTATAGCGTTGACGGATCCATCTTGAACACCATTGAAAGTCTATTTTGGACTGCTTTTGAGAGCCCTGAATGGATCTCACAAACGGAAAGCCAAAACGCTAGTGTGAAAGTAGCCTTACAATATTCCAGTGTTTTTTCACCATGAAAAAATTCAGTTCTACATAAAAGGTGATAGCTTATCGCACTGTCTAAGGCAAACGGTCCTCCTCCAAGTTTCTTAATTAAAGTGTACGGTCTGGAATCAGGCAATATCTGAATGTAAATGATGCCCGTTTGGTTGGTATAGATTGTGAGATGACCATAGGCCACTGTGGTAGGTGCCAGACTATGAGACTGTGTGTACTAGTGCAGTGAATCCAGATATCGTATTGTACACATTGACAAAACGGGATGGAAGACTCTGGCAGCAGACTAAAGGAGGCTTGAAATGCACATTACAGGAATAAAGCAGAGCGTGCGTCTTTCAGGAGAAAACACGATTAAAACCGCGGCTATTTATATGCTGATGAGAATCTCTCTCACGCTGAGCCGGAATATTATACATTACAGGTGACTCAAAGAGTTTTGTCTCCTGCCTCATAATGGGACAGAAAGGTCAGAATCCAGAGGCAATCCTGCAGATTAGACATACCGTGTCTGGGAGAGAGGTGTGCAGGCTTCCTATATTAATGCAATCTCTGGGAAGAATGCTATGTAATGTGAGATCTGTTCACGGTCTGGGAAATGTGCTCCATTGTGAGGGGAGTCTCCACAGTGAAACATAAAGGAAGAGTAAATCAGCCGAGCAGCCTGGAAATCGGCATCGTCAGGGTTCGGGGACTGAGACGTGTTCATCGCTGGGCTCTAACATTTTGCCGTTTACAGACCAGTGACTGGAAACACATATGATATGTGTGACGTAACAGCTTATAGACCCATGGAAATAAAGAGACGAGATTCTGCACACCAGACGGTTTGAAATCAGAGGAATTATGCGACAAATTGCAACAGATAATGAAGGGGCCATAAAAGCGAGTCTTACATTGCAAATGCAAGGATAATGTGTGTCATGCAGGAAAATGCGTGACAACACGCGTGACCTGCTTCACCAGTATAACCTAATGGCCAATTTGAAAGTCAGCCATTGTGATGTTTGATTTTTTGCATGTAAGATTTGTTGTACGACGGAGAGAGAGCCTACAAATAACATGCTCACGAAGGCCACGCAATAAGATTGTGTCACAGGTTTTCCTGCATGTAGAAAAAAAATCTAAGTGTCCATAGAAAATGGAAATAGTTTTCTTCACTAGATACGCAGCACGGGCCTATGTTTAGCGGGTAGGGTATAAAAGCCCTTGTTGTCTGCAGAGCAGGCCGCTGACCAGCATGTGCTGAAGCTCCACGTACACCGTTCTGAAGATGAAATTGTATCTAATTTTATGTTAAGGAGCGGAATGCTGCCGACAACAAACTGAGAAGTGTGGCTGAAACAGGCCGTGTTGGTAAGGTCATAAGACTGTGGTGTTTTGGCATTGAGGGGGTTAAAAGGCCAACCCACCTGCCCGGAAGATGACAGATTATTTCCCAGTCCTACCAGTCAAACCACTGCGCAGAGAAGCAGCTGAGATAACAGGAGAAGACAAACAGGCGCTGTTTGGGTGACACCATGATTGATATTGGACCCTCTGTTATTGGAGACTCCGGATGTGGCCTTTGTGGCCCCCCTTAGCTTAGACTGGCCCTGACATTTCTGAAGATTGCCTGCTGCCTGTGATTTGGGTTTAGTTCTACTGCCTTAAGGTCACATTTCTTCACAAACATTACTCTTCCTTCATACCTGTCCAAGCTACTCTAGAGCTTGTATTGTCTGCTAAGTACTGAACGCTGACATAAGTACAAAGTGCAGTCTGAACTGTGGGATAAACTCACATGTCCAAGCTAGAAACATGACTGGTTTTATGGTCTGGATGAAACCCCACACAAACACGGCCCCCGTTTTCCCCAGTCATGTAACCGTGATCCCCCCCATTGAATTGATTCTCTCGTCAAATATCCTGATAGCTGATTGGGTTAATTATGTGAAGCGTGATAGAGCCCCATGTGGTGAACGCTTCCTCCCAGAAGTCTAACACATGGAGGCATCGTAGGATCAACACACTGCTAATAGATCAGAAGATGGTAACTGAAGGGAGATTGGCAGGCTCTGTGCAGCCACCTTACGTCTCCGATGCATAAGCAGCACCTGATCGATGAGCAGCACCTTGTAGACTGTTCCCCTCAGTATTCGGTATTTTCAGACCACCGGAGGGTCCGCATGTGCATAGTTTTTTATAAGCTTGCTCCTTTCTCACCAATGTCTCTGCAGCTGTTGTTTTTATACTGCAAAATGGATGTAATTTTCTCCTCAGACAAAATTTATGGCAAGAAGGCAATCTGAACGGCATCGTAGAACCGAAGCAATGGTTTAAATGGCCTTGAGGGATGGGAACAGGATGTGCAGTCGCAGAGCTGAACTATCACAAGCAGAATGAGGAGTCCTGGCAGAGAGTTAAAGAAGGGTTCTGTCCTGTAACCACTTTGTGCCACCCAGCTTCCCTGAGAGCCAGTTGACACAACCTCATGTGGCATCGGGTGTATTGTGTCATAATGGAGTAGCAAACTCTGTGCTATAGTCTGTGGACATCATGACTCAGAGCTGGGAGGAGAGTGGACCTGGAGTCGGGGAAATGTCTCCCAGATTTATGGCTTGCAGTGGAGAGCATTTAAAGTAATAAGATAAGACTGTAGTCTGCAGCCTCCTAATGGTCTCTTAATGGTCTGACATTAGGAGAGGCCCTGCAAATTACAGGGGTCTTCACTGCACAAGGCTCCCTCAGAACCAGTGTTAGCAATCGATGAAGCACTTCCGTCTCCTTCATTTCCACAGTCATTTACCTTCTTATTCTTCTCTGTTTTCCTAATACTTCTCCGTTTTACTTCCACATATGAAAAGTAGAGGAAGTAATTCATGTTCTCTGGAGGAATAAAACAATGAATTTGTCTTCAGGAACAGGTACTCTGACCGCAAAGGCTCTGATCGGAAGCCATACCGCCCAACTCCTACATTATATGGCTGCCTGTGGGTAACTTGAGCACAGGTCTAAAAATCTGCTTTGCCAATTTTTTGTATGAGGATTTATCTGATCTTCAGCATCTTCACATTAGGGCTGCAGCTATCGACTATTTTTGTAATCGAGTATTCTATCGATTAATCCAACGATAAATTGAGTACAAAAAACTAATTAAAAGGAAGTTTTTCTTTATAAAAACTCATCAGCCCCCCTGTGCATCAGCTGCCCCCCCCCCCAATGCCATCAGGTTCCCCCATGCCATCAGCTGCCCTCCCAGTGTCATCATCTGCACCACCAGCTGCCCCCCAGTGCCATCAGCTTCGCCCCCAGTGCCACCAGCTTCCCCCCCCAGTGCCATCAGGTTCCCCCTTTAGTGCCAACAGCTTCCCCCTCAATGTCACCAGCTTTCTCCACAGTGCCACCAGCCTCAACCCCATTGCCACCAGCCTCGCCCCCCCAGTGCCACCAGCTTGCCCCTAAGTGCCACCAACTTTCCCCCTGAGCCACCAGCTTGCCCCCAAGTGCCACCTTCTCCCCCTCTTAGCCATGTCCCCAGCGAAATAAAATACTTACCTATCCTGTAGGGCGCCGCTCCACAGCTCGTCCATCTTTTTCTCTGCGTGCTGCCCGCTTACGTGCACTTTGTCCTCACGATGTGTCAGGAGGAAAGTGCAGCGCGGTGTGGGCCGGCAGGTGACCACGGAGCAGTGAGTAATAGCAAGCGCTTCACTCCTGCTCAGTAGAATGTGTGGAATTACTCGATTCAATTGAGTAATCGTTTCAGCCCTACTTCACAACTTACAAGGATTTGGAGTGTGTGCTATATGAGTTGGCCCTTATGTGCCATAACTAGCGCACGTACTGTTGCAGTGCATGGTAACTTGGAATGCCTTCAGATAAATGGGTGGGAATTGTCCCGGCACACACACCTGTATACGTGTGCCTGACAGACCGCTGACTGCTCCCTTCATTTCCCCACCACCTCCTTTATGGATGTGTCGATCCTGGTAATGATGCAGACCTTTCAGGCAGTAGGATGGTGTTATATCACCATATATTATAATGGTGGTATATATCAGGGGTCGCTATTGATCATGGTGGAAGTAATAAGTGTATGTGCATAGTCTACAAACGTATGTAAAGGAGGCAGGAGGGCCTCATCTGCTGTCAGATTCCATTCACACCTAGCCTGGCTTTATTTCAGAGATTGTTCTCCACCCTGATCATGAGGAAGTGATAGCAACCCAGAGGTGTGTGCACGTTCAGCCGTGGTGATGATGGTTTTGGTGCCATGATTGCAAACCTCTGGGGTTGTGTGCTTTACCTACTGGGATCCTTCCATGTCAGAAGCCTGATGAGGGACAGCATTGTTTGGTGACGTCTCTGTAATGGACAGGCAGAGCAAATACAAGAAGAGAGACTTTTTTGTTATATGCCCTCTCTGTAAACCTGTGTTAATCCTGGAATAAAGGGAGTGCATCCCCAGAATTAGCCCCTTCAGTCATACATTCCTTCACCCCCAGAGATTCCTAGATTCTGGTCCACGGTGGTCACTTATATACAGGCTGGCCGCAACCTCACTGCAGATAGTAGTCATTAGGGAGTAACAAATGGCCTAAAATCATTATCTAATCTACTTTATTAACTGATTTTGCTATTCCAAGCAGATGGGCACCTAAAGTCCTGAGTACCTATCACACAGTACAGACTGTACTGGAGCAATGGGGGGCCCCTGCAAACGCACATGCATCATCGCTCCTGCCCGTGTCCCCTTAGTCTGGCTAAATCCTAGTATAGCACTTCAGTACCCTGTAAGGATGAGCAGTGCCAGGATTAGCTGAGCGGAGTGGGCTACTCTGCTCTGTACACCGCTGAAAAGTCAGCCATTTGCAAATACAGAATGTAAAGTACAATCGGCACCCAGGATGCCGATGACTTTTAGTCCTTTAATACATATAGAAACAAAGTTTAATAAAAGTTTAGTTACTCTCTAAGGATAATTGATGGCTTTCCGAAAGATCATTCCAAATGTTTTTTTGTCTTGTCGCTTATTCTTGTGAAATGATGATGTGTGTATGGTGGTCATTAATGATTTGTCATGGCAGTGTGCACGGAACATATAAGCTGTGGAGGCATCGATGGTGTGCTGATAGCAGCAGTATGTCCCTTTCCACTATAGCCGTTCTCTTTGCTGCTGTCTGATAGTATTATCCTACTTTCTCAGCACTTTCCCAAGCAGAACACGGAGAAAAGAGAATGTTATCTATGAAACGTCTCATCTTAATCTCACATAATGTTCCTGGATTGTCTAATGTCACCAAGCAACTTGCTTACAAACTGTCATTAACCGAAAAACCTGTCCCCGCTGTGTAATGTCAGGGATTAGCAGCGTTATTAATGGTTGGTTAAAAAAACCAAAAACAGCAGCGCACAATAAAACAGGATTCGAGACAAGGGTTTCATAGTAATTAAACATTTAGATGCAGGATGAGAAAATTATAAGGAAAACAAACAGCAGCAATAAAGTGTCCAGACGGAGCCAAATTTAGAGATATGAGCGCATGAAGTGGGGTCGGTGTCGTAAGTGCTGCTCCTTATCAGCCATTGATGGAGTTGGAGGAAAGTGCAGTTGAGGGAACTCTTCTGCTATTACTGCACTGATGGAAATTGGCATCTTTTGTCTTTTTGTTTCACATTGACCTGAGTTGTCATAAAAGCTCCCACTTCACCTCTGTTCATCTCCTTGACGAAGGCGAGCGGGGAGACGCTGTCTTAATGAAGTGCAGGATTCATGTATGACGTGTGTGAAAGCCGTCACACAAAGGGCAAGATGGAGTGACAAGCTGATGACACCGCTTCCCTCACTTCTTCCTCATGGCCAGTAAAAGGATTTCTGTTTTTTAGGTTTGACTTGTAGTTCCCCTTATGCCACTCCCCTGACACTGCCTTCCTGGGTTTCACACAATAGACAGCTCTCGGTTGAGAGGTATGGCCTAGTTGGTTGCACACGTTGAGTTTCTAAAGCATGTACAAGAGGTATAAACTGAAGATCATTTTCTAAAAGGCTGTGATTGTGCCCAACGCAGACTTGTCCATGCAATATTTCTGTGAAATGTACACCCCACCTTCTCTGCAAACAATAAATTATCTGTAAAATGACCAGAAGGATGTCATTAGGTATATTCGCCTGTCTGCCGCTGCAGGTATGCAGAAATTCAACCATCTGCTGCAGAACATGTATGGGACCAGATTTTCAGGTGCAGAATTTTCTACTCTGAACCTTCCATGTGTGAATCTTTACAGGGTCCCAATCACCTACAGTGTAAATATTAAAGGGGTCCTCTCACTTCAGCAGGTGTCACTTATCCTGTAGACACAGTGAATACCAGGCCCTTACTAATACATTGTCATTCTCCATATTGTCTTCTTTGCTTGGTTCATTTTTCCATTGCATCATACGTGGCTCGTTTCCAGGGGTTATGACCATCTTGTAATCTGGCAGCCGTGTTTGCATCGGCCTTTCTGGTGACCAGACCCTTGGGAGCATACATAGGCATGCATGCCCAGCAGCTCCTTTCCTGGACACCTTGTATCTGCGCTGCAGCGGTGGTTGTAATCCCTGGAAACAAATAAATCCAGCCAGGAAAGGAGGCAATATGGAAAATCACAATGCATTAGGAAGTGGCTGGTATTAACTTTCACAGGTAGACCTCTGATCAACCCCCCCCCCCCCCTCTTCAGTGTGTCCGCCTTTCATGACTTTTGTCAGTAGTCTGAACTGTCATGGATTTTCCAATAACCTCAGGGTTCTCCGCATTGTCGGCGGCGTTGCTCCTTTCAGCATGAGGATATTTTAGACTTTCAAAGCCTTCCTGAGACTTGTTGGTGACTTGTCTTTTTTTTGGTCACCCTGGTCATCTTGCTTCATCTGCAAAAATTAAAGGAGAGATGCTGTGCATTTCTGGACATCACCACACCTGCAAACTTAATTAACGGAAAGATTTTTAAAAATGTCAGGGATGCAGAGGGCGGTTTGGCCATCCTTCATTGTGTCATTAGGACTAGAGTTTCAAGTGGCGTGGAGAGGCCTGACAGAATGTGAAGTGTAAAGGGCAGAGGTCAAGCGGTGTGTTTTATGTGACCTTACAGACAGAGGACACCAACAGGAGCATCGGGGGTTCTTTAGATTAATGGTCTACGCTTCTTCCTAAAGTAAACACGTGCGGGATTGTACTTACTGCTTAAGCCATGCTAGAGCCTGGGCTTTATTGTGAGCCAAATACAGTAAAAAAAAAGTGCTGCTACATTGCGAGACATCCTGGATTATCAGTAATAGAAACTATAAAAAACAAGAGTTGAGGTCTTCCACAAAGGTGGCCCTATCACTTTAAAAAAGTAGAGACCCCGCCTGGCCTGAGCGTGTAAGAAATTCCGAGAGATCCATTCTCCTGTTAAATTGGCTCTTGGCACAAGGCAGAGAGAAACCTTCCTGAATATTTGCTTTGGAAATATTTCTCTTGATAATTTTCATCTAAGTAGACCTACAGAATCTGATGTGGATGGGGTATCATTTTGCAGTCCTGATCTCTGTATTGTTGGGTTCTGGATTAAAGGAATTTGACTGAAACAGGCTGGATTCATATGTACAGTTTTTGAGCCTTTTTTTAAATTAGGAATCAACACAAATGGATCTTAAAGGACTGAAACATTTAAAGGAACGCTGGGTACTTTTTCTCTCTTATGGGTCCACTCCTGACTTTGGCACAAAACCTGCACCAAAAACTGTAAATCCAGCCTTATGCTGAGCAATGATAGGGTGTGCGCACGAGCCTTCTCTCAAGTGGGGGTGTCCATGCCTGTGCTGATTACTGAAAAAGTTTCCAGCTTCAGTGACCATGGTAAAGAAGACTGGGTCATTGACTTGGCGGAGATCATCAGATGGAATCAATGCGACGGTCACACAGAAATCATGCACACTTTATATCTGTGGTTATGATATTTTGCGGATCACGAGACAAGGAAGCGTCATTACTGTATTTCAGGGAACCTGTCGCTGTGAAATCATTCATTTCTAATGGCAAAAATAACCCTGATTGCTGACATCAGAAGTCTCCAAATAGTTCCTGATCAGGGAACAACCACTCTCAGCATGCCGTCTTCTTTACTGTATTACGAGGAAGGCTGCTGTGGAAGCAAATTGAGATTTTTTGCACATATGTTAAAGTCACCTATTTGCATCACCCTTGTTTCCTTGGCTTTGGTGGGTTTTCGCTGCATTACTGTTTTGTATTATTGAGAAAAAAGCCAAACTTCTGACACAAAAAACTGGAACTGAAGATTACAGAGGAACAGGTCTGGTTTCCATGGTAAAACTCTGGAGCAGGTTTATGGCCTACAAAATAATTGGCAATAAGCTTAGGAAAATTATGAAAACTGGCTCGCAGTGCTGACAAGAGAGATCTCGCTGAGCCCCGACCATGGCAGCCATTTTGGGAAACAAAACCTGCTTATTCTGTTGTGGCCTTATCACAGTGAGATCGAGGAGGGGGAATAGAGAAAGCAATTGAAGGGGCTACATAGATTATTCCCAGTGGAACATTGCAGAATGACATCAGGAGGACGATACTGCTCCCGCTTGGCTTTCTGAATAGCTAATTATGGGCTGTGTGGGGCCCTTAAAAGGACACATTTTCCTCTAAATAACAAGCTCCATGTACAGGGGGGAAGCTGTCAGGAACCAGAATTCTGGCAGAGTTGTGTTTGATGAGATCCCTAATGAAGCTTGTCCAGGCATGAGGGTCACCACGCTTTAAATAAATTCAGGATTATAGAACAGAGGCTTCTTTGTGTCAGATTCCCCTGCAGTCTGTTTCCCTTTCATTTGGTTCTCATTTTGCTAGTGAATTACTAACAAGCATCTCATTGCATGAACCATGCCTCTCTTCTGTAGCAGGGACTGCTCGCCTCTCCTGTAGCAGGGTCTATTCTCCTCTCCTGTAGCACTGACCAATCACCTCTCTTGTAGCAGGGACTGCATGCCTCTCCCATATCGCAGACCAATTGCCTCTCCTGTAGCACTGACCGATTGCCTCTCCCATAGTAGAGACCATGCACATCTACTGTAGGAGGGACCACTCGCCTCTCCCGTAGCAGGGACTGGACGTCTCTCCTGTAGTAGAGACTGCACACCTCTCCTGTAGCAGGCACCACTCACCTCTCGTGTAGCAGGGACCGTTTGCCTTTCCTGTAGTAGTGACCGTGCACCTCACCTGTAGCAGTGACCGCATGCTTCTCTTGTAGCAGGGTCCATTTGCCTCTCCTGTAGCAGGGTCCAATTGCCTCTCCTGTAGCAGGGTTCGCTTGCCTCTGCTGTAGCAGGGTCCACTTGCCTCTCCTGTAGTGGGGTCCGCGTACCGTTCCAGTAGCGGGGACTGCTCTCCTCTCCTGTGGCAGGGTCTGTGTGTCTCTCTTAGAGCAGGAACTGCTTGCCTCTCCTGTAGCAGGATCTGCTTGCCTCTCCTGTAGCAGTGACCGCTCTCCTCTCCTGTAGCACAGCTCATGCACCTCTTCTGTAGTGTACCAAAGTGTCCGCTACAAATAGCCCCTTTCCCATTTCCACCTCCAAATACAAAACTGATACCTAAAGCAGGCCATACACAAGTAGATAACGGGTAATGTATGGTCATACGTCAGATTATTTGTGTGGACAACCCTCACCATTTTTAACACAAATATCTATTATAATTACACGATGGGCCTGTACATATATGACCAGAGGTTCAGCAAAGGTCAGCGGATGAACTAACACCGACAGTTAAGACAAGGAGAGGACAGAGGATCTACAGTGTAAAATCATTGATAGAATCATCTGGATGACTTTTATCCCGTGTGTTTAGAGACTGATTCGCCCATGCAGGTCGTCGAAGCTTCTGCTCCCCGCTTGTGTCTGGTGCAGGAAAGGTATTTAACCCCGACTTTTATTGACATGCAGCGCTGAGCCATGCTTCCATTGGTGTATTGGTCTTGTTGCCTTTTACTCAGAAGCGCAGCCGTCTAAGAAGGATAATTCTCTGCAAAACCAATGATTTAAAATGTCCTGGATGGAGGCTGCAAATGATTTAATTCTCAGCCTGGATCATTAATGTCGCCAGTTATGTCCTCTGCTTAAAGCTGGACATGTGAAATATTTAAAAGGGTTTTCTGAGATTTTACTACTGATGAGCAATTCACAGGATAGGTCATCAGTATCTGACAGGTAGGGGGTCCTACATCCAGAACCCCCACCGATCAGATTTTTGAGAAGGCACTAGCGCTCCGGCCTTCTCCCTGCTCACCAGGCACAGCGCCGTACATTGTTTAGTGGCTGTGCTTGGTATCACACTCAGCTGAGCTGCTGGCCTAGGAAAAGCTGAAAGAAGGCTGCGGAGCTCACAGGAGCACAGGTACCTTCTCGAACAGCTGATCAGCGGGTGTCCCAGGTGACAAACCCCCACCAATCAGATACTGATGGCCTGTCCTGAGGATGGGTCATCAGTAAAAAAAACTCCTGTATGGCTTTAATTTTAAATACCCCTTTCTGTCTATTTACAGCAGTGGTCTGCAGCCTGTGGCTTCTCAGCTGTTTCAGAATCAAAAGTCCAAGCATGCCCTGGCAGGTTTCATAGTATGCTATGACTTGTGGGTTGCAGGCACCTGGTACAGAGCCACTTTATCACAAAAAATCTGGAATATCGCAGCACAGTGACATCTCTGATCCAGGTAACTGTTTATTTACTCTATGATTGGAGTTCTCGGCGCAAAGCCTTGTCTGGATGATGATCCAGTTTTCTGTACAAATAAACATCTCACCCATGCCCCGAACAAGACGAAGAAGGAAAAGCTGGGATTTCAGAGCACAGCTGGATGACATTATTCCTCCGTCACATCTCACTCCAGTGACAGATTTTATCAAACACAATAACAGTCAGTGGAGAGCCGGCTGACAGCCCAGTAACCTTCTCCCAGATGGGATGGTTCACATCATATTGTGCTGCAGGTGTCATATTCATTAAACAGGGACTCGGCCTTATCGAGCGTCCCCGGGGAATCCTCTCCAGCTCGCAGTGTAATTTTTCCTTTTCTCATTTCTCGCTGTTCCGCTGGCATCTTAAGTGCGCACAGCAGATATCTGCATCGCTTTAGTATCAGAGAACGTTAGAGAAACCATCAGCTCTGCCACTTCCATATAATATTGAACATTCCTGTCTTAGTTCCCTTTAGTTTGCCAATTTACTTTAAGAGGGCTTTAATTTCATGTAAGAATACGCCGAGAGCACTTGTGGAAGGGCAGGCGAGCATTCGCCTATCTCCTTGCTAAATAAAGAAGCAGGAGATGATTGGTGCAGCGTCTACACGCTATTTTTACAATGAAAACCTCATATAAGTTTTATAAGAATAAAGCATCCACCACAAAGCCAGGAAGAGAAACCAGAGCAATAAAACCACCACATGGCCTCTCACTGTGAGGCTTTTTTCCTGGGAACATCTAACGAAGATGCTAAGCTTGTGATAAATTTGGAGGAACAGGGTATGAGCTTCACAGACAGTTGCCAGCCGAAGCTCTTTGCTCACTGGTCCAGCCACCTAACTAGCAACAACTTTGTGCCGTGATCACATTACACGCCATATGGTATAAGCATGACTTGTGTAATGAGTTACCTGTATACAGTTATTGCTTACATATAATCCTGCTATCCATTCATGCATGGGCCCCCCAAGAGCAGGGTCCTTGTTATGCCAAGACACTGTACATTGGTGACTCTCTTTGATAACAGACTATGACGGAAAAACACTGCACATGTTCCAAGTTGGTCCATGAGAACGTGACTGTAATTGAGGTCCTAGAAAGTGCATGTGAGCGTGGTACTTAGCATGTTCACCCATTGAAAATTGTGCATATAGTTTAGGTAGCAGATATAGATGAGGCTTGGAGGCCATAGTTCAGTTATGACCACAAACACAGAACACTATTCACTGACTGAAGACAGTGTAAATTAGTACATACTGGAGCATTGCCTGCAGAGACCTGAAGCCGTGGCACTCGCACTGTGAGCTTGCATGTTGGTAGAGTACTTTCCATAATTTCCATAGCCACAGGCCTCATTATCAGGAGATGTGAGAGTGAATGCAACTATGCAATAACTAAGCAATGGTGGGGTGGCCAAAGGTCCGCAGAGCTTGCACTTGCCCTGGGGACCTTGACTAATCATCCTATAAGGAGGTAATACTGACACGTGAAGCAATGGGCAAAATTACATCATGCAATCAATGTGGATAGATTTCCGATTATGTATGAATACATTATTATAGTGTGTTTAGATCCCATACAGGGTGATGTCACCACAGCGACACATGACCATCAGTAATATGTTATGACAGGCTTATTTAATGGGCAGCAGGGCTGAGTAAGTCTGGTGTAGAATGAAGCGTCGTTCTGTGAGCACAATAATTACAGTAATGATATTATTCTAATTGTTGCTGTGCTGTGACAACCTGACACGACATCTCCTCTACACACTCATTTACTGACATGTGGTCACCATGCTAGTTTCTTCTTAGTAGCCTCCTGTGTCCATCACATCCACGTAATTAGCGTGGCCATGTCATGTGTTCACGTTCTGTGATCACAACTCGTTCTCTCTGACAATTCAGGTCAACCGTGAAACTTCTAGAAAAGTAATTAGGGAGTGCTCAGTGCCAGGACGGCACAGGTGTGCAACTCTTCATTCCGAACTGGACTTTCGAATCGGCTTTTCAAAAAATAAACAATGTCCCACATTTCCTACACTTCCGTTTGCCCTGTCCAACGAGAATTACTGGTGTTGTTTTTCTAAATATGATTTTGGGTGAGGCTTTTTAACTATTTTTTCCATACTTCACCCAAACATTGAATTGAGCCAAAAAGCCAGGTAGTATGTGGCCAGTTTAGTGGATATGCCAGGTAGCACCATAAGCTTGACGGTGTCATTGTAGTCTTGACAATCACCTTATAAACAGTGTCTCACTCCAGAAAGGGATCTTCAGCTCCCAGTTCCATGACTGCTATTGTAAAATAACGATATCTGAATGGAGTCCTGTACCTGACGCCTCAGACAGTATTTTATATCCCAGTTACTTCCTCTGAGACACAGAATTTCATCTTCGGGGCCTGAATGGTGAATATATTATAGAGGAGACCTCATAAAAATGGACGCAACAAGGATGAAGCTCTCTCCCGAAAGCCGAAGTGTAATTGTGGCCGGATGACGACATTATGTTCTGACATGACCGACGATGGAATCTGCAGATCCTCCGCTCTCTGCCACACGGCTCCTCTAGGCCTGAAGTTCAAAAGCTTTTAAATGCGTCATAAATTATGGAAGAAACGTTAAAACCATCAGAAAGTGCGTTAGCCGAGCGAGCGCTTTCTTTTTTTATTGCAAATCCAATACAGCCTGTTAAAGGGGAACACAATTTCTGATTAACTCATGCACTTCCGTAGAAGATGTCTGTGGTGAATAGAGCAAAGGTGTTGCCTGGAGTTTGAATAGGTACAGATTTTATCACTGAATCTCTGTCACAAACCAAACGGTGTGAACCCACTGTGCCAAGTGACCAACCCCCTCTAAGGGTGTTGTGTAAGTGAACCCCTCGTTCTTCACAGTACAGCAGATGGTGGGGATAGACTTTCCCAAGGGGACCACCAGGTCGCTACCTCTTGAGGAGGATAGGCACATGAAGCAGCTGGTACAGGAGGTACCAAAGCAAGTTGCCAGAGATACAGATGTAGTCTACAGGCAGAGTCATAACCAGGAGCGACAATGCAGGACCATAGGATGAGGCAGAGGCATAGTCCTCCAAGCAATGGGTCAGGCAGTTGGTAAAGATACAGGTCAGGCAATCCGGTTCAGCAACAGAAGAGTCGAGATGTAGCAGGCAAGGATCAGATAGGTAGCAGAATCCAGAAGACAAGCATGACAAATTCTACCTTTGCAGGACACAAGGATTTTTGACCACCGGCACCTGGGAAGGGGTCTGGACCACTACCTGCCCCGTAATGCAGCCCGACAATGACAGAAGCGACCTGCCAGAAAGGACAGTGCTTGCCCAAGCACAGAGCCCGGGACTGCGGCGGTTAGTAACCGCCTTTACAATCACCGGCTCACATGCTTTCAGTCAGTAGCACAAATAACGCTTTTTCTTCTCCGCAATGAGCTATGGTGTCGGGGTACTCACAAAAGGGTCTCAGGGCCTTTCTTGTGCATCATCAATATCTGAGCATAGAAACCAAGTGACAGAAGGATAACTAACAATACGCACTGAGCTCACAAACAAGCTCTAAGTCTGCCGTATTTGCTCCCCTCGCCTAATGAGAGCAACCATATAGAGAAGTCATGGTAGAGCAAGTCAAAAAGAGTGGCTTCTCCTGTCCATTACACAGGGCATCTGGGACTCATTCTCCAGGTGCTACTCCTGAGAACAATGAGGAATGCAAGAGAACAAGGCCATGCTGCATGGAGGCTACTCGTGTATAATAAGTGACTCTCTAATGGAGTAGTTCCTACAGCCAGAAGTCCCAGGAGCCAGAATGAATGAAACAAAGCACAGGTCAGCGCTCTCCGCTCATGAAATCCAATACAGTACTGCAGAGCCATATATCATACAACCAGCCGGATGCACAGGCAGTTTAGTTACTGTTGGGCCGTAAGGAATGAGTATCCAAGCACAAAGTGTTTGAGATTCTAGACTTGCCCAAACGTGGACAAACCTTTCAATGACCTCTGAGGAGGCATCTCTTGACCAGTACATCTAACCCTTTAAATGAGTGACCAAGTAATGTGCGGTGGTCTGTCCAAGGGAAAAGATTACACACGTTTCTGTGTGGTATGATCCGCAATGAACAACAAATAGACTCTTTATAATCCTCAAAGAGTTGTGTAATGTGGATGAGAAAGAGGATGTAGTAACTTCTCCTTCTCTCCAATACCTGGAGTAGCCACGGACGTAGAAGAGATGGTGGCATAAATAGGCTGGACATGTGGGGTCAGTAGTTGGTTTTGTAGGATATACTGATCCTTTACAATAGGTGGTCATCTGTAATACCCAGGTATAGCTTTCCAACTAAGCTCTGAGGATGGAACACGTATGATCTAGAAAGTAGGATGGACCGAGCTCAATAAATATATTCCATATGACAGGCATAAATAAGTTCATATAGCACGTCACTGTTAATTACATGTGATGTGAACATGTGTCACAGTATTTTCTGCTGTTCCAGGCAGGGTTATTTTGACTTCTACCCTCGCTGTCCATAACTCTACTGAGTGGTCATTCATCCATCATTTTAATTTCAGCCACTTTCCCAGATTACAGCAATTTAACCTCTCATTATACTCTTGTGTTATTAAGTCACTCTGGGGAGGGAGCAAGTCATGAGGCTGCGTCATTCATAAGCACTGTCAGGACTAATTGCTTCCACAAATCTGCAAACCAGTCACTTTGTGGTCCCCTGCATCGGCCCTCCAGAGAAACCCAGTGGTGCGGTGAAGATGTCCGAATATACCTCTGCACATAAAATTTTTATTGTGCATTGTTCAGCAGTGAAAAGTAAATGATCAAAGTAAGGAAGATGATGGTGCAATCACAAGTGGGAATGTCTTTTGAGAGGTGGAAACCAGGCCCATTGCTTTATCAGATGTGGTCTGTGAAGCGATGCCATGGCAGATAAGAATTGCATAGTGATGTAATCACTCTAGATGGAGCTGCATCTCTGCGCGAGGGAGGACATTTATATACAAGTCCCATATATGCTTCTGCCAGAAGCTGCCGGAATCTCTTATATCTGGGTAATGTCTTGCATTGTCTAATACAAATAGGTATAGGGCCCTGTCACATTCCCATACTGAAGTCCAACCTAGTATGAACATTTTCATCTTAGTCCATCCGCAGAAAGCCTTCACGAGACTATGATGTTAGCCATGGCCATTTCCACCATTCAGGCTGCCATCAAAGGAGATAGGCCACCCAGCCAGGTCTGATTCAGCTCAGGCTACTGTGATTGCATTATGAGGCCTGTTTACAAAAGGCTGAGAAAAATGGTACCAACTTCTAGACGAAGCAGAGGCCAAAGATATAAGGGCACAGTCGAAAAAAGAGATTGGCAAGAAATATGAAGGTAGGTGAGAAGGCTACTGCATCCACATTGAGATCGTCAGGGCTGGAGGCAGATGGGAGGGAGATGGAAAGATGGAGATAAGTAGCAATCAGCAGAGCGAGAAAGTGAGAGGAAGGTGTCAATTAATTATTCATTAAACAAATAAACATGCAGAAGAATCAGAGAGGGGAAAGAGGCCATAACCAAGAAAAGAATCAGTAAATGAGGCCATGAAATATTGAGACATCTCTGGGAGTGTCTGCTCATGCAGACAGAGCCCGCACTGGAACGTCACTGCCTCTCCACATGGAATAGGACATGGACCGAGATGCTGCAGGGTGCGCTAGATCTGCATTGTGGGCTGATTGACTGTGACAGCGTGTAACGGGAGCTATGAGGAGTTTGTGTCGGGCCTTAATCACAGTCCTACACACCACAGCAAAGATGGAAGCAACGTAAATGATAATGAGCCGTGCATGGACAGGGAGTAGATGCTGAGCACAGGGAAAGGTTTTCCTATTTTCTAGCTGACAGCTGAATAAATGTCTCCTATCGACCAGGAGCCATTTAACTTCATCATCACTTTAAGCTTTGTTAAGTCGAGCACAACAGGGGAATAGTGACTGTAGATGGCTGGATGCTAGCATGAGCTTACATATGTGTGGTGGATGGTTACGGGCACCATACAGATTCCATTGTTCCATACCTGCACATAGTACTGTCCAATAGCCTGTAATGTCTTGGTTCAATAAGAACACCCTTACCTGTCTCTCCTGTCCAGATCCCCAGCTGTCATTGTAACTTAAGTCTAATGTTGTCTACCATTAACATACTATTTTCTTACTCCCCTGATTAGTGATAACCAGCTAGCATGAGACGTATGTCGACAACGTTCACTCTGGGCAATTATTACTAATACCTTCTAACGATAACAGCTACGTGTGCACTAGCCCCAACCAAGAGCCCGACACAAGTGTACAGATCTGGATATGTAAGGTCATGGATGAAGACTCCCAGAATACTGGCAGCAACTTGTACATGTCTGTCAGGATGATGGAGCCTGATCTTATCTAGGTAGCTGCAGAGCAAATGTCAAAATAGTCTTTGTGCATCTTTGTGGGCAAATGCATGGAAGATGAGAGATTAGCCCATACTTGTGTCCTCAGGCTGCAGCAGCTGTCCATAGAAGCATGTCCACCTACAGATGTTCTTGTAGAAGAAAGGTCACTTCTAAACATAAGGCACAGAACCAGCACAAGACAGATCAATGGCAGCAGGTGGCTCATTCCAGGGGTCCAAGGGCCTAAATTCTGCAGGAATCAGATATGAAAACAGAGTTTCCTAATTCCTCCATCCCATTGTCCCAAATAGTAGAGTTTTTCATGAGATATCTTCAGCTGACCACATTAGCCCATACAGCTACACCATACGCTATGCATAATTGATGATGTCATTCAGGTGCCAGATATTTCTACAAAGTATGAAAAACAAAGGAGAAAGGCCCAATGAGAAACCCACCATAAACAACCTGCCCATGCTACTACCCATCCACCAGGAGCTAGAACTCTTCATGCTAGAACTCATCCCCCAGGACACTTCATAGCTCATTGTCAGTGAAGCTCTTGTGATCCCCTCTCCGGGTGAGTAATGCTGCTGGTGGTGTAACGCGCTTGTCACTTGTGGCGTTAATCAAAGCTGCTGCATTCTCCATCCCATTTTGTGTATTTGTATTCTTGTCTTTAGAGCTGAATGAATCTGCTGTACGGGTTGTCAGTCCAAGTCCGGGGCCTGAAATCTGCTCCAGCCTTGTACAAGCTGGCGACCCACTCAGACTGCAGGGCATCGCTGGCGTGCCAGGATCGACATCGTCCCTCTTTGTTCTGCCAGTATTAATTGCTCGGATAACAGGGTCATTTATAACTGAGCAAAATGAGCATGGCAGGACACTGGGGAGCAGAAGATGGGGGGATACGCATACCTAGAGACCCCACAACGTCTGCATACTGGGGTAAAGCCATTGCTTTCTGATTAGGAATGTTTAAAGAATGAAGCTACAGACCAGAGCTGGCAAACACGCATCATCTGCCAAATCTACAGATGGCACCAAGCAAAGCACACGAACAAGACGAGGCTCAGAAAGTAGAAGGATTGTAAGACGCTTTGCATGGCACGAGACAAACATAAGGTCATAGCAGACTAATGTGTGGTCTTATTTCATGGCTGCCAGGATGAGACGGCAGAGAATATGCCGTTCAACAGCTCTGGCCATTTCCTTCAGTTTTTCCTGTTCTGTTACAGTCAGTCTCCATTTAATAATTTAATACCTGGAATTGTATGACTCTGAGAACATCGGGGGCCGTGTCTTGAATATAGACCACTGAAACCTGAACCAGGACAAGATGCTCCTCCCTCTACTAGTGTTAGACTTGTGTCTTTACTTTACACCACTAATTCTTACCAGAATTTGGACCTCTCCTATTGTGTATGGAGGAAGTTGTGGAACGGATCTGGGGCCTCCTCCACCTATCATATCATAGAGGGGGTTGAGCACACTGGCGGTGTCTGGGATGTGTGAAGTGGGCAGAGGGTCCTGATAACCTTACAGTGGCAGACCTTCATCACAGCAGTCTCTTATTATCATACTTTTCCTCATTCCCTTCAAGCAGTCACTTCCAACAGAAAAGCTGCGCTCACTGACCAGTATGTAATGAGACTGAGCAGGTAATCTACAGACGTGGACAGCAGCTGACTGCTCCTACCTGGCAGAGATTACAGCCGTACCATGGGATCTACACCCAATCACAGGCATCATACTACATACACTTGTATCTCACCATCAAAGGCAAGGAGCACATAGGTCAACTGAGCATGTATCGACCACATAACCACTCAACCTTATTTTTAGGAGAAATTACCCTAAGTTGGGTATGGGGCATTTTACTTAAAGTATCATTGTTGTTAAGTATCTTACAGTAAAACATGGCATGGATCTAACAGCCATCTCTCTCTCTTCTCTTCATATAGGTATATATGCATCCTAAATTCTGTTAGTAACTCTGCTTGCTGTACATACCTTTCCAGCCTAATCCCTGCACAAGCAAACACCTCTCCATGGTATCCACAGGTACATCTCAATAAATTTGAATATCTTTGAAAAGTTAATTTTTTTTTTAGTAATTCAATTCAATACATACAGAGGGATCGATTCAAGCTTAATCTTTTAATATTGATGATTATGGCTTACTGCGAATTAAAACCCAAAAGTCAGGATCTTGGAATATTAGAGTATTATATAAGACCAGTTAAAAAATGATTTGTAATCCAGAAATGTTGGCCTACTGAATAGTCTGTCTAGTATATGCACTCAATACTTGGCATGAATTACTGCATCAACATAGCGTGGCATGGAGGCAATCAGCCTGTGGCACCGCTAAGGTGCTATAGAAGCCCAGGTTTGATAGTGGCCTTCAGCTCATCTGCATTGTTGAGTCTGAGGTCTCTCGTGTTCTTCCTGATGTCATCTCTTAGATTCTCTGGGATTTAGTTCAGGCGAGTTTGCTGGCCAATCAAGCACAGTGATACCGTAGTTATTAAACCAGGTATTGGTACTTTTAGCCGTGTGGGCAGGTGCCAAGTCCTGCTGGAAAATGATATTGACTTCATATAAAACATTGACCCAGACCAGCAAATAACATTGCTCCCCAAACTATCACTGACTGTCTCCATACTCCAGCAGCTTGGATTGCGTACCTCTCCATTCTTCCTCTGGGCTCTGGGACCTTGGTTTCCAAATAAAATGCAAAATTTACTTTACTCTAAAACCAGGGCTTTTTACCAGTGAGCAACAGTCCAGTCCTTTTCCTCCTTAGCCCAGGTAAAATACTTCTAATATTGTCTCTGGGTCATGTGGCTTTACTAAAGAAATGTGACCGTTCTGGTCCGTGCCCTGGATACATCTGTGTGTGATGGAAGCACTGACTCCACCCAAAACCACTCCTTGTGACCCCCCCCCCTTCCCAAATTCTTGAATAGCTTTTCTTGACAGTCCTTCTAAGACAGCAGTTATTCCTGGTGCTTGTTGTCCTAATTCTACCTCCGTTTTTCCAGCCACTCTCCATTAATATGCTTGGATACAGCACCCTCTTAACAGCAGGCTTCTCTAGCAATGACCTCTTGGCTTTCAGTATGTCTTTGGAGGATGTCAAACAGTTGGATGCTGATGTCTGCAAAGCGCTGCGGAATATAGTAGCGCTATATAAGTGCATAAAAAAATAAAATAAATGACTGTCTCCTGGACAACTGTCAAGTCAGCAGTCTTCTACATGATTATATAGCCTACTAAACCAGCCCGAGGGACCATTTAAGGGCTTAGGAAACCTGTAGTGCAGTTTTGTGTTGATTTGCTGATTAGATTGTGATATCATTATAAGTCTACACTGTTCATCTTTTTCACAATACTATAATTACAAGAGATCCTGACTTTTAAGTTTCATTATCTGTAAGCCATGATCATCAACACTAAAATAAATAAACATTTGAAATTGATCATTCTGTGTATAATAAATATATAAAACATGTAAGAGATCACTCTGTGTATAATGGATCTATAGAATATATGAGAGATCACTGTGTGTATAAAGAATCTATAGAATATATAAGAGATCACTGTGTATAATGGATCTATAGAATATATGAGCGTTCACTCTGTATAATGGATCTATAGAATATACGAGAGATCACTATAATGGATATATAGAATATATGAGAGATGACTGTGTATAATGAATCTATAGAATATATGAGAGATCACTGTGTATAATGAATCTATAGAATATATGAGAGATCGCCGTGTATAATAGATCTATAGAATATATGAGAGATCACAGTGTATAATGGATCTATAGAATATATGAGAGATCACTGTGTATAATGAATCTATAGAATATATAAGAGATCACTATGTATAATGGATCTATAGAATATATGAGAGATCACTGTGTATAATGAATCTATAGAATATATAAGAGATCACTGTGTATAATGAATCTATAGAATATATGAGAGATCACTGTGTATAATGAATCTATAGAATATATGAGAGATCACTGTGTATAATGAATCTATAGAATATATGAGAGATCACTGTGTATAATGAATCTATAGAATATATGAGAGATCACTGTGTATAATGGATCTATAGAATATATGAGAGATCACTGTGTATAATGAATCTATAGAATATATGAGAGATCTCTGTGTGTAATGGATCTATAGAATATATAAGAGATCACTCTGTGTATAATGGATCTATAGAATATATAAGAGATCACTGTGTATAATGAATCTATAGAATATTTAGAGATCACTGTGTATAATGAATCTATAGAATATATGAGAGATCACTCTGTATAATAATCTATAAAATATATAAGAGATCGCTCTGTGTATAATGAATCTATATAATATATATGAGATCACTCTGTGTGAAATGAATCTATAGAATATATGAGAGATCTCTCTGTGTATAATGAATCTATAGAATATATGAGAGATCACTGTGTATAATGAATCTATAGAATATATGAGAGATCACTGTGTATAATGAATCTATAGAATATATGAGAGATCACTGTTTATAATGAATCTATAGAATATATGAGAGATCACTGTGTATAATGAATCTATAGAATATATGAGAGATCACTGTGTATAATGAATCTATAGAATATATGAGAGATCACTGTGTATAATGAATCTATAGAATATATGAGATCACTGTGTATAATGAATCTATAGAATATATGAGAGATCACTGTGTATAATGAATCTATAGAATATATGAGAGATCACTGTGTATAATGAATCTATAGAATATATGAGAGATTTCTGTGTAAAATGAATCTATAGAATATATAAGAGATCACTGTGTATAATGGATCTATAGAATATATAAGAGATCACTGTGTATAATGGATCTATAGAATATATGAGCGTTCACTCTGTATAATGGATCTATAGAATATATGAGAGATCACTATATATAATGAATCTATAGAATATATGAGAGATCACTATAATGGATATATAGAATATATGAGAGATCACTGTGTATAATGAATCTATAGAATATATGAGAGATCGCCGTGTATAATGAATCTATAGAATATATGAGAGATCACTGTGTATAATGAATCTATAGAATATATGAGAGATCACTGTGTATAATGAATCTATAGAATCAGGGGTGTGGAATTCCTATCGCCCGACGCCCGGGACATGCAGTTCTGGGCGCCGGGCAAGTAGTTTGAACAGTTGTTTAGCCCTGTGCGGTGCAAGTAGCAGGGGCATGTGGTTGGACAGTAATAGGAGCGGTCATATGCGAGCTGACCGCTCCTATCACTGTCAGCCTGCCCCTGCATCGTGCATATGACCCGTACATAGCACTTCCTGCAGGCCGGACCCCGCTCCTCCCAGCTCCTGTATCGAAGTCTCCGCCCACCTGCCAGCACGGAGCGCACAGCAAGTCAGCACACCGTCTCCAGAGACAAGATGGGAGAAGAAGAGTGAGACCCCACGGCCCCCTGCAGATGAGCGTTCCTCCCGGAGCCTGTCCACATCGCAGCTCGGCCTGACCTGCAGCTGACTGGTTACATAGCATTATACTGATTTATGATGCTATGTAGCCCTACAGCTCTGGAATGTGTTGGATAACACTGACAGCATTATGTCAGCGTTATCCAATACATTCCAGAGCTGTAAGGGTTACATAGCATCATAAGTCAGTATAATGCTATGTGACCCCAGTCAATGGTTGCAGATCAGGCTGGGAGCTCAGTTGACAGACTCTGGGAGGAACGCTCATCTGCAGGGGTGTCAGAAATAAAGGTAGTGCTGTCTGTCTTCTGAGGGTCTGGCCCTGCCTGCAATCTGCACTGCAGGTGGCACTTTATAAACTATAACGTCACCCTGTGGCCCCGCCCCCGCACAGTATAACGTCACCCTGTGGCCCCTGCCCCCATACAGTATAACGTCACCCTGTGGCCCCGCCCCATACAGTATAACGTCTCCCTGTGGCCCCCGCCCCATACAGTATAACGTCACCTTGGGGCTGCCCCGCACAGTATAACGTCACCCTGTGGCCCCCGCCCCATACAGTATAACGTCACCCTGTGGCCCCCGCCCCATACAGTATAACATCTCCCTGTGGCCCCCACCCCCATACAGCATAACGTCTCCTTGTGGCCCTGCCCCCATACAGCATAACGTCTCCTTGTGGCCCCTGCCCCATACAGTATGACGTCTCCTTGTGGCCCCGCCCCATAGATACGCTCCATGGCCCGCCCCATACAGAATAACGTCTCCTTGTGGCCCCCACCCCCATACAGTATACCGTTAGTACAAGTTCAGGACAAGTAGATGGTCATGAGGGACAAGTAGATTGAGCCCCCACTTTAGTCCTTTGACAAGTAGTTTTTTTTTAAATTTCCACACCCCTGAGAATATATGAGAGATCACTGTGTATAATGAATCTATAGACTATATGAGAGATCTCTCTGTGTATGATGAATCTATAGAATATATGAGAGATCACTGTGTATAATAATCTATAGGATATATGAGAGATCACTCTGTGTATAATGGATCTATAGAATGATATGAGAGATCACTGTGTATAATGTATCTATAGAATATATGAGAGATCACTGTGTATAATGAATCTATAGAATATATGAGAGATCACTGTGTGTATAATGAATCTATAGAATATATGAGAGATCACTGTGTATAATGAATCTATAGAATATATGAGAGATTACTGTGTATAATGAATCTATAGAATATATGAGAGATCACTGTGTATAATGATCTATAGAATATATGAGAGATCACTGTGTATAATGATCTATAGAATATATGAGAGATCACTGTGTATAATGTATCTATAGAATGTATGAGAGATCACTGTGTATAATGTATCTATAGAATATATGAGAGATCACTGTGTATAATGAATCTATAGAATATATGAGAGATCACTGTGTATAATGGATCTATAGAATGTATGAGAGATCACTGTGTATAATGTATCTATAGAATATATGAGAGATCACTGTGTATAATGGATCTATAGAATATATGAGAGATCACTGTGTATAATGAGTCTATAGAATATATGAGAGATCACTGTGTATAATGAATCTATAGAATATATGAGAGATCACTGTGTATAATGAATCTATAGAATATATAAGAGATCACTGTGTATAATGATCTATAGAATATATGAGAGATCACTGTTTATATTGAATCCATAGAATATATGAGACATCACTGTGTATAATGTATCTATAGAATATATGAGAGATCGCTCTGTGTATAATGGATCTATAGAATATATAAGAGATCACTGTGTATGATGAATCTATACAATATATGAAAGATCACTGTGTATAATGAAGCTATAGAATATATGAGAGATCACTGTGTATAATGAATCTATAGAATATATGAGAGATTACTGTATAATGATCTATAGAATATATGAGAGATCACTGTGTATAATAAATCTATAGAATATATGAGAGATCACTGTGTATAATGAATCTATAGAATATGTGAGAGATCACTGTGTATAATGAATCTATAGAATATATGAGAGATCACTGTGTATAATGAATCTATAGAATATATGAGAGATCACTGTGTATAATGAATCTATAGAATATATGAGAGATCACTGTGTATAATGATCTATAGAATATATGAGAGATCACTGTGTATAATGAATCTATAGAATATATGAGAGATCACTGTGTATAATGGATCTATAGAATATATGAGAGATCACTGTGTATAATGAATCTATAGAATATGAGAGATCACTGTGTATAATGAATCTATAGAATATATGAGAGATCACTGTGTATAATGATCTATAGAATATATGAGAGATCACTGTGTATAATGAATCTATAGAATATATGAGAGATCACTGTGTATAATGAATCTATAGAATATATGAGAGATCACTGTGTATAATGGATCTATAGAATATATGAGAGATCACTGTGTATAATGGATCTATAGAATATATGAGAGATCACTGTGTATAATGGATCTATAGAATATATGAGAGATCACTGTGTATAATGGATCTATAGAATATATGAGAGATCACTGTGTATAATGAATCTATAGAATATATGAGAGATCACTGTGTATAATGATCTATAGAATATATGAGAGATCACTGTGTATAATGGATCTATAGAATATATGAGAGATCACTGTGTATAATGAATCTATAGAATATATGAGAGATCACTGTGTATAATGTATCTATAGAATATATGAGAGATCACTGTGTATAATGGATCTATAGAATATATGAGAGATCACTGTGTATAATGAATCTATAGAATATATGAGAGATCACTGTGTATAATGAATCTATAGAATATATGAGAGATCACTGTGTATAATGGATCTATAGAATATATGAGAGATCACTGTGTATAATGAATCTATAGAATATATGAGAGATCACTGTGTATAATGATCTATAGAATATATGAGAGATCACTGTGTATAATGAATCTATAGAATATATAAGAGATCACTGTGTATAATGAATCTATAGAATATATGAGGGATCACTGTGTATAATGAATCTATAGAATATATATGAGATCACTGTGTATAATGAATCTATAGAATATATGAGATCACTGTGTATAATGAATCTATAGAATATATGAGAGATCACTGTGTATAATGAATCTATAGAATATATAAGAGATCACTGTGTATAATGAATCTATAGAATATATGAGAGATCACTGTGTATAATGAAACTATAGAATATATGAGATCACTGTGTATAATGAATCTATAGAATATATGAGGGATCACTGTGTATAATGAATCTATAGAATATATGAGGGATCACTGTGTATAATGAATCTATAGAATATATGAGAGATCACTGTGTATAATGAATCTATAGAATATATAAGAGATGACTGTGTATAATGAATCTATATAATATATATGACGTCACTGTGTATAATGAATCTATAGAATATATGAGAGATCACTGTGTATAATGAATCTATAGAATATATGAGATCACTGTGTATAATGAATCTATAGAATATATGAGGGATCACTGTGTATAATGAATCTATAGAATATATGAGGGATCACTGTGTATAATGAATCTATATAATATATATGACGTCACTGTGTATAATGAATCTATAGAATATATGAGAGATCACTGTGTATAATGGATCTATAGAATATATGAGAGATCACTGTGTATAATGGATCTATAGAATATATGAGAGATCACTGTGTATAATGGATCTATAGAATATATGAGAGATCACTGTGTATAATGAATCTATAGAATATATGAGAGATCACTGTGTATAATGATCTATAGAATATATGAGAGATCACTCTGTATATAATGGATCTATAGAATATATAAGAGATCACTGTGTATAATGAATCTATAGAATATATGAGAGATCACTGTGTATAATGTATCTATAGAATATATGAGAGATCACTGTGTATAATGGATCTATAGAATATATGAGAGATCACTGTGTATAATGAATCTATAGAATATATGAGAGATCACTGTATAATGAATCTATAGAATATATGAGAGATCACTGTGTATAATGGATCTATAGAATATATGAGAGATCACTGTGTATAATGAATCTATAGAATATATGAGAGATCACTGTGTATAATGATCTATAGAATATATGAGAGATCACTGTGTATAATGAATCTATAGAATATATAAGAGATCACTGTGTATAATGAATCTATAGAATATATAAGAGATCACTGTGTATAATGAATCTATAGAATATATGAGAGATCTCTGTGTATAATGAATCTATAGAATATATGAGATCACTGTGTATAATGGATCTATAGAATATATGAGATCACTGTGTATAATGGATCTATAGAATATATGAGAGATCACTGTGTATAATGGATCTATAGAATATATGAGAGATCACTCTGTGTATAATATAGTAACATAGTAACATAGTATATAAGGCCGAAAAAAGACATTTGTCCATCCAGTTCGACCTGTTTCCTGCAAGTTGATCCAGAGGAAGGCAAAAAACCCCTGTGAGGTAGAGCCAATTTTCCCCACTTAAGGGGAAAAAATTCCTTCCCGACTCCAATCAGGCAGTCAGAATAACTCCCTGGATGAACGACCCATCTTTAGTAGCTATAGCCTGAAATATTATTATGCTCCAGAAATACATCCAGGCCCCTCTTGAATTCCTTTATTGTACTCACCATCACCACCTCCTCAGGCAGAGAGTTCCATAGTCTTACTGCTCTTACCGTGAAGAACCCTTTTCTATGTTTGTGTACAAACCTTCTTTCCTCCAGACGCAGAGGATGTCCCCTTGTCACAGTCACAGTCCTGGGGATAAATAGATGATGGGAGAGATCTTTGTACTGACCCCTGATATATTTATACATAGTTATTAGATCTCCCCTCAGTCGTCTTTTTTCTAGAGTGAATAACCCTAATTTTGATAACCTTTCAGGGTACTGTAGTTGCCCCATTCCAGTTATTACTTTAGTTGCCCTCCTCTGAACCCTCTCCAGCTCTGCTATGTCCGCCTTGTTCACAGGAGCCCAGAACTGTACACAGTCCTCTATGTGTGGTCTAACTAGTGATTTGTAAAGTGATAGGACTATGTTCTCATCACGGGCGTCTATGCCCCCTTTTGATGCAACCCATTATCTTATTGGCCTTAGCAGCAGCTGCCTGACACTGGTTTTTACAGCTTAGTTTGTTATTTATTAAAATTCCTAGATCCTTTTCCATGTCAGTGTTACCGAGTGTTTTACCATTTAGTATGTACGGGTGACTTGCATTATTCCTTCCCATGTGCATAGCTTTACATTTGTCAGTGTTAAACCTCATCTGCCATTTTTCTGCCCAAGCCCCCAATCTATCCAGATCCCTCTGTAGCAGAAAACTGTCCTCTTTAGTGTTAATTACTTTACACAGTTTAGTGTCATGATGACTGTGACTGTGTTTAATGAATCTATAGAATATATGAGAGATCACTCTGTATAATGAATCTATAGAATATATGAGGGATCACTGTGTATAATGAATCTATAGAATATATGAGAGATCACTGTGTATAATGGATCTATAGAATATATGAGAGATCACTGTGTATAATGATCTATAGAATATATGAGAGATCACTGTGTATAATGAATCTATAGAATATGTGAGAGATCACTGTGTATAATGAATCTATAGAATATATGAGAGATCACTGTGTATAATGAATCTATAGAATATGTGAGAGATCACTGTGTATAATGAATCTATAGAATATATGAGAGATCACTGTGTATAATGAATCTATAGAATATGTGAGAGATCACTGTGTATATTGAATCTATAGAATATATGAGAGATCACTGTGTATAATGAATCTATAGAATATATGAGAGATCGCTGTGTATAATGAATCTATAGAATATATGAGAGATCACTGTGTATAATGAATCTATAGAATATATGAGAGATCACTGTGTATAATGAATCTATAGAATATATGAGAGATCACTGTGTATAATGAATCTATAGAATATATGAGAGATCACTGTGTATAATGGATCTATAGACTATATGAGAGATCACTGTGTATAATGAATCTATAGAATATATGAGAGATCACTGTGTATAATGATCTATAGAATATATGAGAGATCACTGTGTATAATGAATCTATAGAATATATGAGAGATCACTGTGTATAATGAATCTATAGAATATATGAGAGATCACTGTGTATAATGGATCTATAGATTATATGAGAGATCACTGTGTATAATGAATCTATAGAATATATGAGAGATCGCTGTGTATAATGAATCTATAGAATATATGAGAGATCACTGTGTATAATGAATCTATAGAATATATGAGAGATCACTGTGTATAATGGATCTATAGAATATATGAGAGATCACTGTGTATAATGAATCTATAGAATATATGAGAAATACATTTCGACTGTATAAAGCCTCCTGCACACAAGCGTTGTTTGTTTCCGTGTCCGCTCGTTTTTTTTTTGCGCATAGAATGGGGACTCATTTATCTCAATGGGTCCGCAAAATATGCTGACAGCACACCATGTACTATCCGTATGTCCGTTCTGCAGCCCCGCAAAAAAAAAACGTGCGGACAAGGATATGCATTATTACAATGGATCCACAAAAAAAAAAGGATCCGCATACATTATCGTTTTTTTTGTTTGCGGATCCACAACTTGCGGACCGCAAAACACATACGTTCGTGTGTTTGTAGCCTAAAGGGGCTCTAGTGCGGGGTTTGGGGACAGTACGTCTTAAGGCTAAGTGTTTTGCAGTTAAAGATAGCTATACATTTCTACACACCCCTGTCGGACAGATCAGTAGATTTTTTTTCTGTACCATCTTTATGCTGATTTCACCCAACTATACACTTCATCCCGTGAGCCCACCCCTACTGTACTACAGATCACCAGTGTCTGCCTGTCTGCTGTCTCTAACATCTTGTCCTCCCGTCTGTCCTCTGTCTCCACCATCATATACGCTCTATATCAGAAACTGAATATTTCAAAAGCTGAACTTGTCTTCTCTCCATCTGCTAGTCTCCTAATCCTGATAGCTCCATCTCACTGTGTGGCACTACCTGCCCGCTGTTTCAGTATCATGTCTGAAACTGATCTTTTTGTACCCCCTATATTCAGTCAGCTACCCTCTCATGTCCCCTGCACTTCAAAAACATCTAGAATCCACTTCTATCTTAATGTTGAAACAACATTTTTTTATCATGACCGTAATCCATTCTCCATTCCATCTGTATAACTGCTACTCCATCGCCGCCACCCTGCACCGATCACTACTCCAATGCCGCCACCCTATGCCAATCATTGGATTCAATTTAAACTTTTGACTCTCACCCACATGACAAGTGATGCATCCCCCGACATCTGTCTACCACCCTGCCCGTGCTCTCCACAGTGCTGCACCCCCTACATCTCCTCCTCATCTCTGTCTACCATCCTACCCGTACTCTCCACAGTCCTGCACCCCCTACATCTCCGCCTCATCTCTGTCTACCATCCTACTTGTACTCTCCACAGTCCTGCACCCCCTACATCTCCTCCTCATCTCTATCTACCATCCTACCTGTACTCTCTACAGTACTGCACTCTCATACATCTCCTCCTCATCTCTGTCTACCATCCTATCCGTACTCTCCACAGTGCTGCACCCCCTACATCTCCTCCTCATCTCTTTCTACCATCCTACCTGTGCTCTCCACTGTTCTACTCCCCCTACATCTCCTCCTCATGTCTGTCTACTATCCTACCCGTACTCTCCACAGTGCTGCACCCCCTACATCTCCTCCTCATCTTTGTCTACCACCCTACCTGTACTTTTCACAGTGCTGCACCCCCTACATCTCCTCCTCTTCTCTGTCTACCTTCCTACCCGTGCTCTCCACAGTGCTGCACCCCCTACATCTCCTCCTCATCTCTGTCTACCATCCTACCCGTACTCTCCACAGTCCTGCACCCCCTACATCTCCGCCTCATCTCTGTCTACCATCCTACTTGTACTCTCCACAGTCCTGCACCCCCTACATCTCCTCCTCATCTCTATCTACCATCCTACCTGTACTCTCTACAGTACTGCACTCTCATACATCTCCTCCTCATCTCTGTCTACTATCCTACCCGTACTCTCCACAGTGCTGCACCCCCTACATCTCCTCCTCATCTTTGTCTACCACCCTACCTGTGCTTTTCACAGTGCTGCACCCCCTACATCTCCTCCTCTTCTCTGTCTACCTTCCTACCCGTGCTCTCCACAGTGATGCACCCCCTACATCTCCTCCTCATCTTTGTCTACCACCCTACCTGTACTTTTCACAGTGCTGCACCCCTACATCTCCTCCTCTTCTCTGTCTACCTTCCTACCCGTGCTCTCCACAGTGATGCACCCCCTACATCTCCTCCTCATCTCTGTCTACCATCCTACCTGTACTCTCTACAGTGCTGCACCCCTACATCTCCTCCTCATCTCTGTCTACCATCCTACCTGTGCTCTCTACAGTACAGCACCCCCTACATCTCCTCCTCATCTCTGTCTACCATCCTACCCGTGCTCTCCACTGTTCTTCTCCCCCTACATCTCCTCCTCATGTCTGTCTACTATCCTACCCGTACTCTCCACAGTGCTGCACCCCCTACATCTCCTCCTCATCCCTGTCTGCTATCCAACCTCTCCACAGTGCTGTACCCCCTACATCTCTTTCCTCATCTCTATCTACCATCCTACCTGTGCTCTCCACAGTGCTGCACTCTCATACATCTACTCCTCATCTCTGTCTACCATCCTAACCGTACTCTCCACAGTCCTGCACCCCCTACATCTCCTCCTCATCTCTATCTACCATCCTACCTGTGCTCTCCACAGTGCTGCACCCTCATACATCTCCTTCTCATCTCTGTCTACCATCCTACCCATGCTCTCCACAGTGATGCAGCCCCTACATCTCCTCCTCATCTCTGTCTACTTTTTTACCTGTACTCTCCACAGTGCTGCAACCCCTACATCTCCACCTCCATCTTATGAACGAGCCCACAAAGTGAAGGAGTGATTACCGCGTATGCTCAGCCACCCTACATTCATTCCTAAGGAAACACCGAGAATGAGCAAGTGGCGTACTTGGCAATTTTCGGCAGTCCCATAGAAATTAATAGAGGGTGGCTGTGTGTGTGCAGCTCGCCCTCCTTCAATTTGCCGGCTCCATTCAGACATTGGGGGCATATCCTAGCGATATGCTTCTAATGTCCCAGATGGGAAGACCCCCTTAATATAAGTCTTCTCTATTCAGCCCACCTTTATTATAATTCTTCTGAACTTGATCCATTATCAAACACTATCCACCACATCCCATGCACTCAGAAGCACTACAAGTACCAGCCGGTGACGGCTTATGCAGCTTTATATCCACTCCTCTGTTGTGTTAAGATAGCCGGTCCATTGTGCAAATCAAGCACTTTTACCTTCTGAGTCTCCCCTATCTCCTCATAGATTGTAAGTTCTTGGAAGCATGGCTCTCACTTTATTATGCCTGTCTTTGTCCTTGAACCCCCTGATTACACACAGGTTAGGTGACAACCTCCCAGACATGATATACAGTAATAGATAAATAGTTGTAGAGTAGTTTAAGGTGCTCAGTGCTGTCCCATCCTTTTACAGTAGTAAATGTGCCCTAGTCCCCATCTTATATTAGACTGAGACCTTGTAATATGAATTTGGAAAACATTTGGAAGAGGATCCTGGAGCACTAGTCGCTTTACGTTCCCAGCTCTTTGAGTGACACATTGGAAGGAGCCCATAAAAGATGTTGTCAGGAGTCCAACGTCAGCAGCAACAAACATGTCGACAGACTGACAGCATTTGCCTGTCCCATCCACCCTCCCAGACCATCTGCAATTCCATATCCCCCATCCACGCCCTCTGGTACAGCCGCTGCCGCCCCAAAGATGACATGACAGCCGCTTGTGACACGAGGGGAGGTTCATTCCTCTTCACAGCTGGGAAATATCCACTTTCTCCCAGTTTAATTGACCAGCAGGGAACATAATCAATGTGTGGCCTCCGGAGGAGGAGACATGGGTTGGGGGGGGGGGAGGCAGGTGGCATCGTCAGGGTAATGTGGCCCCGACTATGACAATGTGTGCCCATCCACAGCTTTTATGAGCCTCAGGATCTGCAGATTTGGCTGGCACTATGTTCTCTCCCCTCCTCCGCAGACGCAGCCTCAGCCTCTGTATATTATCACTCAGCAGCTCTAGGATTGAATATCTGTGAGGGGAATGAAAGAGGACTGCAACTCTGTAATATTATGCCATGCTTGGGGTATGGTGACTTTTGGTGAAATCATTGCTAAGAACCCCCACCATAGATATTGACCTGCTGTATGTCCCCACCAGGCGATACAAGACGGCTCCCTCATTCATTGAGCAGTAAATTGCAGGAAAGAAAGTAGAAAATTACCCAAAATCGGTGGTTGCAAAACCTAAAATATGTCAGAGACCGCACTAGAACTTCAGCAAAGCCTCTTTAACACGCCTCATCTTCATTACTACAATACTCCACATGAAGAGGAGTGGTACTGTGCGCTGTCCATACATACAGTACTGAGGAAGATAAGGAGTGGTACTGTGCACTGTCAATACATACAGTACTGAGGAAGAAGAGGAGTGGTACTGTGCACTGTCCATACATACAATACTGAGGAGAAGGTGTGGTACTGTGCACTGTCCATACATACAATACTGAGGAAGATGAGGAGTGGTACTGTGCACTGTCCATACATACAATACTGAGGAGGAGGTGTAGTACTGTGCACTGTCCATACATACAATACTGAGGAAGATGAGGAGTGGTACTGTGCACTGTCCATACATACAATACTGAGGAGGAGGTGTGGTACTGTGCACTGTCCATACATACAATACTGAGGAAGATGAGGAGTGGTACTGTGCACTGTCCATACATACAATACTGAGGAAGATGAGGAGTGGTACTGTGCACTGTCCATACATACAATACTGAGGAAGAAGAGGAGTGGTAGTGTGCACTGTCCATACATACAATGCTGAGGAAGATAAGGAGTGGTACTGTGCACTGTCAATACATACAGTACTGAGGAAGAAGAGGAGTGGTACTGTGCACTGTCCATACATACAATACTGAGGAGAAGGTGTGGTACTGTGCACTGTCTATACATACAATACTGAGGAAGATGAGGAGTGGTACTGTGCACTGTCCATACATACAATACTGAGGAGGAGGTGTGGTACTGTGCACTGTCCATACATACAATACTGAGGAAGATGAGGAGTGGTACTGTGCACTGTCCATACATACAATACTGAGGAGGAGGTGTGGTACTGTGCACTGTCCATACATACAATACTGAGGAAGATGAGGAGTGGTACTGTGCACTGTCCATACATACAATACTGAGGAAGATGAGGAGTGGTACTGTGCACTGTCCATACATACAATACTGAGGAAGAAGAGGAGTGGTAGTGTGCACTGTCCATACATACAATGCTGAGGAAGAAGCGGAGTGGTACTGTGCACTGTCCATACATACAATACTGAGTAGGAGGTGTGGTACTGTGCACTGTCCATACATACAATACTAAGGAGTAGGAGTGGTACTGTGCACTGTCCATACATACAGTACTGAGGAAGAAGAGGAGTGGTACTGTGCACTGTCCATACATACAGTACTGAGGAAGAAGAGGAGTAGTACTGTGCACTGTCCATACATACAGTACTGAGGAAGAAGAGGAGTGTTACTGTGCACTGTCCATACATACAATACTGAGGAAGAAGAGGAGTGGTACTGTGCACTGACCATACATACAATACTGAGGAGGAGGTGTGGTACTGTGCACTGTCCATACATATAAACCATAACCTAGGAGGGAGACCCTGCCCTCATTTAAATAAAGGCCAAACCGACCGGGGCTACATGTCATGGCTCCCTACTACATAGTAAATGGCAATACCTCAGAAAAAACACAAATACTGAAGAGAAAGAACACCTGAGTATCGATTGCCCAAATAAATTAACTTTATTGAATACAAATATTAAAATACATGTACAAAATGCACAGGAAGGTGGCAATGGAAAAGCGCCACCCTGGACTACGGCGCCATCGTATACAGAGTTATTGCACAAGAACCCCTATGTAGTAGTTCTGAGTGTAAACATGCGAGACTAATGTTTGCCACTGCCTTGTCCGCATATCCAAATGACCATCTCTGACCTGCACCCTACATATGGGGACAATCATACAAGCGTGGACAAAAATCAGGGGAATAAACAGTCTTGCCAAATGACGGATGGGCCAAGAGAGACCAGGGTGGCGCTACCCCTGGTCTCTCTTGGCTCCATCCGTCATTTGGTAAGACTGTTTATTCCCCTGATTTTTGTCCACGCTTGTATGATTGTCCCCATATGTAGGGGTGCAGGTCAGAGATGGTCATTTGGATATGCGGACAAGGCAGTGGCAAACATTAGTCTCGCATGTTTACACTCAGAACTACTACATAGGGGTTCTTGTGCAATAACTCTGTATACGATGGCGCTGTAGTCCAGGGTGGCGCTTTTCCATTGCCACCTTCCTGTGCATTTTGTACATGTATTTTAATATTTGTATTCAATAAAGTTAATTTATTTGGGCAATCGATACTCAGGTGTTCTTTCTCTTCAGTATTACTGTCCATACATACAATACTGAGGAAGATGAGGAGTGGTACTGTGCACTGTCCATACATACAATACTGAGGAAGATGAGGAGTGGTACTGTGCACTGTCCATACATACAGTACTGAGGAAGAAGAGGAGTGGTACTGTGCATTGTCCATACATACAATACTGAGGAAGATGAGGAGTGGTACTGTGCACTGTCCATACATACAGTACTGAGGAAGAAGAGGAGTGGTACTGTGCATTGTCCATACATACAATACTGAGGAAGAAGAGGAGTGGTACTGTGCATTGTCCATACATACAATACTGTGGAAGAAGAGGAGTGGTGCTGTGCACTGTCCATACATACAGTACTGAGGAAGAAGAGGAGTGGTACTGTGCACTGTCCATACATACAGTACTGAGGAAGAAGAGGAGTGGTACTGTGCACTGTCCATACATACAATACTGAGGAAGAAGAGGAGTGGTACTGTGCATTGTCCATACATACAATACTGAGGAAGAAGAGGAGTGGTGCTGTGCACTGTCCATACATACAGTACTGAGGAAGAAGAGGAGTGGTACTGTGCATTGTCCATACATACAATACTGAGGAAGAAGAGGAGTGGTACTGTGCACTGTCCATACATACAATACTGAGCAAGAAGGGGCGTGGTACTGTGCACTGTCCATACATACAGTACTGAGGAAGAAAAGGAATGGTACTGTGCACTGTCCACACTTACTATACTGAGAAGGAGGAGTGGTACTGTGCACTGTCCATACATACAGTACTGAGGAAGAAAAGGAATGGTACTGTGCATTGTCCACACATACAGTACTGAGGAGGAGGAGTGGTACTGTGCACTGTCCATACATACAGTACTGAGGAAGAAGAGGAGCGGTACTGTGCACTGTCCATATATACAGTACTGAGGAAGAAGAGGAGTGGTAGTGTGCACTGTCCATACATACAGTACTGAGGAAGAAGAGGAGTGGTACTGTGAACTGTCCATACATACAATACTGAGGAGGAGGTGTGGTACTGTGCACTGTCCATACATACAGTACTGAGGAAGACGCGGAGTGGTACTGTGCTCTATCTCAGGGGCACATCTTCCTAATTTCCTAGATCCACCTAATGAAATCACACAATCCTCCCTAATGCTGGCATTACTTGCGGGGTCCACGTGAGGCCACTACACAGAGGCTCAGAGACTCTACAGTATCTCGGGAAGCCGCTGTCATAAGTGTGTGCAAATTAGCAGTGACATCTTGATAATGCAGAGCGCTCTCATTGTGAGAGGTCTCATTACAGAGGACACTCAGCTTTCAAGTGTTTTCACAAGGGCCATTGTAGATGAGGTGATTGTACTGTGCAGTCCCTCATTATCCCCAGCACACGTGGCTCATGACTGGGCCCTCTCCAGGGAGACTGCCACGTGTCACGGAGCACACAACACGTGAATCTGTACCACAGCACACATGGCATGTACTAGGAGAGGAACAGCAGATCTAATACTTATGATCCCCAGAAGTACAGAGTATTTCAGGAGGGGAGTGTGCTGTAATCGGTCCTCCTGCCTACCAAGGACTCCACTCAGATCTTCTCCATAGCCTTGTCTAGATGTGCCACCACTGGATACACCTTGAACACCTTCCTGTGTGTGTCATGGAGTAATTCCATGTAGAATTGCCCCCCCCCTGCACACGAACAGAACATAAAAAACTGAGTGTCATGTATGACCCCTGAATGTGTATGTGATTGACCTTTCCAGACCCTCTTTACAAACAGCAATAAGTAAACTGCAGGGACATGCCCCCATTGTCAAGGTGTGCACCCCACCCCACATCTCAGTGTCATTCCTCCATGTCTGAGCTGTGGAATGGTAAACTTTAACAAAACGTGACGCCGCAATGTCACCACTTGGGAAAAGAACAAACATGCGACAGTCTCGTTGATCTGGAAATTGGAAAGATACGATCTTTGCCTCCTGAGGTAAAGACTTCGCCAGCAACCTTCTTGTGATTTACCGGAAGAGCTGACGAGCTGATGACACCAGCGATACTTGTGTTTGACATTTAAATGAAGAATCTCTTTTCTATTGATGGAACACCGAGGCAGTTTCTGAACGAACCCTGCCCACACATGCCCCAGCCAAAATCTGAAGCATTGTGGCTGCCACTGTCCACATGTACTGCAATGGAATTTATGACCGTCCAAAACCATTGTGGCTGCCACTGTCCTCATGTGCTGCAACTATACTTTTGACCGTTCAAAACCTGAAGCATTGTGGCTGCCACTGTCCACATGTACTGCAACAGAATATATTACCGTTCAAAACCTGAAGCATCGTGGCCGCCACTATCCACATGTACTGCAACTGGACGTATGACTGGCCAAAACCTGAAGCATTGTGGCTGCCACTGTCCACATGTACTGCGACTGTAGAAATGACCAGCCAAAACCTGAAGCATCATGGCCTCCTATGTCCTCGTGTATTGCAACTAAACACATGACAAGCCAAAACTTGAAGCATCATGGCTACCTCTGTCCACATGTACTGCGACTAAACACATGACAAGACTAAACCTGAAGCATCATGACCATCACTGTTCATATGTACTGTGACTGAACACATGACCAGCAAAAACCTGAAGCATCATGGCCTACACTCACGGGACAGCCTTGGCGTGGCGAGTGGCTTATTATATTTTGATCAAAACATACACTAATGTCCTCTTACAGCTTCTATCTTGGGCAGAGTTCTGGTTGCAGAGTGCTGTTGCATTTTTTTTGTTTGTATGTATAATTGCCATAGCTACATGCACCTGCATACAGGGACGTGCTGACTGACCCCCCCTTCTGTTTCTACACTGTCCACATGTACTGCGACAAAACATGACCAGCCATATCCTGAAGCATCGTGCCTCCACTATCCACATGTACTGCAGATGAGACAATAGTGAACAATGGCTGCCACTGTCCACACATACCCACGACTGATTAAAAAAACAGCCAAAATGTTAATAATGGCTGTCCGCTTCCACTTGTATCTTGTAAGAATGCAAAGAATGTGACGTTATTATATCAGCATAGTAAAATCTATATGTTACATAAACCTGGTGTGAGTAGTTCAATTTACACAGAGGATTCAGCGCTTCCAAGCAGCAGACATGAAGCGACATTTGAGGATACTCAAGTATTGGGGCAAATCACACTTATTGTTTAAATGAATGTCACTATTACCGGTAGTATTTGGAGGAATCACACTTAGTGTTGGGATAGATCGCACTTAGTGTTGGGATGGATCGCACTGTTAGTGTTGGGATGGATCGCACTGTTAGTGTTGGGATGGATCGCACTGTTATTGTTGGGATGGATCGCACTGTTAGTGTAGGGATGGATCGCACCTTTAGTGTAGGGATGGATCGCACTGTTAGTGTTGGTAACTTACCTCCTCATAGAAACGGATTAAATTCATTTGGCATGACCGATCTCTCATGAAGCCATGCTGATACTGCGTTATTTGCTTAGTGGTGGGATGGATCGCACTTAGTGTTGGAATGGATCGCACTTAATGTTGGCATGGATCGCACTGTTAGTGTTGGGATGGATCGCACTGTTAGTGTTGGGATGGATCTCACTGTTAGTGTTGGGATGGATCGCACTGTTAGTGTTGGGATGGATCGCACTGTTAGTGTTGGGATGGATCGCACTGTTAGTGTTGGTATGGATCGCACCCTTAGTATTGGGATGGATCGCACTGTTAGTATTGGGATGGATCGCACTGTTAGTACTGGGATGGATCGCACAGTTAGTGTTGGGATGGATCGCCCTGTTAGTGTTGGGATGGATCGGACTGTTAATGTTGGGCATGACCGATCCCTCATGAAGCCATGCTAATATTGCGTTATTTGCTTAATGTTGGTATGGAACGCACTGTTAGTGTTGGGATGGATCGCACTTAGTGCTGGCATGGATCGCACTGTTAGTGTTGGGATGGATCGCACTGTTAGTGCTGGGATGGATCGCACAGTTAGTGTTGGGATGGATCGCCCTGTTAGTGTTGGGATGGATCGGACTGTTAATGTTGGGCATGACCGATCCCTCATGAAGCCATGCTAATATTGCGATGTATTTGCACTGTTAGTGTTGGGATGGATCGCACTGTTAGTGTTGGGATGGATCGCACTGTTAGTGTTGGGATGGATCGCACTGTTAGTGTTGGGATGGATCGCACTGTTAGTGTTGGGATGGATCGCACTGTTAGTGTTAGGAACTGGATCACATTCAGTGTTGGGATGGATCCATTTAGATGCTCTCATGAAGCCATGCTGATAGTGTTGGGATGGATCGCACTGTTAGTGTTGGGATGGATCGCCCTGTTAGTGTTGGGATGGATCGCCCTGTTAGTGTTGGGATGGATCGCACTGTTAGTGTTGGGATGGATCGAACTGTTAGTGTTGGGGTATATCGCACTGTTAGTATTGGGACGGATCGCACTGTTAGTGTTGGGACGGATCGCACTGTTAGTGTTGGGATGGATCTCACTGTTAGTGTTAGGATGGATCGCACTGTTAGTGTTGGGATGGATCGCACTTAGTGTTGGGATGGATCGCACTGTTAGTGTTGGGATGGATCGCACTGTTAGTGTTGGGATAGATCGCACTGTTAGTGTTGGGATGGATCGCAGTTAGTGTTGGGATGGATCGCATTTAGTGTTGGGATGGATACGCATTTAGTGTTGGGATGTATCGCATTTAGTGTTGGGATGGATAGAGCACTGTTAGTGTTGGGATGTATCGCATTTAGTGTTGGCATGAATCGCACTGTTAGTGTTGGGATGGATCGCACTGTTAGTGTTGGGATACATCGCACTGTTAGTGTTGGGATGGATCGCACTGTTAGTGTTGGGGTATATCGCACTGTTAGTATTGGGACGGATCGCACTGTTAGTGTTGGGACGGATCGCACTGTTAGTGTTGGGATGGATTGCACTGTTAGTGTTGGGATGGATCGCACTGTTAGTGTTGGGATGGATCGCACTGTTAGTGTTGGGATGGATCGCACTGTTAGTGTTGGGATACATCGCACTGTTAGTGTTGGGATGGATCGCACTGTTAGTGTTGGGATAGATCGCACTGTTAGTGTTGGGATGGATCGCACTGTTAGTGTTGGGATGGATCGCACTGTTAGTGTTGGGATGGATCGCACTGTTAGTGTTGGGATGGATCGCACTGTTAGTGTCGGGATGGATCGCCCTGTTAGTGTTTGTATTGATCGCACTTTTAGTGTTGGGATGAATCGCACTGTTAGTGTTGGGATGGATCGCACTGTTAGTGTTGGGATACATCGCACTGTTAGTGTTGGGATAGATCGCATTTAGTGTTGGGATGGATCGCATTTAGTGTTGGGATGGATCGCATTTAGTGTTGGGAGGGATAGCACTGTTAGTGTTGGGATGGATCGCATTTAGTGTTGGGATTAATCGCACCTAGTGTTGGGATGGATCGTACTGTTAGAATGGGGATGGATCGCTCTGTTAGTGTTTGGATAGATCACACTGTTAGTGTTGGGACGGATCGCCCTGTTACTGTTGGGACGGATCGCACTGTTAGTGTTGGGATAGATCACACTGTTAGTTTTGGGACGGATCGCACTGTTAGTGTGGGGATGGATCGCACTGTTAGTGTTGGGATAGATCACACTGTTAGTTTTGGGACGGATCGCACAGTTAGTGTTGGGATGGATCGCACTGTTAGTGTTGGGATGGATTGCACTGTTAGTGTTGGGATGGATTGCACTGTTAGTGTTGGGATGGATCGCACTGTTAGTGTTGGGATGGATCGCACTGTTAGTGTTCGGACATATCGCTCTGTTAGTGTTGGGACGGATCGCACTGTTAGTGTTGGGATGGATCGCACTGGTAGTGTTGGGATGGATCGCACTGTTAGTGTTGGGATGGATCGCACTGTTAGTGTTGGGATAGATCTCACTGTTAGTGTTGGGATGGATCGCACCTAGTGTTGGGATGAATCGCATTGTTAGTGTTGGGATGGATCGCACTGTTAGTGTTGGGATGGATCGCACTGTTAGTGTTCGGACAGATCGCACTGTTAGTGTTGGGACGGATCGCACTGTTAGTGTTGGGATGGATCGCACTGGTAGTGTTGGGATGGATCGCACTGTTAGTGTTGGGATGGATCGCACTGTTAGTGTTGGTAACTTACCTCCTCATTGAAACTGATTAAATTCATTTGGCATGACCGATCTCTCATGAAGCCATGCACACTGTTAGTGTTGGGACGGATCGCCCTGTTAGTGTGGGGATGGATCGCCCTGTTAGTGTTGGGACGGATCGCACTGTTAGTGTTGGGATAGATCACTCTGTTAGTTTTGGGACGGATCGCACTGTTAGTGTTGGGATGGATCGCACTGTTAGTGTTGGGATGGATCGCACTGTTAGTGTTGGGATGATCGCACTGTTAGTGTTGGGATGGATCTCACTGTTAGTGTTGGGATGGATCGCACTGTTAGTGTTGGGATGGATCGCACTGTTAGTGTTGGGATGGATCTCACTGTTAGTGTTGGGATGGATCGCACTGCTAGTGTTGGGATGGATCGCACTGTTAGTGTTGGGATGGATCTCACTGTTAGTGTTGGGATGGATCGCACTGCTAGTGTTGGGATGGATCACACTGTTAGTGTTGGGATGGATCGCACTGTTAGTGTTGGGATGGATCGCACTGTTAGTGTTGGGACGGATCGCACTGTTAGTGTTGGGACGGATCGCACTGTTAGTGTTGGGATGGATCGCACCTTTAGTGTAGGGATGGATCGCACTGTTAGTGTTGAAATGGATCTCACTTAATGTTGGCATGGATCGCACTGTTAGTGTTGGGATGGATCGCACTGTTAGTGTTGGGATGGATCGCACTGTTAGTGTTGGGATGGATCGCACTGTTAGTGTTGGGATGGATCGCACTGTTAGTGTTGGGATGGTTCGCACTGTTAGTGTTAGGATGGATCGCACTTAGTGTTGGCATGGATCGCACTCTTATTATTGGGATGGATCGCACTGTTAGTGTCGGGATGGATCGCACTGTTAGTGTTGGGATGGATCGCACTGTTAGTGTTGGGATGGATTCCACTGTTAGTGTTGGGATGGATCGCACTGTTAGTGTTGGGATGGATCGCATGTAGTGTTGGGATGGATCGCATTTAGTGTTGGGATGGATAGCACTGTTAGTGTTGGGATGGATCGCATTTAGTGTTGGGATTAATCGCACCTAGTGTTGGGATGGATCGTACTGTTAGAATGGGGATGGATCGCTCTGTTAGTGTTGGGATAGATCACACTGTTAGTGTTGGAACGGATCGCCCTGTTAGTGTGGGGATGGATCGCCCTGTTAGTGTTGGGACGGATCGCACTGTTAGTGTTGGGATAGATCACACTGTTAGTTTTGGGACGGATCGCATTGTTAGTGTGGGGATGGATCGCACTGTTAGTGTTGGGATAGATCACACTGTTAGTTTTGGGACGGATCGCACAGTTAGTGTTGGGATGGATCGCACTGTTAGTGTTGGGATGGATCGCACTGTTAGTGTTGGGATGAATCGCCATGTTAGTGTTGGGATGGATCGAACTGTTAGTGTTGGGATGGATCGAAATGTTAGTGTTGGGATGTATCGCACTGTTAGTGTTGGGATGGATCGCACTTAGTGTTGGGATGGATCGCCCTGTTAGTGTTGGGATGGATCGCACTGTTAGTGTTGGGATGGATCGCACTGTTAGTGTGGGGATGGATCGCATTGTTAGTGTTGGGATGGATCGCAATGTTAGTGTTGGGATGGATCACACTGTTAGTGTTGGGATGGATCACCCTGTTAATGTTGGGATGGATCGTCCTGTTAATGTTGGGATGGATCGCCCTGATATTGTTGGGATGGATCGCACTGTTAGTGTGGGGATGGATCGCACTCTTAGTGTTGAGATGGATCGCACTGTTAGTGTGGGGATGGATCGCACTGTTAGTGTTGGGACTGATCGCACTGTTAGTGTTCGGGCGGATCGCACTGTTAGTGTTCGGACGAATCGCACTGTTAGTATTGGGACGGATCGCACTGTTAGTGTTGGGATGGATCGCCCTGTTAGTTGGTGGGATGGATCGCACTTTTAGTGTTGGGATGGATCGCACTGTTAGTGTTGAGATGGATCGCACTGTTAGTGTTGGGATGGATCGCACTGTTAGTATTGGGATGGATCGCACTGTTAGTATTGGGATGGATCGCACTGATATTTTACTATGCAAGCCTTCTACAAGATCATTAATAAATATATTGAAAAGAATAGGGCCCAGTACTGACCCATGAAGGACCCTAATAGTGACAGTGACGCAATCTGAGTGTGTACCATTAATAACCACCCTCTGTTTTCTGTCACTCAGTCAGTTACTTACCCACTTACAGACTTTCTCTCCCAGTCCGAGCCTCCTCATTTTATATACTAACCTTTTATGAGGTACAGTGTCAAATGCTTTGGAGAAGTCCAGATATACGACATCCATTGATTCGCCGCTGTCATGTGTAGAACTTACCTCCTTATAGAAACTGATGAAATTCGTTTGGCATGACCGATCCCTCATGAAGCCATGCTGATATGGCGTTATTTGCTTAGTGTTGGGATGGATCGCCCTGTTGGTGTTGGGATGGATCGCACTGTTAGTGTTGGGATGGATCGCCCTGATAGTGTTGGGGTGGATCGCACTGTTAGTGTGGGGATGGATCGCCCTCTTAGTGTTGGGATGGATCACACTGTTAGTGTTGGGATGGATCACCCTGTTAGTGTTGGGACGGATCGCCCTGTTAGTGTTGGGATGGATCGCACTGTTAGTGTTGGGATGGATCGCCACTATTAGTGTTGGGATGGATCGCACTATTAGTGTTGGGATGGATCGCACTATTAGTGTTGGGATGGATCGCACTTTTAGTGTTGGGACGGATCGCCCTGTTAGTGTTGGGACAGATCGCCCTGTTAGTGTTTGGACGGATCGCCCTGTTAGTGTTGGGACAGATCGCCCTGTTAGTGTTGGGACGGATCGCCCTGTTAGTGTTGGGACGTGTTAGCCAAGACGAATCCGTCATGAACTCCATTGAAAGTCAATGGAGGACAGATCCGTTGTCTATTGTGTCAAAAAAAAGTCAAGCGGACAGCAAAACGCTGCAGGCAGCCTCCAGATCGGAATGGAGACGGATCGGAGGCAAACTGATGCATTCTGAGCGGATCCTTTTCCTTTCAGAATGCATTAATGTCAAAACTGATCAGTTCTGGACCGCTTGTGAGAGCCCTGAACGGATCTCACAAACAGAAAGGCAAAATGCCAGTGTGAAAGTAGCCTAAGTTGTCCAGCCTCCTTCCCAGGTGCCTGAGCGTCAAAAAGTCCTGTGCTTGTGTTCCTGACCCGTGCTTGTCTTCTGGATTCTGCTTCCTGTCTGATCCTTGCCTGATCTGTCTTGACCCATCTGTTGCTGACCCAGATTGCCTGAACTTTATCTGTGCTGCCTGCCCTGACCCATTGCTTGGAGGACTACGCCTCTGCCTCATCCTTTGGTCCTGCACTGTCGCTCCTGGTCACATGGCACGGTGGGTTCACATCCGCTGGTTCGTGACAGAATCGCACCTTTAGTGTTGGGGTGATTCATACTAAGTATTTGAGGTGAATAACGCTGATAATATTGGTGAATTGTACCCTTAGTGTTGGGTGAATCGTACTCTTAGTGTTGGGGGTGAATCACACTCCTGCTGCCCATGTTCAGATGAATCCTGTAATTTGAGAGATTCTCAGTGAGGCACATCTGCTCTGAAGTCTTCATGGCAATGACTAAAGGTAGTGAGAACAGGGCAGCATCTTTTTAGGATCCTTCCAGTCTCTGCAGTGGGGTGGAAAGATCAGCTGTCAAGTGGAATCATACTCAGACTGAGTCTCAGGGTGAACCCATGCATGCCACTTCTCTTAAAATGCCCACGTGTGCACAACAGTGTCTTCTTGGCTCTGTCATCCATGCTGCTATTAAACTCCACAAATATCATGTGCAGCATTTTAGGTTTTTCGTGGAAACTTCCCACATGTTTAACCCTTTCCACTCATTCAGCATGTTAATTAGCAGTAGCAGTAGCTCTCCCAGGAGACCCTGTTCTCATGTATTCCAGATACTTTGGTTTCATCTCTTTTTTTATATAGCAACAAAAAGAACATTCTGCAAAAAGAAAACATAAAACCCCTGTTGGCGATAAATCTACAAACTGCGCAGTGGCCCCCCGGCGAGAAGAGTAAAGTGAGTAATTAGAGGAGCTTGAAAAGGGGGGGCTCGTTACTGAGAGACTCACAATTTGCCTTCCACTCGCACCTTTAATTCTGTCATTTAGATTCAGAGTTATAATCACATTTATTAGATAAGAGACGCTGAATGCACATTGCACAGCGGGTCTGATCCATGCCAACCTGCCCGAGGAGGGGGGTGCCACAACCCCTTCAGATGCTAGTGTCAGATTGTGAACTGATCCTTATCTTCCGGGTGAAAAAGCAGCCGAATGGCCACACATCTGTGGGGCTGTATCACACCAGTGTACTCATACAGAACAAGCCCCAATCCAGAGCACAGAGGCACATCCCTGCTGGCTATAAGGCATTACTCCCTCCAGAGAGTGAGAGGCGAATCCCTGCAGACAGTAAGAGATGAATCCCTACACAGAGTAAAAGATGAATCCATGTATCGTCTGTCACCATCATATGGAGTTTGTGTATCTGTCATCAACCCTGGTCTTCAGACTGAAGCCCTATTTACTGCATATCTGGAGACTGGAGAGGTCACTGTGTATCTGAAGACCGGAGCCCTGGTCACTATGTATCTGAAACCTGGAATACTGATTACTTTGTATCTGAAGATTGGAGCGCTATATACTGTGCATCTCAAGGCTGGAGCCCTGGTCACTATGTATCTGAAGACAGGAGCCCTAGATACTGTGCATCTCAAGGCTGGAGCCCTGGTCACTATATATCTGAAGACTGGAGCCCTAAATACTGTGCATCTCAAGGCTGGAGCCCTGGTCACTATGTATCTGATAACTGGAGCCCTAGATACTGTGCATCTCAAGTCTGGAGCCCTGGTCACTTTGTATCTGAAAACTGGAACACTGATTACTATGTATCTGAAGACCGGAGCCCTAGATACTGTGCATCTAAATACTGGAGCCCTATTCACTATGTATCTGAAGACCGGAGCCCTGGTCACTATGTATCTGAAGAATGGAGCCCTAGATACCGTGCATCTCAAGGCTGGAGCCCTGGTCACTATGTATCTGAAGACCCGAGCCCTGGTCACTATGTATCTGAAGACCGGAGCCCTGGTCACTATGTATCTGAAGACCGGAGCCCTGGTCACTATGTATCTGAAGACCGGAGCCCTGGTCACTATGTATCTGAAGACCGGAGCCCTGGTCACTGTATCTGAAGACCAGAGCCCTGGGCACTATGTATCTGAAGATCGGAGCCCTGGGCTCTATGTATCTGAAAACCGGAGCCAATGTCACTATGTGTCTGAAGATCGGAGCCCTGGTCACTATGTATCTGAAGACTGGAGCCCTGGTCACTATGTATCTGAAAAGCGGAGCCCTGGTCATTATGTATCTGAAGACTGGAGCCCTGGTTACTATGTATCTGAAGACTAGGACCCTGGTCACTATGTATCTGAAGACTGGAGCCCTGGTCACTATGTATCTGAAGACTGGAGCCCTGGTCACTATGTATCTGAAGACCGGAGCCCTGGTCACTATGTATCTGAAGACTAGGACCCTGGTCACTATGTACCTGAAGACCGGAGCCCTGGGCACTATGTATCTGAAGACTGGAGCCCTGGTCACTATGTATCTGAAGACTAGAGCCCTGGTCACTATGTATCTGAAGACCGGAGCCCTGGTCACTATGTATCTGAAGACTGGAGTCCTGGTCACTATGTACCTGAAGACCGGAGCCCTGGGCACTATGTATCTGAAGACTGGAGTCCTGGTCACTATGTATCTAAAGGATGGAGCCCTGGTCACTTCATATTCAGGGAGCTAGATTGTTGTCAGTGACTCTTATTAGCTTGTGTTAACATTGTTCTCATATGACCCTCTATGGTCCTGTTCTGTGTTTGGAGTCTCTGTAGCCAGACCCCTGTCCTACCCTGTGGAGGTCTCTTGGAGCCACATCTCATACAATACACCCCATAAAATTGCTCACATGCTGGATGTTTGTGGCCCCATGAAGCCTAGAACTCCCTGAACCCAGATTGACGACAATGTGGAAGTTGACCGCTCTGTGGTGTCGTGATGGGTAACCTACACCTGACCTGCTCTATAATGCCTATCTGTTATTGCCTGCACTCCTGTGTGTCTCCAGTACTCTATTTGCTGGTGAGATGGCACATTAAGCAGAGATTTCACGTTCGGCACATGGCGCTCCGGGGCAGTCATTTAGCAAAACAGCATAATAGAAAAGAAGAAGGAAGAATCGCAGGGAGCATAATGGAGACATCTTAACCGCTATAGGCCCTGCACAATCATACCACACTCCCCCAACATGATCCATGAACCCAACAACTTGTGTCTTTGCATTGAACAATTAATGGACCGCACAGATTACTGGCTGCTCGTGTCATGTGACCCCACCACCGCGCAAATTCTGAATGGCTCATCTGCATTTCTATTCTGTGATGCCATCTTCACGGGGAAGGAGACGTGTCTACTAAGCTGTGCTGCCTCTACACTAACCCACATCACTGGGAATTCATCCTCAAAGTATTTTCCAGTTGTTTTTTTTTACATCTTAGAATGAATGATTTTCTTAATCCCTGGTGAATGTGTTGCTATGGAAACCTTGCCGTCTGCACAGGCTCCAAGGAGGCATCCATTTTAACCTGCTTGACACTTCATATATCCCCTAAAACAGGCATTGGAGTCCACATGGGAATAATGATATGTGTAGTGCGCCTCACCAATCAGGCCACAATCTCCATTTCCAAAGTCCATGCGCGTTACTGGTATGTCCTGCAAGGAGATGAGGAACTATGAGAGATCAGAGAGGCCTGACAGCTACTGCGAACCTCTCCTGGAGGACCCTTTAAGATGGCAGCTCACTTATGGCCTACTCACCTTAGCGCAGATGAGTAGACTATAATACAAGAGCAGATGGATAGCAGCAAAGAACTTGTCTACCCAAATTGGTCAAACAAGCAAATCAATGTAGAAGGCTTCATGGCTATGAATAATGGTCTGATGGTGCTGATAACCAACCTTACACAAGCACCAAAAAGATGGGCTGTTATCCCACCAACGAGTGATCGATCACCAGAAGACAAACATGGGACCAACGGAAGATCCACGGCTAAGGATCACGTCAGTGGTGGAAAATGAATGAATTCAATGTGCAGTGAACATGTTTTCAGGATCCCGATGATGACCAAGTAGTAGGAGTTCTCAGATGACCAGCACTGGCCAAATAAAAAAAAGTCCTCCTATGCCATGTTGTGACACAGTAGTGGTACGCTTGTTAGGTGTTACCATTGCTGGAGATGTTCTCCACAGGCTACTCTGTGGTTGATAGAGGTCCACAGCTTCAACCTTCTACAGTCCTCCTCTATCATATTATCCAGTGATGTGGTAGCCCACATACAGATGTCTTTGGCCTTGCTGTTTAGGAGTCACAGATGATGGATTTTGAGATGTTCTCTGCTGGTTCCACAGCTTCAAGCTCAAGTGCCATTGATTAATGTAAGTACAATGTAAATATGGCAATGTAGTGTAATAATATAACAATTTCGGGACAAGATAAAGAGGCTCCTGTCTTGTCTGCTGCGGGTAATCATGGGTCTTTCGCTTGGATAGGATGTCCAGGTCCATGGTTGAGTGCCACAGCTGATATCTACGGGGAATGATTATGTGACCAGTTAATGCAGTGGGTGTCACCCGGTGATGACTTCACAACAGTAATCACACTAATGGTTTCTGTGAAGAAAGCGGCCACGTGTCACTAATGACCCTGGACCCTGGGCACGCGGAGCAGGTTACCGCTGCAGCGCTCTGCTTTGTTATGTGTGAAGAACGACTGCCTCGTCCTTATTACAGAGGTTTCCGGATGATGAAAGGCTCGCAGCAAAGTGGTGTTAAAATGTTTGTTTCCCGCAGCCTCCTCCGGCAGCCGAGAGCCTCGCGCTTTGATCTGACGTCTATTTAAGAGATGCATTTTTCTTATAATGCTCACAACGTGGTCTGTTTGAAGTGAGTTGACAGGAGGGACAAATCCGCCTGCCAGTACAGGGGAGGCCATGAAGACCTGCTGTTATCCTGTGCATCCCAGTGCTTGCTACGAGGCTTGGACACCCCAATCTTGAGGATCAGCCAGGGATTGGAATTATTTGGGCAGTTGAGCAGAAGTGGGGTGTTGCGAGGTGCCTCGTGGCTCCCAGCTAAGAAGAGCTATGCTTTGATATTTGGAGTATTTGCTCATTTATTCTTGTAACATGAACAACCAGAAGGGGGCACGATACGTCTGTGCCGGTCTGGCAATTAATTGTCGCCCTCCCCACTGACTTCCTGGTGGATGAAGAATATGATGTCCACATGTCTGTGGACATCTGTGTGGCTGATTCCAGAGAGCACGTACATGTATGCTACATGTATCACACTGTGTGATATAGCCTAGGTCTTGTATGCTGTAATACTGACAGTGGTTTTACAAGATGATCCATGATGGATAGTTGCGGGACATGCGTGGTTTGCTGCTGCCAGATCCACAGTCATCATAGATATCAGATTTGCATGCTAATGACTGGGGTATTTGTGGTCATACATGAAGGTTTGTCACTGGTGACCTTCAGATGTGCTGTGCAGAAATGAGGGGTCCGGGGCCACAATATAAAAGACCTATGGTGATTGATGCATGTGCTGGATCTGTAACCACTTGAGCTGCTGTGATGTGATTATTAGCTCCATCCGCCTGCTGCCGCCACTATCCTGGGAGAAGCGAGAAATCCAAATGTAACTGCTTAATAAGAAATCTCATTTCCTGCCGGAGATCTCCAGATTATTTATGAAAACATGAATTCTACAGGAACGCAGTGAGCGGGCAGCATTACGGGGTCGAGCGCAGAGGTCTCCGGGCTGGTATATGTCATGCATTGCTATTACTGTTCCCAGTGACATGCAGCCCACCACGGACCCTGCTCACATGTCCTCTCATCTTATGCACTGATTCAGTACACACAATCTGCCTCTGACTTTCCAATATGTCTCCAATCTGGAAACGGTGGTGATAATAGTACAGCGGGTCACTCTACACAGAACAAGGATGCACGCCCTCTGGCAAACTAGCCACAAATACACCACAAATAAGCCAGACCCACCGCACAAATTGTATGGACAACTCCAGGGGTATAGCTATGGGGGGCACAGAGGTCACAGCCCCCAGTATTATTAATGACACATCAGTGGGGTCTGTAGTGTACAGTTCTGCCCCTGCAGGACATCTCACCACCAGGGCTCACAATCTACCCCTCCACCCAACATGATAATGTCCATGTGCAGCATGATGTGAGGGTTACGGTATATGCGGTTTTCCCCGACCGCCACCATCTGGCATGTAAGCTCTGTGCTGCGACTGACACTGATGAACGCACTGTTGTGGGGGCACAGGAGACTTCCTGACCTGGATTTTGCGTGGTGCGCAGTGCCGCTCGCTCCCAGCTCCTTTTTATAGGTACAACCTAGAAATTATGCAGACGCAGAGTACGGCAGCACGGGGGGAAGCCATAAATCACAGCTTTGCTGCGCAGCATCATGGCAGCATTTTATGTGCCTCCAATAAAAGGATGGCGGCGTCTAATGAATCTGGCGGTGTGGGAGCCATCGCTGCATCGGGCCTGCGCAGCACACGATGTTGGTGTCCCCCGACGGGCATCAACATCACAAACACTAATAAAACCCGCAGCGACTTCATTACAGGGTGCTTCACAACATGACGCCATGGGGCAGGGAGCAGGTGGTCCTCCATACCCCTAATCTTTCTAATCTACCTGACTCACACACAGTTTATCATCCTTGACCCCAGGAGCTCACAATCTAATCTCCTTATCACAAATCATGGATCACTCCTATCATCCCTGACCCCAGGAGTTCACAATCCAACCCCTCTATCTCACACACAGTGTATCATTCCCATCATCGCTAGCCCCAGGATCTCACAATCTAATCTCTTTGTCACACATCATGGATCATTCCCATCTTCCCTGACCCCAGGAGGTCACAATCTAAACTCTCTTATGCACCATGTATCACTCCCATCATCCTTGACTCCAGGAGCTCTCAATCTAATCTCTCACCATGTATCACTCCCATCATCCCTGACCCCAAGAGTTCACAATCTAATATGGCTGTGAGGAGGTGAGCTCTGGACTACATAGGATTGGAATGTGACCTGTATGGGGCCTAGGCTGGCTCCTGACATGCGGGGGCTGGGTGTGACCTTGCTGTCATGGCTGAGCAGAAGCGTCCTCCCTCCTGGGGGAATCTCAGGGTATAAATGTAAATCGATGTGCGAGCTCTGTTATGTGCATTGATCGGTAACATGAGCTGCCAATCCTGTATTTGGGAAGGGTCCGGTCTGTAATTACGACAACACAATTAGAGGATGTAGCACTTGCTGGAAATGATTTGTAACTGGAGAAAGAGGGCGAGAAAGTCTGGTGATCAGTGGAGAGCAATGAACAATTTAAAGGAGACATTCCCTGTAAGATAGGTAGACAAATGATGAGGTACTGCTCCTGCAGGTACTGGTGCTGTCAGTGACCATGGTGGTTACCACGGCTCACACATGCTGACACCAGACGAGACCAATCCCGTCTCAAGAATAAAGTAGCTGTGAGCAGTAGGAAGTGTGCAGCTGGGAGGAGAAGGAAGGGTGCTGCTGTATGGAACAAGAAGTATTCAGCTGCGAAGAGCAGAAAGTGTGCAGCATTGAGGAGCTGGAATTGTGTTCCTGCAAGGAATAGGAAGTCTGCAGCGGTGAGGAGCCAGAAGTGTGTTCCTGCAAGGAATAAGAAGTCTGCAGCAGTGAGTAGCTGGAATTGTGTTCCTGTAAGGAACAGGAAGTGTACAGCGGTGAGGATCCAGAAGTGTGTTCCTGCAAGGAATAGGAAGTCTGCAGTGGTGAGGAGCCAGAAGTGTGTTCCTGCAAGGAACAGGAAGTCTGCAGCTGTGAGGAGCCAGAAGTGTGTTCCTGCAAGGAATAGGAAGTCTGCAGCGGTGAGGAGCCAGAAGTGTGTTCCTGCAAGGAACAAGAAGTCTGCAGCAGTGAGGAGCTGGAATTGTGTTCCTATAAGGAACAGGAAGTGTACAGCAGTGAGGAGCCAGAAGTGTGTTCCTGCAAGGAATAGGAAGTCTGCAGCAGTGAGGAGCCAGAAGTGTGTTCCTGCAAAGAATAGGAAGTCTGCAGTGGTGAGGAGCCAGAAGTGTGTTCCTGCAAGGAACAAGAAGTGTACAGCAGTGAGGAGCCAGAAGTGTGTTCCTGCAAGGAACAGGAAGTCTGCAGCAGTGAGGAGCCAGAAGTGTGTTCCTGCAAGGAACAGGAAGTCTGCAGCAGTGAGGAGCCAGAAGTGTGTTCCTGCAAGGAATAGGAAGTCTGCAGCAGTGAGGAGCCAGAAGTGTGTTCCTGCAAAGAATAGGAAGTCTGCAGTGGTGAGGAGCCAGAAGTGTGTTCCTGCAAGGAACAGGAAGTGTACAGCGGTGAGGATCCAGAAGTGTGTACCTGCAAGGAATAGGAAGTCTGCAGTGGTGAGGAGCCAGAAGTGTGTTCCTGCAAGGAATAGGAAGTCTGCAGCAGTGAGGAGCCAGAAGTGTGTTCCTGCAAGGAATAGGAAGTCTGCAGCGGTGAGGAGCCAGAAGTGTGTTCCTGCAAGGAACAAGAAGTCTGCAGCAGTGAGGAGGTGGAATTGTGTTCCTATAAGGAACAGGAAGTTTACAGCGGTGAGGAGCCAGAAGTGTGTTCCTGCAAGAAACAGGAAGTCTGCAGCGGTGAGGAGCCAGAAGTGTGTTCCTGCAAGGAATAGGAAGTCTGCAGTGGTGAGGAGCCAGAAGTGTGTTTCTGCAAGGAATAGGAAGTCTGCAGTGGTGAGGAGCCAGAAGTGTGTTCCTGCAAGAAACAGGAAGTCTGAAGCAGTGAGGAGCCAGAAGTGTGTTCCTGCAAGGAACAGAAAGTCTGCAGCAGTGAGGATCCAGAAGTGTGTTCCTGCAAGGAATAGGAAGTCTGCAGCGGTGAGGAGCCAGAAGTGTGTTCCTGCAAGGAACAAGAAGTCTGCAGCAGTGAGGAGCTGGAATTGTGTTCCTATAAGGAACAGGAAGTGTACAGCGGTGAGGAGCCAGAATTGTGTTCCTGCAAGGAATAGGAAGTCTGCAGCAGTGAGGAGCCAGAAGTGTGTTCCTGCAAAGAATAGGAAGTCTGCAGTGGTGAGGAGCCAGAAGTGTGTTCCTGCAAAGAATAGGAAGTCTGCAGTGGTGAGGAGCCAGAAGTGTGTTCCTGCAAGGAACAGGAAGTGTACAGCAGTGAGGAGCCAGAAGTGTGTTCCTGCAAGGAACAGGAAGTCTGCAGCAGTGAGGAGCCAGAAGTGTGTTCCTGCAAAGAATAGGAAGTCTGCAGTGGTGAGGAGCCAGAAGTGTGTTCCTGCAAGGAACAGGAAGTGTACAGCGGTGAGGATCCAGAAGTGTGTTCCTGCAAGGAATAGGAAGTCTGCAGTGGTGAGGAGCCAGAAGTGTGTTCCTGCAAGGAATAGGAAGTCTGCAGCAGTGAGGAGCCAGAAGTGTGTTCCTGCAAGGAATAGGAAGTCTGCAGCGGTGAGGAGCCAGAAGTGTGTTCCTGCAAGGAACAAGAAGTCTGCAGCAGTGAGGAGGTGGAATTGTGTTCCTATAAGGAACAGGAAGTTTACAGCGGTGAGGAGCCAGAAGTGTGTTCCTGCAAGAAACAGGAAGTCTGCAGCGGTGAGGAGCCAGAAGTGTGTTCCTGCAAGGAATAGGAAGTCTGCAGTGGTGAGGAGCCAGAAGTGTGTTTCTGCAAGGAATAGGAAGTCTGCAGTGGTGAGGAGCCAGAAGTGTGTTCCTGCAAGAAACAGGAAGTCTGCAGCAGTGAGGAGCCAGAAGTGTGTTCCTGCAAGGAACAGAAAGTCTGCAGCAGTGAGGATCCAGAAGTGTGTTCCTGCAAGGAATAGGAAGTGTACAGCGGTGAGGAGCCAGAAGTGTGTTCCTGCAAGGAACAGAAAGTCTGCAGCAGTGAGGAGCTAGAAGTGTGTTCCTGCAAGGAACAGGAAGTCTACAGCAGTGATGGAGCCAGAAGTGTGTTCCTTCAAGGAATAGGAAGTCTGCAGCAGTGAGGAGCCAGAAGTGTGTTCCTGCAAAGAATAGGAAGTCTGCAGTAGTGAGGAGCCAGAAGTGTGTTCCTGCAAGGAACAGGAAGTCTACAGCGGTGAGGAGCCAGAAGTGTGTTCCTGCAAGGAACAGGAAGTATGCAGCAGTGAGGAGCCAGAAGTGTGTTCCTGCAAGGAACAGGAAGTCTGCAGCAGTGAGGAGCCAGAAGTGTGTTCCTGCAAGGAATAGGAAGTCTGCAGCAGTGAGGAGCCAGAAGTGTGTTCCTGCAAAGAATAGGAAGTCTGCAGTGGTGAGGAGCCAGAAGTGTGTTCCTGCAAGTGAATCAGAGAAGTGCTGCAGCGGTGAGGAGCCAGAAGTGTGTTCCTGCAAGGAACAGGAAGTCTGCAGCAGTGAGGAGCCAGAAGTGTGTTCCTGCAAGGAACAGGAAGTCTGCAGCAGTGAGGAGCCAGAAGTGTGTTCCTGCAAGGAACAGGAAGTCTGCAGCAGTGAGGAGGTGGAGTGTGTTCCTATAAGGAACAGGAAGTTTACAGCGGTGAGGAGCCAGAAGTGTGTTCCTGCAAGAAACAGGAAGTCTGCAGCGGTGAGGAGCCAGAAGTGTGTTCCTGCAAGGAATAGGAAGTCTGCAGTGGTGAGGAGCCAGAAGTGTGTTTCTGCAAGGAATAGGAAGTCTGCAGTGGTGAGGAGCCAGAAGTGTGTTCCTGCAAGAAACAGGAAGTCTGCAGCAGTGAGGAGCCAGAAGTGTGTTCCTGCAAGGAACAGAAAGTCTGCAGCAGTGAGGATCCAGAAGTGTGTTCCTGCAAGGAATAGGAAGTGTACAGCGGTGAGGAGCCAGAAGTGTGTTCCTGCAAGGAACAGAAAGTCTGCAGCAGTGAGGAGCCAGAAGTGTGTTCCTGCAAGGAACAGGAAGTCTACAGCAGTAATGAGCCAGAAGTGTGTTCCTTCAAGGAATAGGAAGTCTGCAGCAGTGAGGAGCCAGAAGTGTGTTCCTGCAAAGAATAGGAAGTCTGCAGTAGTGAGGAGCCAGAAGTGTGTTCCTGCAAGGAACAGGAAGTGTACAGCGGTGAGGAGCCAGAAGTGTGTTCCTGCAAGGAACAGGAAGTATGCAGCAGTGAGGAGCCAGAAGTGTGTTCCTGCAAGGAACAGGAAGTCTGCAGCAGTGAGGAGCCAGAAGTGTGTTCCTGCAAGGAATAAGAAGTCTGCAGCAGTGAGGAGCCAGAAGTGTGTTCCTGCAAAGAATAGGAAGTCTGCAGTGGTGAGGAGCCAGAAGTGTGTTCCTGCAAGGAACAGGAAGTGTACAGCGGTGAGGAGCCAGAAGTGTGTTCCTGCAAGGAACAGGAAGTATGCAGCAGTGAGGAGCCAGAAGTGTGTTCCTGCAAGGAACAGAAAGTCTGCAGCAGTGAGGAGACAGAAGTGTGTTCCTGCAAGGAACAGGAAGTCTGCAGCAGTGAGGATCCAGAAGTGTGTTCCTGCAAGGAATAGGAAGTCTGCAGCAGTGAGGAGCCAGAAGTGTGTTCCTGCAAAGAATAGGAAGTCTGCAGTGGTGAGGAGCCAGAAGTGTGTTCCTGCAAGGAGCAGGAAATGTGCAGATAAGAGGAGCATGAAATGTGCAGCAGTGAGGAGCAAGAAGTCGTATACGTTGTATGGCATCAGTCTGAGGAATCCGTTTAACTTATACCTTTTTTGTGTACGGTAATTGGATGGGAAAAACGTGATGTGAGCCCAGCCTTACAGACATATGGGTGGAGGTTAATTGTCACATGACTGTATATGGTAGTACGTTAAGGGGGTGGAGCCAGATACTGACATGGGAAGATGTGTGTAATGCTGAGGCTCTTGCACACCGATGACGCCGGTCACGTTATTACAGCCAGATTTGGCGCAGCGTTGGCATTCATTGCCGGTGACTGCATGAGATCAGATTCCATGACTTAAGTGCCCGGGAGTTGGGGGGCCGCGCGGACAGCAGAATAAAGAATAATTATTGGCTGCTGTTGTCTCCCAGGATTCCAGGAGACTCCACTCTCAAATGCTTCATCAGCGTTGCAGTTTACAGGTCTCATCTCCCACAGTAAGCGGCGCCCAGTGTATCTGGCAGCACAGGACACCCTGGGGAAAGGGGGCGTGCCTGGTGATGATCATAGCCTCTTGCCATATGTCGTATACCAGCCACACGGAGCAAGGGAAGTGTGAAATATTAAAGATCCTGCGCCCTCCGCCATGTTCAATAATGCATGGCTCATAATCCGCTGTGTAGACGCGCTCGCCGGGGGTGGGGGTATTATGGCCATATATCAGGAGGATATATAACCCAGACAGCGGCACATGGCGAGCCGTTAACCCCTCCACTGTTAACCTGCACATACAGCTCACCCCACCGTCAGCTAAACACTGTCACCACTAACATCTCACTTGACACTAACTAGTGGCCCCAAGTCCATAATTACCCATGACAGGTGGGTGCCGTGCCTCCTCCTCCCAGGAGATGTGGAAGTCTGCCGAAGCCCTGGACTTATGCCTCAATAGCCCCCGTCCCCTGTTACAGGGTGTCCATACCTGCGCTGACTAGTTGCTCACTACACATCCTGAGTCTTCTGACTAAATGCATGTCTGGAGTGTCATCTACAAGGAAATTTCCCGGTGGGCTGATGCCCAGGGGGCCACTCAAGCCCTCTTGATGGATGCAGGCCAGATACACAATGATCTGATGCTCAACGGCCACAGGTGACCTCCTGAACTCAGCTCTATTACCGTCCTCAAGGTGGTGATACAGGTGAATACCGTGGCGAGGGCAGCAGTATTTTGTGCTGTCCTGTGGTATTTGGTTCTGCTGGGAAGGTATTCTGTGCTGCACTACAGTATTGCAGGCCCCACCTACAAGGGTTGTCCCCGCCTTCCTTGGTTGTTGATCCGGGGAGTTATTCTGCTTGGAAAGGGGAATTACTTTTTTTTTTCTCCTGAAATGTGGAAAATTGCCTTCTACATTCTGGGAGCTTTTTGCCTTCCCCGGAATCAACTTTGCAGGATAACAGGATGGACAAATGTCTTTTTTCAGCCTTAAAATCTATCATACTATATTATATATATATATATATATATATATATTGTGGCAGTACTACTTATGTGTAATACCAGGGTGGGTGTGTATACATATGTAATTACACATGTGTACGGTATAGCAGTGCTGTTATATATATTGTGGCAGTACTACTTATGTGTACTACCAGGGCGGGTGTGTATACATATGTGATTACACATGTGTACGGTGTAGCAGTGCTATTATACATGGTGTGGTGGTACTACTAATGTGTAATACCAGGGTGGGTGTGTATACATATGTGATTACACATATGTACGGTATAGCAGTGCTATTATACATGGTGTGGCGGTACTACTTATGTGTAATACCAGGGCGGGTGTGTATACATATGTGATTACACATATGTACGGTATAGCAGTGCTATTATACATGGTGTAGTGGTACTACTTATGTGTAATACCAGGGTGGGTGTGTATACATATGTGATTACACATATGTACGGTATAGCAGTGCTATTATACATGGTGTGGTGGTACTACTAATGTGTAATACCAGGGCAGGTGTGTATACATATGTAATTACACATGTGTACAGTATAGCTGTGCTATTATACATGGTGTGGCGGTACTACTTATGTGTAATACCAAGGCGGGTGTGTATACATATGTAATTACACATGTGTACAGTATAGCAGTGCTATTATACATGGTGTGGTGGTACTACTTATGTGTAATACCAGGGCAGGTGTATATACATATGTGATTACACATGTGTACAGTGTAGCAGTGCTATTATACGAGGTGTGGTGGTACTACTTATGTGTAATATCAGGGCAGGTGTGTATACATATGTGATTACACATGTGTACAGTGTAGCAGTGCTATTATACATGGTGTAGTGGTACTACTTATGTGTAATACCAGGGCGGGTGTGTATACATATATGATTACACATGTGTACAGTATAGCAGTGCTATTATACATGGTGTGGCGGTACTACTTATGTGTACTACCAGGGCGGGTGTGTATACATATGTGATTACACATGTGTACAGTATAGCAGTGCTATTATACATGGTGTGGTGGTACTACTTATGTGTACTACCAGGGCGGGTGTGTATACATATGTGATTACACATATGTACGGTATAGCAGTGCTATTATACATGGTGTGGTGGTACTACTTATGTGTAATACCAGGGTGGGTGTGTATACATATGTGATTACACATGTGTACGGTGTAGCAGTGCTATTATACGAGGTGTGGTGGTACTACTTATGTGTAATATCAGGGTGGGTGTGTATACATATGTGATTACACATGTGTACGGTATAGCAGTGCTATTATACATGGTGTGGTGGTACTACTTATGTGTAATACCAGGGTGGGTGTGTATACATATGTGATTACACATGTGTACGGTGTAGCAGTGCTATTATACGAGGTGTGGTGGTACTACTTATGTGTAATATCAGTGTGGGTGTGTATACATATGTGATTACACATGTGTACAGTGTAGCAGTGCTATTATACATGGTGTGGTGGTACTACTTATGTGTAATACCAGGGTGGGTGTGTATACATATGTGATTACACATATGTACGGTATAGCAGTGCTATTATACATGGTGTGGCAGTACTACTTATGTGTACTACCAGGGCGGGTGTGTATACATATGTAATTACACATGTGTACAGTATAGCAGTGCTATTATACATGGTGTGGCGGTACTACTTATGTGTAATACCAGGGTGGGTGTGTATACATATGTAATTACACATGTGTACAGTATAGCAGTGCTATTATACATGGTGTGGCGGTACTACTTATGTGTAATACCAGGGTGGGTGTGTATACATATGTGATTTCACATGTGTACAGTATAGCTGTGCTATTATACATGGTGTGGCGGTACTACTTATGTGTAATACCAGGGTGGGTGTGTATACATATGTAATTACACATGTGTACAGTATAGCAGTGCTATTATACATAGTGTGGCGGTACTACTTATGTGTAATACCAGGGTGGGTGTGTATACATATGTGATTACACATGTGTACAGTATAGCTGTGCTATTATACATGGTGTGGCGGTACTACTTATGTGTAATACCAGGGCGGGTGTGTATACATATGTAATTACACATGTGTACAGTATAGCAGTGCTATTATACATGGTGTGGTGGTACTACTTATGTGTAATACCAGGGCAGGTGTATATACATATGTGATTACACATGTGTACGGTGTAGCAGTGCTATTATACGAGGTGTGGTGGTACTACTTATGTGTAATATCAGGGCAGGTGTGTATACATATGTGATTACACATGTGTACAGTGTAGCAGTGCTATTATACATGGTGTGGTGGTACTACTTATGTGTAATACCAGGGCGGGTGTGTATACATATGTGATTACACATATGTACGGTATAGCAGTGCTATTATACATGGTGTGGCGGTACTACTTATGTGTACTACCAGGGCGGGTGTGTATACATATGTGATTACACATATGTACGGTATAGCAGTGCTATTATACATGGTGTGGTGGTACTACTTATGTGTACTACCAGGGCGGGTGTGTATACATATGTGATTACACATATGTACGGTATAGCACTGCTATTATACATGGTGTGGCGGTACTACTTATGTGTAATACCAGGGTGGGTGTGTATACATATGTGATTACACATGTATACGGTATAGCAGTGCTATTATACATGGTGTGGCGGTACTACTTATGTGTAATATCAGTGTGGGTGTGTATACATATGTGATTACACATGTGTACGGTATAGCAGTGCTATTATACATGGTGTGGTGGTACTTCTTATGTGTAATACCAGGGTGGGTGTGTATACATATGTGATTACACATGTGTACGGTGTAGCAGTGCTATTATACGAGGTGTGGTGGTACTACTTATGTGTAATACCAGGGTGGGTGTGTATACATATGTGATTACACATGTGTACAGTATAGCAGTGCTATTATACATGGTGTGGTGGTACTACTTATGTGTAATACCAGGGTGGGTGTGTATACATATGTGATTACACATGTGTACGGTGTAGCAGTGCTATTATACATGGTGTGGTGGTACTACTAATGTGTAATCCCAGGGTGGGTGTGTATACATATGTGATTACACATGTGTACAGTATAGCAGTGCTATTATACATGGTGTAGTGGTACTACTTATGTGTAATACCAGGGTGGGTGTGTATACATATATGATTACACATGTGTACAGTATAGCAGTGCTATTATACATGGTGTAGTGGTACTACTTATGTGTAATACCAGGGTGGGTGTGTATACATATATGATTACACATGTGTACGGTGTAGCAGTGCTATTATACATGGTGTGGTGGTACTACTAATGTGTAATACCAGGGTGGTTGTGTATACATATGTGATTACACATGTGTACGGTGTAGCAGTGCTATTATACATGGTGTGGTGGTACTACTAATGTGTACTACCAGGGCAGGTGTGTATACATATGTGATTACACATGTGTACAGTATAGCAGTGCTATTATACGAGGTGTGGTGGTACTACTTATGTGTAATACCAGGGTGGGTGTGTATACATATGTAATTACACATGTGTACAGTATAGCAGTGCTATTATACATGGTGTGGTGGTACTACTAATGTGTAATACCAGGGCAGGTGTGTATACATATGTGATTGCACATGTGTACAGTATAGCAGTGCTATTATACATGGTGTGGCGGTACTACTAATGTGTAATACCAGGGCAGGTGTGTATACATATATGATTACACATGTGTACAGTATAGCAGTGCTATTATACATGGTGTGGTGGTAGTACTAATGTGTAATACCAGGGCAGGTGTGTATACATATGTGATTACACATGTGTACGGTATAGCAGTGCTAGTATACATGGTGTGGTGGTAGTACTAATGTGTAATACCAGGGCAGGTGTGTATACATATGTGATTACACATGTGTACAGTATAGCAGTGCTAGTATACATGGTGTGGTGGTACTACTAATGTGTAATACCAGGGTGGGTGTGTATACATATGTGATTACACATGTGTACAGTATAGCAGTGCTATTATACATGGTGTAGCTATACTACGTTATGATGCATTTTTTGGGTCAGAACTTCCATTGATTATATTTGAGGTTGCGCACCACCACCCCATGTGTACCTCTGTGTGACCCGTACAATGGCGTGATAGTGTCCGGTTGCCTGCTGACAGATGAGCGTGTGATGAGTCTCAGAGTTGTGGAGGCTGCGTGACAGTCTACGAGTGGTCCGCTCTGTGCATTGATTTTCTGATCCCCTCCAGGACATCTGAAAACGAGAGAATGGCACGGATGAGAGAGCGCTACAGACATACTGAAGGAGCCATTACATCCAGGAGAGCGTCACCTGCTAGAGGGAGCTTAACACCTGCCCAGCCTCCCCCATTACACTGTGTAAAGGGGGCCGCTGAGGGTGACACTGGGCCCGCTAGGAACAGGGGATTCATCCGGCAGACAGGAGTCCTATAACATGCTCTTCATCTGTCTGACTGTGGCTCACAAAGTATTATCGTTTACTGCAGGGTGGATTCCATGTTAATGGCTCAGGTGAGTGATCCATGCACAGGTCATAACTCCAGTCCTAATATCAGTGTTGGTGCCCTGATGTCAGGGTTGATGGTCCATGCACAAATTATAGCTCATCTCCTGATGTCAGAGGTTGGTGGTCCAAGCATAGGTTATAGCTCCTGCCCTGATGTCAGGGGTTGGTGGTCCAGACACAGGTTATAGCTTGTGTACTGATATTGGGGGTCAGTGGTCCAGGCACAGATTATACTGTAGATCATGTTCTGATGTCGGGGTAGGTGGCCCAGACACAAGCTATATATTATGTCCTGATGTCTGGGTTGGTGGTCCAGGGACAGGTTATAGCCCCTGCCCTGATGTTGGAGTTTGTGGTACAGGCATAGGTTATAGCTCCTGCCCTGGTCCAGGCTCAGGGTATAGCTCATGTCTTGATGTCAGTGGTCCACACACAGGCTATACTGATATCCCTTGTGGTGAGGGTTTGCTATTTTGTGGCAGCTTCTCGGGCATCTGCTGGTTTCGAGGCCTCTTATCTCAGGGCAGCGGCCTCTGCCTTTCTTCTATGTAGCAGTAATAACTACTAATCCAATTTCAGCATTTACAACTGCCATAAAAGTCGATTTCTGCGAATCATGCCGCGTGCTCGGAGATTAAGCTCTCCGCTCGCGGGAGGATTACAATAGCTGCTTTAATTTCTAATATAAAAATAATTTGATTAGTGGCTTCAATAGTAGCAACGCCGTGCTGAGCACTTTTTACTCGTTGTGCTGAGCGTGTCTTCTTCCTCACCATGCTGAGTGCCTCTTCTTCTTCCTCACCATGCTGTGCACTTCTTCCTCATCATGTTAAGCGCTTTTTACTTGTTGGGCTGAGCACTTCTTTGCGGTGCTTGGCACTTCTTCCCCACAGTGTTGATCACTTCCTTACCATGCTACGCGCTTCTTCCCGGTTATGCTGAGCGCTTCCTCGTTGTGCTAAGCACTTCTTCTTCGCCATGCTGAGCACTCATCTTCCTTGCTGCGCTGAATGTTTTTTCTTCCTCGTTGTGCTGAGCCCTTTTTTTTCGCCATGCTGGGCACTTCTTTACTGTGCTGAGTGCTTCTTTGCCGCACTGAGCACTTCTTCTTCGTGCTAAACATTTCTTCTTCCTCTTGTCTGCACTGAGCACTTCTTCCTCATCTTACTGAGAGCTTCTCCCTCACTGTGCTGAGCGCTTCGTCCTCTCCAGGCTAAATGCTTCTCCTTTCTTACCAAGCAGTGTGAATCTTCTTTTTCCTCACCATAATAAGCACTTCTTCCCCGTTGTGCTGAATATTTCCTTCTCACTGTGCTAAGAACTTCTACTTTGATGATCTGAGTGCGTCTTCTTCGCTGTGCTGAGCACTTCTTCCTCATTGTTCTGAACCTGTCTTCATTGTGTTGAGCATGTCTTCCTCATTGTGTTGAGCATGTCTTCCTCATTGTGCTGAGCATGTCTTCATGCTTACCGTCCTGAGCACTTTTTCCTCTTCATGCTGAGTTCGTCTTCTTTCCTGTTATACTAAGCACTTCTTCCTCATTGTGCTGAGCACTTCTTCCTTGTTATATGGAGCATTTCTTCCTTATTGTGCGGAGTGCTTCTTCCTCGCCGTGCTGAGCACTTCTTAAATGCACTGATCGCTTCTTTACCGTGCTGAGTGCTTCTTCCTTGCTGTGCTGAACACTTCTTCACCGCACTGATCGCTTCTTCACCATGTTTAGTGCTTCTTCTTCACCGCACTGATCGCTTCTTCACCATGTTTAGTGCTTCTTCTTCCTTGCCATGCTGAGCACTTCTTCACCATGTTTAGTGCTTCTTCCTTGCCACGCTGAGCACTTCTTCACCATGTTTAGTGCTTCTTCTTCCTTGCCATGCTGAGCACTTCTTCACTGTGTTTAGTGCTTCTTCTTCCTTGCCATGCTGAGCACTTCTTCACCATGTTTAGTGCTTCTTCCTTGCCATGCTGAGCACTTCTTCACCATGTTTAGTGCTTCTTCCTTGCCATGCTGAGCACTTCTTCACCATGTTTAGTGCTTCTTCTTCCTTGCCATGCTGAGCACTTCTTCACCATGTTTAGTGCTTCTTCCTTGCCATGCTGAGCACTTCTTCACTATGTTTAGTGCTTCTTCTTCCTTGCCTTGCTGAGCACTTCTTCACCATGTTTAGTGCTTCTTCCTTGCCATGCTGAGCACTTCTTCACCATGTTTAGTGCTTCTTCTTCCTTGCCATGCTGAGCACTTCTTCACCATGTTTAGTGCTTCTTCCTTGCCATGCTGAGCACTTCTTCACCATGTTTAGTGCTTCTTCTTCCTTGCCATGCTGAGCACTTCTTCACCATGTTTAGTGCTTCTTCCTTGCCATGCTGAGCACTTCTTCACCATGTTTAGTGCTTCTTCTTCCTTGCCATGCTGAGCACTTCTTCACCATGTTTAGTGCTTCTTCTTCCTTGCCATGCTGAGCACTTCTTCACCATGTTTAGTGCTTCTTCTTCCTTGCCATGCTGAGCACTTCTTCACCATGTTTAGTGCTTCTTCTTCTTGCCATGCTGAGCACTTCTTCACCATGTTTAGTGCTTCTTCTTCCTTGCCATGCTGAGCACTTCTTCACCATGTTTAGTGCTTCTTCCTTGCCATGCTGAGCACTTCTTCACCATGTTTAGTGCTTCTTCTTCCTTGCCATGCTGAGCACTTCTTCACCATGTTTAGTGCTTCTTCTTCCTTGCCATGCTGAGCACTTCTTCACCATGTTTAGTGCTTCTTCTTCCTTGCCATGCTGAGCACTTCTTCACCATGTTTAGTGCTTCTTCCTTGCCATGCTGAGCACTTCTTCACCATGTTTAGTGCTTCTTCTTCCTTGCCTTGCTGAGCACTTCTTCACCATGTTTAGTGCTTCTTCCTTGCCATGCTGAGCACTTCTTCACCATGTTTAGTGCTTCTTCTTCCTTGCCATGCTGAGCACTTCTTCACCATGTTGTTTGCTGTTTCTTTCTAGCCGTGCTGAGCGCCTCTTCCTTATGTACTGAGCACTGCGGCTACTAACATCTCGTCATCCGCATTAACCCTTCAATGAAGTGACGAGCAGCGACCTCTTGAGTGCGTCCTCTAATCGTCTGCTTACTGATGATATCTGTGCTTACCTTATAGAATGGAGATTATTACATGACAATCCGTGTTTACTGGCACCTGACTCTTCTAGTCCAGCGCATCTCGCTGCCGTAGGTTAAGACGGTGACATTAATATCTGAGAATTAGATCTTATCTTAACACCTGCTAAGAATGAGTATTGGAGTAGTAATGCTGCATCTCAGGGAATTTTCTAAAACCCTTTACATACACAGCTCTTTGTAACGTGCCCTCCCGCTGGGCACTGAGCAGAGGAAGGGGCAAGACGTGTCCCATGGTAGAAAAGCAGACTGATGCTGGAGGCCACACTACACTGACCGCGCTCCATTGACTTTTTTATGGCTGCTTCCTGGCCGGAGACAAACGGTTTATGGGCGGTGGAGAGGACAGGTACTGATAATGCCTCACAAATCTTCCTGACTTAATAAAAGCTGGTTTGGCCTGGAGGATACGAGGCATGGAGACGCCATAAATGCTCCGCACTCGCGTCTTCTCCCTGTCATGGGTGACCTCAGAGATGCAGTTTATGACGTGCAGGAGATCTGCTGGGAGGATGTCTGCTACTCTATGATTGTGTCCCCAGGAGCTCACAATTTAGTGCTATCATCAGGTGTCGTGTGAATAGGGACCACATGTGATCTGTGCCCCACGTGTTAGAGGATCTGGAAAATATGGATATCCTGGCCTATAGGGGGAACTGTACCATCAGGGGGTGGGATTCTAAGCAAAGATAGGTACATGATGGAGATGATGGTGTACAGTGATCATGGTATACAGTGATAATTGTGGTGATGATGATGGTCTCGCTTGCTGTTTCGGTGGCTTGTTTATCCCGGGACCATCTGTTTTTCTGTATTTACCGGCTTCTCTGCGTTCTCTCTCCCTTTGTTACCATGGAAACCTCCTATTGTTTCTGGTCGCTGTGAGCAGCGGAGGCCATTTTAAGCACCCGCAGAGGAGATTTGCAGCACCTGACATGGTGCTTCGGCAGTACATGATGAGGGCGTGCAGGTGCCGACGCAGTCAGGGAGACATTTCTGCTAATGGCTTTAATTAGTTTTCAGTAAATTATACTCAGCAAGCAGTGGCCGTCATCTCCACCTCACAGCTCCGCCATCTCTGTGCCTGCGCCCAGAAAACACCACCTCTGCTCTGAACAAGTCAGCAAAGTCCACAGTGACATGCTCCTCCTTTCCCCCAGATCGAAAAACAGAAGCCAGGGACACAAAGGGTCAAAGTGACAGACTGGACAGAGTTGCAACTAATGCATGGTCTCCCTACCTACGTGACCCCAAAGCATCATCAGCATCCAAATTCCTGATCATGGGTGTATTGACCCACTAGACAGCAGGGGTGTGATTGTTAACCCTGTAGATACCAGGAGTGCGGTCATCAATCCAGTAGACATCAGGGGCATGATCATTTACCCATTAGACAGAAGGGGTGTGATTAATAAAACTCAAATCCTCAGGGTGTGAGTAGTAACCAACGTAGACAATGGCTGCTGCTGGGTCATCCGCCTTGGTGCACAGACGGGGTAGTGGATATGGCCCCGAGCGGGTGGTTCAGTCCAGTGCCAGAGATGGAAAGCCAGACTTGTGGCAATCTCATTAGTGGAGGCGGCGGCGTCAGCGATCAATAATCTGCATGGGATGATTTCTCTCCGCTGCTGAGATTGATAATTAACAGCCTGATGTTCTCGTTACAATGTAAGAATTGATTTTCATCGTCCTGCGCCACGCTGTATTGGTGCTGCCGTCCAGCTAAAATCACAGGTCGTGCGGAACACTAATTGGCAGCTTGGCAGCGCCTACTCCTGGATGGCGCAGTGCGCTATAATGACAGCTATCTATTCTGTAACAGACAGGGGCCCGCACTTTGCCCACTGCAGAACCAGATAGAAAATAATTTGCAACATGCTTGCCACTGCAGCCGCCTCACTACGTTGGTGACCGCAGGAGTGTGGGGCTGCAGCTGCCTCACTACGATGGTGATTGCAGTAGCATTGGGCTGCCACCACCTCATTAAGATGGTGACCAAAGGAGCACAGGGCCACCACTGCCTCATTACAAAGTTGATAACAGGAACTTTGGTCTGCCGCTGCAGTGCCTCATTACAATAGCAACTGCAAAAGTGCTGGGTCTCCACTGCAGCTGCCTTATTACAATGGCAACCACAAGATTGTGGGGCCACCGCTGCAGCAGAAGCCTGAGAAGGTGGTGGAGCTGCTCCCTGAGCACAGGGTAGTCCAATGCCTCGGCTCATCAGTAACTCATACCAAAAACTGTAACAAACAATCGGCAAGTAATCCTGGGTCCTGCTTGCTATGGACCCTACTCCATCCATGTACAGTGTCTGGACCCCTGCCCCATTGGGTACAAGATATCTAACCTTCACCAGTGCTAAATATAATGGACTTCACCCCGCCCATACAAAATATACCAGCCCCTGCTCCAGCTGTATACAGCTTACCAGACTCATGTCCCTGCAGACACGTGTTAGTGATTCTGAGCACCACGCACTTTCCGTGCTTGTCCCTTCTTCTATCCTCTCGCTCTTCGCAGTCCAGTGAGGGGGTTTAGGGTTTGCAATGAGCATGTTGTGGGGGTGTAAAGCTGGTAAATGGTTATATGAGGCCACTGTTATGGTCCTACGCTCCCTGATCCCACACTATAACTGCTTTTCGGTTCTGTCAACCACAAGGTTGGCCCTATTAGGGGCAAAATATTGTAATAAATCATCTCCCGCAGAAAACGCATCGGTAATCTGCACACTGAATAAAATGTCACCTCCACTTCTGTCTGTGACACTGACGTGGCGAGCAACAGTGCCCGACACTAGAGGAGAAGGCAACAAAGAGGCTGACAACAGCATACAGATGCAGCCCCCAGACAACTGTACTCCCTTTGTACAACACATTGTACACAGTGTACAGACCCCGCCAACTGTAATCTCCCTGTACCCCATATTATACACAGTGTACAGCTGGCTGCAATGCTCCTTTACCTGACATTATACACAGTGTATAGCCCCCAGCCACCTGTAATCTCACTGTACATCACATAATACACAAAGTACAGCCCTCTGCCACCTGTAATCCTCCGGTATCCTATACACACAGTGTACAGACCCCTGCAGCCTGTAGTCTCCCTGTATCCTACTGTATATTATATGTAGTGTACAGCCCCCAGCTACCTGTAATCCTTCTCTATCCTATGTTATACACTGTGTACAGCCCCGTGCTGCCTGTAATCCTCCTGTATATTACATTATACACAGTGTGCAGCCTACTGCAACTTCTTAACCCCCTGTACCGCACATTATACACACAGTGTACAGCCCTATCTACCTGTAATCCCCTTGTACCCTATATTACACAGAGTGTACAGCCCAATCTACCTGTAATCCCCTGTACCCTATATTGCACACAGTGTACAGCCCCATGTACCTGTAATCCCCCTGTACCCTATATTACACACAGTGTACAGCCCCCAGCTTCCTGTAATCCCCTTGTACCCTATATTACACAGAGTGTACAGCCCCATCTACCTGTAATCCCCCTGTACCCTATATTACACACAGTGTACAGCCCCCAGCTTCCTGTAATCCTCTTGTACCCTATATTACACACAGTGTACAGCCCCCAGCTGCCTGTAATCTTCTTGTACCCTATATTACACACAGTGTACAGCCCCCAGCTGCCTGTAATCCCCTTGTACCCTATATTACACACAGTGTACAGCCCCATCTACCTTTAATCCCCTTGTACCCTATATTACATTCAGTGTACAGCCCCCAGCTGCCTGTAATCCCCTCGTACCCTATATTACACACAGTGTACAGCCCCATCTACCTTTAATCCCCTTGTACCCTATATTACACACAGTGTACAGCTCCCAGCTGCCTGTAATACCCTTGTACCCTATATTACACATAGTGTACAACCCCATCTAACTGTAATCCCCTTGTACCCTATATTACACACAGTGTACAGCCTCCAGCTTCCTGTAATCCCCTTGTACCCTATATTACACACAGTGTACAGCCCCCAGCTGCCTTTAATCCCCTTGTACCCTATATTACACACAGTGTACAGCCCCATCTACCTTTAATCCCCTTGTACCCTATATTACACACAGTGTACAGCCCCCAGCTGCCTGTAATCCTCTTGTACCCTATATTACACACAGTGTACAGCTCCCAGCTGCCTGTAATACCCTTGTATCTTATATTACACATAGTGTACAACCCCATCTAACTGTAATCCCCTTGTACCCTATATTACACACAGTGTACAGCCCCCAGCTGCCTGTAATCCCCTTGTACCCTATATTACACACAGTGTACAGCCCCCAGCTGCCTGTAATCCCCTTGTACCCTATATTACACACAGTGTACAACCCCATCTATCTGTAATCCCCCTGTACCCTATATTACACACAGTGTACAGCCCCATCTACCTGTAATCCCCTTGTATCCTATATTACACACAGTGTACAGCCCCCAGCTGCCTGTAATCCCCTTGTACCCTATATTACACACAGTGTACAGCACCCAGCTGCCTGTAATCCCCTTGTACCCTATATCACACACAGTGTACAGCCCCATCTACCTGTAATCCCCCTTATACCCTATATTACACACAGTGTACAGCCCCCAGCTGCCTGTAATACTCTTGTACCCTATATTACAGTGTACAGCTCCCAGCTTTCTCTAATCCCCCTGTACCCTATATTACACAGAGTGTACAGCCCCCAGCTGCCTGTAATCCCCCTGTACCCTATATTACACACAGTGTACAGCCCCATCTACCTGTAATTCCCCGTGTACTCTATATTACACACAGTGTACAGCCCCCAGCTGCCTGTAATCCCCTTGTACCCTATATTACACGCAGTGTACAGCCCCATCTACCTGTAATTCCCAGTGTACCCTATATTACACACAATGTACAGCCCCCAGCTGCCTGTAATCCCCTTGTACCCTATATTACACGCAGTGTACAGCCCCCAGCTTCCTGTAATCCCCTTGTACCCTATATTACACAGAGTGAACAGCCGCCAGCTGCCTGTATTCCCCTTGTACCCTATATTACACACAGTGTACAGCCCCATCTACCTGTAATACCCTTGTACCCTATATTACACACAGTGTACAGCCCCCAGCTGCCTGTAATACCCTTGTACCCTATATTACACACAGTGTACAGCCCCCAGCTGCCTGCAATCCCCCTGTACCCTATATTACACACAGTGTACAGCCTCCAGCTGCCTGTAATCCCCTTGTACCCTATATTACACACAGTGTACAGCCCCATCTACCTGTAATACCCTTGTACCCTATATTACACACAGTGTACAGCCCCCAGCTGCCTGTAATACCCTTGTACCCTATATTACACACAGTGTACAGCCCCCAGCTGCCTGCAATCCCCCTGTACCCTATATTACACACAGTGTACAGCCTCCAGCTGCCTGTAATCCCCTTGTACCCTATATTACACACAGTGTACAGCTCCCAGCTTCCTGTAATCCCCCTGTACCCTATATTACACACAGTGTACAGCCCCCAGCTGCCTGTAATCCCCTTGTACCCTATATTACACACAGTGTACAGCCCCATCTATCTGTAATCCCCTGTACCCTATATTACACACAGTGTACAGCCCCATCTACCTGTAATCCCCTTGTATCCTATATTACACACAGTGTACAGCCCCCAGCTGCCTGTAATCCCCTTGTACCCTATATTACACACAGTGTACAGCACCCAGCTGCCTGTAATCCCCTTGTACCCTATATCACACACAGTGTACAGCCCCATCTACCTGTAATCCCCCTTATACCCTATATTACACACAGTGTACAGCCCCCAGCTGCCTGTAATACTCTTGTACCCTATATTACAGTGTACAGCTCCCAGCTTTCTCTAATCCCCCTGTACCCTATATTACACAGAGTGTACAGCCCCCAGCTGCCTGTAATCCCCCTGTACCCTATATTACACACAGTGTACAGCCCCATCTACCTGTAATCCCCCTTATACCCTATATTACACACAGTGTACAGCCCCCAGCTGCCTGTAATACTCTTGTACCCTATATTACAGTGTACAGCTCCCAGCTTTCTCTAATCCCCCTGTACCCTATATTACACAGAGTGTACAGCCCCCAGCTGCCTGTAATCCCCTTGTACCCTATATTACACGCAGTGTACAGCCCCCAGCTTCCTGTAATCCCCTTGTACCCTATATTACACAGAGTGAACAGCCGCCAGCTGCCTGTATTCCCCTTGTACCCTATATTACACACAGTGTACAGCCCCATCTACCTGTAATTCCCCGTGTACCCTATATTACACACAATGTACAGCCCCCAGCTGCCTGTAATCCCCTTGTACCCTATATTACACGCAGTGTACAGCCCCCAGCTTCCTGTAATCCCCTTGTACCCTATATTACACAGAGTGAACAGCCGCCAGCTGCCTGTATTCCCCTTGTACCCTATATTACACACAGTGTACAGCCCCATCTACCTGTAATACCCTTGTACCCTATATTACACACAGTGTACAGCTCCCAGCTGCCTGTAATACCCTTGTACCCTATATTACACACAGTATACAGCCCCCAGCTGCCTGCAATCCCCCTGTACCCTATATTACACACAGTGTACAGCCTCCAGCTGCCTGTAATCCCCTTGTACCCTATATTACACACTGTGTACAGCTCCCAGCTTCCTGTAATCCCCCTGTACCCTATATTACACACAGTGTACAGCCCCCAGCTGCCTGTAATCCCCCTGTACCCTATATTACACACAGTGTACAGCCCCATCTATCTGTAATCCCCCTGTACCCTATATTACACACAGTGTACAGCCCCCATCTATCTGTAATCCCCCTGTACCCTATATTAAACACAGTGTACAGCCCCCAGCTGCCTGTAATACCCTTGTTCCCTATATTACACACAGTGTACAGCCCCCAGCTGCCTGTAATCGCCTTGTACCCTATATTACACACAGTGTACAGCCCCATCTATCTGTAATCCCCCTGTACCCTATATTACACACAGTGTACAGCCCCCATCTATCTGTAATCCCCCTGTACCCTATATTACACACAGTGTACAGCCCCATCTACTTGTAATCCCCCTGTACCCTATATTAAACACAGTGTACAGCCCCCAGCTGCCTGTAATACCCTTGTTCCCTATATTACACACAGTGTACAGCCCCCAGCTGCCTGTAATCGCCTTGTACCCTATATTACACACAGTGTACAGCCCCATCTACCTTTAATCCCCCTGTACCCTATATTAAACACAGTGTACAGCCCCCAGCTGCCTGTAATACCCGTGTACCTTATATTAAACACAGTGTACAGCCCCCAGCTGCCTGTAATACCCTTGTACCCTATATTAAACACAGTGTACAGCCCCCAGCTGCCTGTAATACCCTTGTACCCTATATTACACACAGTGTACAGCTCCCAGCTTCCTGTAATCCCCTTGTACCCTATATTACACACAGTGTACAGCTCCCAGCTTCCTGTAATCCCCTTGTACCCTATATTACACACAGTGTACAGCCCCCAGCTGCCTGTAATCCCCCTGTACCCTATATTACACACCGTGTACAGCCCCCATCTGCCTGTAATACCCTTGTACCCTATATCACACCGAGTGTACAGCCCAATCTACCTGTAATCCCCCTGTACCCTATATTACACACAGTGTACAGCCCCATCTACCTGTAATCCCCCTGTACCCTATATTACACACAGTGTACAGCCCCATCTACCTGTAATCTCCCTGTACCCTATATTACACACAGTGTACAGCCCCATCTACATGTAATCCCCCTGTACCCTATATTACACACAGTGTACAGCCCCCAGCTGCCTGTAATCCCCTTGTACCCTATATTACACACAGTGTACAGCCCCCAGATGCCTGTAATCCCCCTGTACCCTATATTACACACAGTGTACAGCCCCATCTATCTGTAATCCCCCTGTACCCTATATTACACACAGTGTACAGCCCCCATCTATCTGTAATCCCCCTGTACCCTATATGACACACAGTGTACAGCCCCATCTACTTGTAATCCCCCTGTACCCTATATTAAACACAGTGTACAGCCCCCAGCTGCCTGTAATACCCTTGTACCCTATATTACACACAGTGTACAGCCCCCAGCTGCCTGTAATTGCCTTGTACCCTATATTACACACAGTGTACAGCCCCATCTATCTGTAATCCCCCTGTACCCTATATTACACACAGTGTACAGCCCCCATCTATCTGTAATCCCCCTGTACCCTATATGACACACAGTGTACAGCCCCATCTACCTGTAATCCCCCTGTACCCTATATTAAACACAGTGTACAGCCCCCAGCTGCCTGTAATACCCTTGTACCCTATATTACACACAGTGTACAGCCCCCAGCTGCCTGTAATTGCCTTGTACCCTATATTACACACAGTGTACAGCCCCATCTACCTTTAATCCCCCTATACCCTATATTAAACACAGTGTACAGCCCCCAGCTGCCTGTAGTACCCTTGTACTCTATATTAAACACAGTGTACAGCCCCCAGCTGCCTGTAATACCCTTGTACCCTATATTACACACAGTGTACAGCCCCCAGCTGCCTGTAATCTCCTTGTACCCTATATTACACACAGTGTACAGCTCCCAGCTTCCTGTAATTCCCTTGTACCCTATATCACACACAGTGTACAGCCCCATCTATCTGTAATCCCCCTGTACCCTATATTACACACAGTGTACAGCCCCCAGCTTCCTGTAATCCCCTTGTACCCTATATTACACACAGTGTACAGCCCCATCTATCTGTAATCCCCCTGTACCCTATATTACACACAGTGTACAGCCCCATCTATCTGTAATCCCCCTGTACCCTATATTACACACAGTGTACAGCCCCCAGCTGCCTGTAATCCCCCTGTACCCTATATTAAACACAGTGTACAGCCCCCAGCTGCCTGTAATACCCTTGTACCCTATATTACACACAGTGTACAGCCCCCAGCTGCCTGTAATCCCCTTGTACCCTATATCACACACAGTGTACAGCCTCATCTACCTGTAATCCCCCTTATACCCTATATTACACACAGTGTACAGCCCCATCTATCTGTAATCCCCCTGTACCCTATATTACACACAGTGTACAGCCCCCAGCTTCCTGTAATCCCCTTGTACCCTATATTACACACAGTGTACAGCCCCATCTACCTGTAGTACCCTTGTACCCTATATTACACACAGTGTACAGCCCCATCTACCTGTAATACCCTTGTACCCTATATTAAACACAGTGTACAGCCCCCAGCTGCCTGTAATACCCTTGTACCCTATATTACACACAGTGTACAGCCCCCAGCTGCCTGTAATCGCCTTGTACCCTATATTACACACAGTGTACAGCCCCATCTACCTGTAATACCCTTGTACCCTATATTAAACACAGTGTACAGCCCCCAGCTGCCTGTAATACCCTTGTACCCTATATTACACACAGTGTACAGCCCCATCTACCTGTAATACCCTTGTACCCTATATTACACACAGTGTACAGCCCCCAGCTGCCTGTAATCCCCCTGTACCCTATATTACACACAGTGTACAGCTCCCAGCTTCCTGTAATCCCCCTGTACCCTATATTACACACAGTGTACAGCTGCCTGTAATCCCCCTGTACCCTATATTACACACAGTGTACAGCCCCATCTACCTGTAATCCCCTTGTACCCTATATTACACACAGTGTACAGCCCTATCTATCTGTAATCCCCCTGTACCCTATATCACACACAGTGTACAGCCTCATCTACCTGTAATCCCCCTTATACCCTATATTACACACAGTGTACAGCCCCATCTATCTGTAATCCCCCTGTACCCTATATTACACACAGTGTACAGCCCCAGCTGCCTGTAATACCCTTGTACCCTATATTACACACAGTGTACAGCCCCATCTACCTGTAGTACCCTTGTACCCTATATTACACACAGTGTACAGCCCCATCTACCTGTAATACCCTTGTACCCTATATTAAACACAGTGTACAGCCCCAGCTGCCTGTAATACCCTTGTACCCTATATTACACACAGTGTACAGCCCCCAGCTGCCTGTAATCGCCTTGTACCCTATATTACACACAGTGTACAGCCCCATCTACCTGTAATACCCTTGTACCCTATATTAAACACAGTGTACAGCCCCCAGCTGCCTGTAATACCCTTGTACCCTATATTACACACAGTGTACAGCCCCATCTACCTGTAATACCCTTATACCCAATATTTCACACAGTGTACAGCCCCCAGCTCCCTGTAATCCCCCTGTACCCTATATTACACACAGTGTACAGCTCCCAGCTTCCTGTAATCCCCCTGTACCCTATATTACACACAGTGTACAGCTGCCTGTAATCCCCCTTATACCCTATATTACACACAGTGTACAGCCCCATCTATCTGTAATCCCCCTGTACCCTATATTACACACAGTGTACAGCCCCAGCTGCCTGTAATACCCTTGTACCCTATATTACACACAGTGTACAGCCCCATCTACCTGTAGTACCCTTGTACCCTATATTACACACAGTGTACAGCCCCATCTACCTGTAATACCCTTGTACCCTATATTAAACACAGTGTACAGCCCCCAGCTGCCTGTAATACCCTTGTACCCTATATTACACACAGTGTACAGCCCCCAGCTGCCTGTAATCACCTTGTACCCTATATTACACACAGTGTACAGCCCCATCTACCTGTAATACCCGTGTACCCTATATTAAACACAGTGTACAGCCCCCAGCTGCCTGTAATACCCTTGTACCCTATATTACACACAGTGTACAGCCCCATCTACCTGTAATACCCTTGTACCCTATATTACACACAGTGTACAGCCCCCAGCTGCCTGTAATCCCCCTGTACCCTATATTACACACAGTGTACAGCTCCCAGCTTCCTGTAATCCCCCTGTACCCTATATTACACACAGTGTACAGCTGCCTGTAATCCCCCTGTACCCTATATTACACACAGTGTACAGCCCCATCTACCTGTAATCCCCTTGTACCCTATATTACACACAGTGTACAGCCCTATCTATCTGTAATCCCCCTGTACCCTATATTACACACAGTGTACAGCCACCAGCTGCCTGTAATCCCCTTGTACCCTATATTACACAGAATGTACAGCCCCATCTACCTGTAATCTCCTTGTACCCTATATTACACACAGTGTACAGCCCCCTGCCATCTATAATTCTCCTATATCCTATATTGCACACAGTGTACAGCCCCCTGCCATCTATAATTCTCCTATATCCTATATTGCACACAGTGTACAGCTTCCCCCTCCCACACTGCCTGTATCTGCTGAGTAGTCTCCTGTACCCTATATTACACATAGTTTACAGCCTCCCAAGCCTGTCTCTGAGGACGACCAGTCCATCTGTACAGAAACCCAGGAGGGGGTATACAGTATATATCACCTACATGTACATGTAACAGGTACTGGCACCTTGGTCAGAAGAAACGACTCCTCGGTCAGAAGACATGATGTCTCACGTCAAATGAAATGGTGCCGTGGTCAGAAGACAAGGCGCTTCGGTCAGAAGACATGGCACCTCGGTCGGAAGACATGGCGCCTCGGTCAGAAAAGATGGCGCCTCAGTCAGAAGAGATAATGCGTTGGTCAGGAGAGACAACACCTTAGTTAGAAAAGATGGTGCCTTTGTCACTGCCAGGCCACAAGTGCACTCACTTATTGGTGTCCATTGTCCCTGCACACAAAAATGGCGTTAAAACTGTACTGGTTGAGGGTAACAATGCTGTGTATTATAACAACCCTATTCTGAGATGCTAGCTGCATCTATGGGGCGATCATATTCCAGGTCTACAAAAACACTTATCATATGGTGGAAAGTGGACAATAGTGGGATTACTCTTTTCCCCATACAGGCCGACTACTTATTACATGCAGAGAGGCTGATTAGAGCACCGGAGGGGTGTACATAATCACATCTCCCAATTGCACGGCCCCGCTGAGTCTTATCTCAGCACGAATTCACCTTGACTCTTTGAAATGATCTTTCCTTCTCCCGCAGATTTCGGCATGGGTGCACATTACTGCATAATAACTCCACATAACAATGCCCGCTCCACATTTTCGTCCTGGTCATTATTCAACAGAATGAAGTAAAATGTCTCAATGCAATGCAACACAGTTCTATTATCAGAGCGTGGTAGACGAGGGAGCGATCTCCTCCTAAACCCGTCATTCCATACACCCATCTCCTTCTGAACCCAAAACTCCATGCACCCATCGCTCTATGCACCTGTCTCCTCCCAAATCCATCACTTCATGCACCCGTCTCCTCCCGAACCCATCACTCCATGCCCCTGACTCCTCCTAAACCTATCACTCAATGCACCCATCTAGAAGACTCTGATGAGCTCTCCCTGTATGCAGTGTCCCACAGGGGGCGCTTTTGTTTGCTTCTTTGGATGCCACAGTTACGGTGGAAAAAATGCCCCCAAAAAAACAGTAAGTGTCCCGCAGAAGTTTTTGACCTTTAAGGGGACATATTATGTGCCAAAATTTAAGTTAAAAAAATAAATAAAATACAAATTTAAAAAAAAACACCCACGCCAACTGAAAGTCGCCATTATCGCCTCTTGGGGAGACATATTATGTGTCAAAAATAAATGTAAAAAAAGTTAAACCTAAAATAAAAATGTCCACGCCAACCAAAACAGTCAACATTATCACCTTTTTAAGGGATGTATTACCGTATGTGCCAAAAATGATTATGAACAATATAATAAAATAAAATATACCCACGCCAACCATAACCAAAGTCACCCTGACCACCACAAAATAGGGAACATATTTTAATCATTTATTTTTGTGTCCGTTTGCATTTTAAAAGAATAAAGAGCTATAGTTTCTGGTTTGCTTCATTGTTTTTTTTTACACTTTTTGCAGTTTTCCCCAAAATAAAACAAAAAAAAAAATATATATATATATATATATATATATATATATAAACATTAACCTACCATATGTGCTAAATCAGAAAAAAATAAGTTATTATGGTGGTTAAAGGGTTAACCAATGAGCACTTTTCCCCTAGTATGGGACCGTGCTTACCGGTTATTGCAGGGCTCCGGTCACGCAGACATAACCTATCGCTGAGGACAGAAGGCGGTAATAACCAGTGAGCGCCATTCTCTGCAGTGAGGGAAAGTGCTCATGTATGAACAGGAAGCAGAAAGGAACCCCACAACCCCCTGTTACACTGCAGAATTTACAGGCCACTTATTGGGACCAGACGTTCTTAGGCGCACTCATTCCTGATGACTGCCCTGTATCTTCATGCCGCCAATCACATGATAAACCAATCAATAACTAATATGACGGCTGATTCACATTTTTCATTAGAATGAAGGATACACAGTTAATGCAGCACTATTCTTCCCAACAGTTTTGGATCAAGCGGGACAGTCCCAGATTTCAGTGCCTGTACTATGGTCCCAGGAGGGCTGAGGTATGTCTCACTTTCAACTGTATGTGCATCCTGAGGTCGCAGATACAGGTGAATGCAATGGTGATGCATTGAGCCATGAACTCCTTCTTAACCATTTACTGGCCTGGTGTGATGCAGTGACACGTTGCCCTTACTCAGCTGTGTAGGAGCAGCCAGTATCACTGCATCTGCTGGGGGGCACAGGATGTGCTCTGATCATCAGGAGAACAAGGCTAGGTGAGTATTACTGTTTTTTTTATTATTATTAATTTTATTAACAGTACAGGGGAGCATATCTACTGTGTGGAGGCTACAAAAGGGTCATATCTACTGTGTGGGGGCACAAATGGTTAATAATGTGAGGACACTAATGGAACTGGATGGAATTTTGCTTGTATAGATCACGGCATGATTAATGTACCGCTGCTATTGTCTCCCCTTGGGCTTTCCAGAAGTTAGGAGGTATGGGCAGCACATCTCTCTGTGTAATCAGGGATGTGCTGCTGGTAATCAACAGAACTGAATAAGGGAGGATTGACTATAGTAGCAATTATTCCTTTCTCTTCAACTTTGTATCACCCTGTGTAATAAGCCAATGCAGACAAGCGCTAATGGACTAACAAAGGTTGTGCACCGCTGTCATAGATGATACCATATCAGGCTGGAGCATCTGCGCATTCCCACAGATTACTGGGTGCCTGCACTCCTGCAGCGACCCAGGATCATGGGCACTTCTGGACCCAGGAACTGCTAGCTGTGAGTCCTCAATGTCACCAGCAGTCCCCAGGGACTTCAGCCTTACATCCACCTCACTAATGACCAGAGGAATCTAAGCAGTCGGGGGAGATTGTAGGGGTATTTCTGATAGGATTGGACACAGATGAGGATGACCATCTATGAGCCAGGATTATGGTGGCATCCATAAGTTTGGCATTGTAGTAATGTTTGGCTTTCATTTCGGTGAACAAGGCGCATTTTAGTACTTCGAGCTCCAGATCACTCAGTGTATGGCTGAGTGCGTTAAACCCAGATCTGCAAGCAAGAACATTACCCTTCTACACTGAACTTCGAGGAGCAAGGGACGAGTATGAGACAAGGCTCGTAGAAGAAGATAATTGCGGAGAGTTTCTGTCAAGACCAGGTGCTCAGGAAAGCAGATAAAAATAATCCAGCGCTATTCCTGGGAAGAGACAAGAAAATGAGGAGTGTCAGTCACCGGCGAGGAGAGGAGCTGCCTGCAGAGCTCTGGAGAGGGCAGTGACGATCTGCAGAACAGACAAATCCGGCTGTGACCCTGGGAAAATAACAAGATAAGAAGAGGATTTAATCTACTTTCACACTAGCGTTTTGGCTTTCCTTTTGTGAGATCCGTTCAGGGATCTCACAAGCGGTCCAAAATGGATCACTATGCATTCTGAATGGAAAAGGATCAGTTCAGTCTCTATTCCTCTTTGGAGACGGACACCAAAACGCTGCTTGCAGAGTTTTGGTGTCCGTCTGATGAAACTTAGCCAATCTGGCACAATAGAAAATGGATCCGTCCTCCATTGACTTTCAATGGTGTTCAAGATGGATACATCATGGCTATGTTAAAGATAATACAAACGGATCCGTTCTGAAAGTATGCAGGCGGTTGTATTATCTGAACGGATCCATCCATGTGAAAGTAGCCTAACCTTTACTCAAAATAAACCAGAGATTATATCTTCAGGTGAAGGATGCCCAAAGGTGCCAATACTTACAGCTTAACCTGGAAATTGCAGCCCAAAAACCAAGGACTAAGACATGTGATCGAAAAACATGGGAGGTGACGGCAGTACCAAACCTGAATACCAGGTGATGGATACTAAAACTAGACCAGAATAGCAGGTGATGATACTGATACCAGACCAGAATATCAGAGGATGATTCTGATACCAGACCAGAATATCAGGTGATGGATACTGATACCAGACCAGAATACAGGATGGTGGAAACCAATATCAGACAGAATACCAATGGACAGATACCAGACCAGTATATCAGGTAATTGATACTGATATAAAATCAGAATACCAGGTGATGTATCCTGATACCAGACAGATACTGATACCAAACCAGAATATCGGGATGATAGCATACGAGGCCAGAATATCAGGTGATGGATACTGATACCATACCAGAATACAGGATGATGGATACCGATACCAGACTAGAATATCAGGTGACGGAGACTGATACCAAACCAGAATATCTGGTGATTGATACCAATACCAGTCCAGGATACCAGGTGTTGGATGCTGATACCAGACCAGAATACTGGGTAATAGATATCGATACCAGACAGAATACCAGAGGACGGATACTGATACCGGACAAGAATATCAGCTAGTTGATAATTGTCATGACCCAGCGGGTGTGAACCCACTGTGCCACATGACCAACATCCTCTAAGGGCGTTGTCTAAGTGAATCCCTCGTTTTTCACAGAATCCCTAGTGGGGATAGACTTTCCCGAGGGGAACACCAGGTCGCTACCTCTTGAGGAGGATTGGCACACAAGGCAGCTGGCGGACCAGGGGGTACCAGTAAGAGGTTCCAGAGGTACAGTTGTAGTCAACAGTCCGAGTCGTAAACAGGAACTACAATGCAGAACCGAAGGATGAGGCAGAGGCGAAGTCAAACAAGTACAGGTGCAGGTCAGGCAGAGCAGGTAAGGATAAAACAGGTGGTGGAGTCCAGAAACACAAGCACAGACAACAGCAACCTTTCCAGGACACAAGGACCTTTGGTGCTCAGGCACCTAGGAAGGGGGCTAAACCACTTATAATTTCTAAACCCATAAATAAAGGGACACGTGCTGGTCCTTAAGAAAGTGCTACAGGGAACAGGCTGGAAGACATGCTGTGCCCAAGGCTGGAAGGAAATCATGGAGCAGATTCCAGGAATGACAATGCCTGCAAGGAGAGAGCCCAAGATTGCGGCGGTGAATGAGGAAACACCCGGCAGTAAGTAGGGAGACATTTCCAGACAGAAACTGGTGTTACAATACGGATATAAAATCAGAATACCAGGTGATGGATACTGATACCAGACAAGTATACCAGGTGAGAGATACTGATACCAGACCAGAATACAGGATGATGGAAACCGATAACAAACCGGAATACCAGGTGACGGATACCCGGAATACCAGGTGACGGATACTGATACCAAACCAGAAAATTAGGTGATGGATACCAATACCAGACCAAATTACCAGGTGACTGATACTGATACCAAACCAGAATGCCAGAAGATGGATACTGATACCAGTTGAGAATATCAGACCAGAATATTAGGTGACAGATACTGATACCAGACCAGAATACCAGGTGATGGATGCTGATACCAGACTAGAATACAGGATGATGGAAACCGATACCAGACCAGTATACCATGTTACAGATACCAGTACCAAACCAGAATATCAGGTGATGGATACTGATATCAGACCGTAATACCAGGTGACTATCACGGCGCGGTCTAGGAGGCGGGCACGTCTTGATATTACTATGTGCGCCCCCTGCGCGTCTATGTGCATCCATGCAAATTGTGTAAGGGCTGAGTAGTCTGTGTGGAGTCATGTGACGCTGGCCACGTCACATGACCCCTTTGGCTCCCTATTTAAACAGACAGTCTGCTGGCCACAGATTGCCTGTTATTAAGGTTCTACCTGCAATCCTGGTGCTTGGCTATTTTGATCCTCTGCTTGTTCTTGACCTCCTGATCTCCTACTCCTCTGGTCCTGAAGTGTCCTCCTGGGTTTGACTTCGGCTTGCTTCTGACTACTCTCCGCTCTCCTCATTTGGTACCATTTTTGCTCTCCTGGTATTTGACCTGGCTTGTCCAGTTGTCCCCTGTCGCTAGGACTTGCGAGGCAAGTAGGCAGTGACAGGGGGTGAAGGTGGAGTTCAGTGGTAACTTCCCTCTTCCCTCTCTGTGTTTCGTGACCATGACGGGTACTGATACCAGAACAGAATACCAGTGTTTGGATAGTCATACAAGACCAGAATACCAGAGGATGGATTCTGATACCAAATCAGAATCCAGAGGATGGATACTGATACCAGACCCAAATATCAGGTGATGGATAATGATACCAGACCAGAATACCAGAGGATGGATTCTGATATCAGACCTGAATACCAGGTGATGGGCACAGATACCAGACCCAAATATCAGGTGATGGATAATGATACCAGACCAGAATACCAGAGGATGGATTCTGATATCAGACCTGAATACCAGGTGATGGGCACAGATACCAGACCAGAATAACAGGTAATGGACCCATATACCAGACCAGAATATCAGGAGATTGATAAAGATACCAGACCAGAATACCATGTGATGGGCACCGATACCAGACCAGAATACCATGTGATGGATACCCATACCAGAAAAGAATACCAGGTGGTGGACACAGATACCAGACCAGAATACCAGGTGGTATGAGGAGAAGGCGGTATTTCCATACATTTGTGGCTTCCTGTGTGACTCTTATCATCCAGCTCTCTCCATCCACAGTAGAGAAGTAACCGAGGTAAACATGTCAGTATCTCTTGGGGGAAGTCGCACACTTCGGAGTCTCCTCGCAGTTTCTCTTACATTAGCTTTCTCATCCGGTGTGTGTAGCGGCTTTATCAGGCATCATACTTCATACTGACATATCTGACAGCGGGAGCAGGTGAGGTAGCGCGACAAATTAAATAGAGCCACTAATATCCTGCCCGCGGCAAGTAATCCATGGCTGTCTCCCAGCACTAGAGGATGCGACTCGAGAGTTATGAAGTATTGGGGGACAGGGGGAATCTGGCAGTCCTCTGTCATCTACTGGGAAGAAGCCATTACTGGTGTAGAGGCTATAATGTGACCTGTGAGCCCGTTCCTCTGATATCTTCTCCGTATAATATTATATGATGTATATAGCATTTGCCTTTGCTGGACGTTGTCGAAAAATATCGCTGGAGATAGGGTTTAATAACATTGCACCCTCTAAAGTCACAGACTCTGGTGCAACAATCATGACACAGTGGGAGTACTGCACTTGAACACTGGTCGGTACACTTTGGCGTAATACATAATTGGCTGACAGAGGCCCAAAGAACCCCTCCTCCTCAGGTGAATGGGTCACCTGACTTTCCACAGTCTTTGAATAACATACAGATGTATATCAGCCTCTGAACCAAGAGCAAACACAATGAGATCTCTGCGGACTCTAACATATGCAAACACGTAAACTGCTATATATAGTATCTCATAAAAGTAAGTGCACCCCTCAAATTTTTGTAAATATTTTATTATATCTTTTCATGGAACAGCACTGAAGATCTGACCCTGTGATACAATGTAAAGTAGTCAGTGTACGGCTTGTATAACAGTGTAAATTTGGTGCGGCCTCAAAATAACTCAACACTCAGCCATTAATGTCTAAACTGCTGGCAACAAAAGTGTGTACACCCCTAAGTGTAAATGGCCAAATTGTGCCCAAAGTGTCAGTATTCTGTGTGGCCACCATTATTTTCCAGCACTGCCTTAACGCTCTTGAGCATGGAGGTTACTAGAGCTTCACAGGTTGCCCCTGGAATCCTCTTCCACTTCTTTATGATGACATCACGGAGCTGGTGGATGTTAGAGACCTCGAGCTCCTCCACCTTCCGTTTCAGGATGCCCCACAGATGCTCAATAGGTCTGGAGACATGCTTTACCCTCAGATTCTTTGCAAGGCATTAGTCATCTTGGAGGTGTTTGGAGTCGTTATAATGTTGGAATACTGCCCTGCGGCCCAGAAGGGAGGGGATCATGCTCTGCTTCAGTATGTCACAGTACATGGCGGCATTTATGGTTCCCTTAATGAACTGTAGCTCCCCACAGCCGACAACACTTATGCAGCCCCAAACTATGATACTTCCACCACCATGCTTGACACACTTGTCTTTGTACTCCTCACCTGGTGGCCTCCACACACGCTTGTCACCATCTGAAGCAACTAAGTTTATCTGGGCTCATCAGACCACTGGATGTGGCTCCAGTAATCCATGTCCTCAGTCTGCTTGTCTTCAGCAAACTTAGCGGGCTTTCTTGTGCATCATCTTTAGAAGAGGCTTCGTTCTAGGATGAAAGCCATACAGACCAATGGGATGCAGTGCGCGGCGTATGGTCTGAGCACTGACAGGCTGACTCCCTCTTTAACCTCTGCAGCAATGCTGGCACCACTCATACATCTATTTTGAAAAGTCAACCTCTGGATAAGACGCTGAGCATGTGCATTCAACTTCTTTGGTCGACCTTGACGAGGCCTGTTCTGAATGGAACCTGTCTTGTTAAACCACTATATGGTCTTGGCGACCGTGCTACAGCTCAGTTTCAGGGTGTTGGCAATCTTATTATAGCTTAGGTCATCTTTATGTAGAGCAACAATTCTTTTTTTTCAGATCCTCAGAGAGTTCTTTGCCATGAGGAGCCATGTTGAACTTCCAGTGACCAGTATGAGAGAGTGTGAGAGCAATAACACCAGATTTGCCACACCTGCTCCCCATTCACACTTGAGACCTTGTAACACTAAAGAGTCACATGACACCGGGGGAGATGGCTAATTGGGCATAATTTGGCATTTTTCACTTAGGGGTGTACTCACTTTTGTTGCCAGCGGTTTAGACATTAATGGCTGTGAGGGCACGCCAAATTTACACGGTTATACAAGCCGTACACTGACTACTTTACATTGTATCAAAGTGTCAGATCTTCAGTGTTGTCCCAGGAAAAGATATAATAAAATATTCACAAAAATGTGAGGGGTGTACTCACTTTTGTGAGATACTGTAGATGAGCACATCATCGTGTGAGCCTACCCACCCTGACAACCTCACATCCCCTTTATGAACCAGGAATCTCAGGATTAATGGTGCTATAGCTCACCCCTCCCCCAAGATGTGCTGCAGGCAAGGAAATCTGGGATATGATATATTGTAAGATGTCTGAGGAGTCCATCATCTCTATGGCCAGAGTTTCTCTTGCTGGTGACTTTGCTTCTGGCGATTTTCTCCAGCTCCGTTTTACGGCTTCGTTTTCTCCTTCTGCTTGTTGTTTCTTCTCCCATCGGTCCCTGCGGCCCCTCACCTCACGCTCTTCAGCCTGAAGAATTATCCCTTTTATTAGATGCCAGGCGCGTGGCTGTAACTCACTGACACAGGATGATCCCCCCAGATATATCCCGACTGGGAGAATTGACAGGTTAAAGTCGGAATCCGTCTTCCCTGAACACGCTGCCTTCATCCCTGGCGATCTCGCAGCCGTATCGGTCATTTCAGCTGTCAGTGTTGTAATTCTCTCCGTCTGTCTTTCTATCAGCACCGTTCCATCTGGATCCCCCCTCCCTGCACGTCCGCTCTGGTGTCCATGTAACGGCAAGGACTCATTGGGCGCAGCGTTTGTTTACCAGTCTGCCGCTAAACAAGATGTTTAGAAAAACAAGTCCTTGGCGAGCGTGCGGCACGCTAATTAGTAAGCGTTTCTGCCTGTGTGGCCAGTGCCGAGGCGTTAGAAGTCACCTCTAATGTGACCGACCAGCTCTCCAGCGCTAAACTGTTCTTTATCAACTCACGACTTGAAGAAGAGATGCGCAGCAAGTATTAACCCCCAGAGGGCTGGAGAGATACACAACATATGTGCTAACGACGTAGTGAAGCGGTCCACATGTGGCACAAGAGCTAAGAGGTTGTTTCTAGAAGCTTCCAGATGTCGTGATGCTGCACTTGATATTTCGTTGTTCCTCTCATCCGACCCTTAAGGATCCCTGCCACCACAGAGGGTGATGGGAACTTCATGTGAAGAACAAACCTGTCCAACAAGTGTCGAAACAGTAAACCAAAACTGTGTAACGGCCAATACATGAGGCCAGTCTTTTGGAACATTCCTTGTATGTAGGGGTCAGTACCTACCAAAATGATCCAAGGAAGGACAACCAGGGAACTGCTGGCAGGGTAATGGGTGTCCAAGGTTCATTGATGTGCCACTTTCGGAGATGCTGCAGAGTCCATGCCTCCATGTTGTGGCTGTATACTGCATGTTTGTGCCCTGTGACCTGGTGTGGGGTATGAGACATCTTCTCAGGACTGGCAGCCCATGGGTAAGGCGAGTGTTTCTTAGACACTGCTCATTTGTAACCTCTCCACTTGTTCTTGATTTGGTTGCTGGTGGATGTCAGGAGGACAGGGGTCTGGACTTCAGAGATGAGGAGCGAGCACAACTGAAAATTTTTAGGGCTTATGTATACGGGGTAATTTCAGCCCAGAATGGGTGGTGATTAACTGTATAACAGTCAAACATTACTTGTCCTGATACAAAAACATTCATTACTACATAATTATGGCGATCATTACTATCATCATTCCTACCATCATAACTAGATAATTTCTATGATCATCACTAGATCATTCCATCACTACTGCGATCATTCCTATGATCATTACAATGATCATTTCTGCAATTGTTCCTACAATCATGACTGCTATCATAGCTAGATCATTGCATCACGTCTGTGATCATTCCTATGATCATTACTACTATTATTACTAGAGCATTACAATTGTTAATGTGATTATTACAACGATCATTAATACAATCATTGTTATTATGTATTTACTGCAATCAATCTTGTGGCCATCACTATGAGGATTACTACATCGTTACTACGATCATTACTGGGATCATTACTACAATCATTACTATGATCATTCATCCCTCGTTCAGCTTTCATACTGTCAACAGAAAATGATAACAAATGAGAATTTCTGGTGCTGTGTCAAAGGTGCCATCCCGGACTTGTTTGTTGCGCCATGTTTACACAGGTCAATGATCAGGAATGAGTGATTATTGTGGGAAGATGATGAGGATGAAGAAGTCAGGTGTACAGTGGACACTGGCAGCTGGGTGCATTATCTTTTAGGAGATAGGGCCTGATCAGAAGCCTTGTTGGATATGGGGGTTCCTCAAGTGTGATAGAGGGGCACCCACACTTCAGTCATCCTGGCAGACTGCACTAATGATTGAGAAATGCCAGTACAAGCCTAGACAAGGACAGAGGCATTGTGATGAGAGCAGCAGGGTGGGGGAGGCTCGGACCATTATTGCTTTCCCTTTTTACTGACAATATGGCGTTCTGCGTGGCGACTGAGCTCCTGGATCTCTCCTGAGCCATAGTGATGCAGGTTTCACTATCCCATAATCTACACACTTCTCCCTCCATGTGCACATGGGTCACAGGGTGCTCTGGGGGTGTACTTTAGTATATAAGGAGGCGCGTGCAGTGGATTTATCTCTGGCACTGCGGCGTTCCTCACCATTCAGCTGTCTCTCAACACTCAATCTCTAGTTTGTTAACAGTTGTGAGGAATGGCTCCCAGAGCTGCAGACCATTGCACAGCACCACCTCATGGAGACTGCTTCCTGAATCTGGGGGAGAGATGCTGCAGGGTTTAGGTAATTACAGCAGGGGGGCAGGGGTAACGCTGCCAGGTGTAAGGGGTTACAGCTTATCTTCCGTTTTCTGCACTACTCTGCTATTATTACAGATGACAGCAAGCATTCAGACCTGCATCCCCTTCATCCCGCTCCCTTGACTTCATGTGTGTGTGAGGAGGGATCTTTCCCAGGAAATGGTCTAGCCATATGGTAAAAGGTCCAGAACATGTGTGATATGTAATATGTACTACTGTATGTGTATGATGTGTCACATGTGCTCCTGTATGTGTGTGATAAGCAACATATGTTCCTGTATGTGGGCAATATGTAACATGTTCCCATACATGTCTGATATGTAGCATCTGATCCTGTACGTGTGTGATATGTAACTTGTTCCTGTATGTGCATGATGTGTAAAATGCCTCTATAAATGCTACTTGTAGTCTGAGCCCCACTAATTCGTACCTGTAACATGCAGATGATGACCCTACCTAACCTTGACCTGAGGTGTGCCACGGTCACTATGGTCAGTATGCAATAAGGGGGCATACTCAAAGTAATGCTGCTGGAAGGGGTACGGGAGGGTGGGATGACTCGATAGTCCTGACAGCTGTGGATCAGGTACATACCTAGCATAACACCCTGAACTCCACCTTCCCAACTGCTTAATAACGTGCACTGGAACACCTTGCCTGGATGCGGCAGAAGCTGCGGCATCCCGAAGGAATACCCGGAATATTGCTCGGGGTTGAGTCCCCTGTTGGCTAGGAGGATGCGGACATGTCTAATGAAATGTGCGGAACTGAGTAGACCTCTTGAGAAAGGCAACAGGGGACTGTCTGGAGAGGAATGACTGAGAGCAGCTAGCAGCTGGTCCAGAACTCTGACTGGACACCAGGCATTCTGTGAAGAGAAGTACTTGACCTCTACGCTTTTGCCAGGGTGCAGTGTCTTTGAGTGTTCCAAACAAAGTGAGAAGAAGGTGGGGTGACAAACCAACTGTCTCCTGGAAAGAGCGTGACCTTGCGGTCTGGTAAGCGTGAACTCTCCGGGCCTTAGAAACCTATAGAAGTCTAAGTAGATTGCTGCCTTCAAAACCAGGCCAGGCAGTACACCGAAAGGTGCCCGCTACAGCCCTCTATCAATATCCTGGAAAATGCCCATCGTAATGGGAGTATGGCCTTAACTGGATGTGCTGAAAAGAGATAGCCTGTCGGAGTCCCAAACGGACATGTGATGTTGCACTCCCGCTAAATACAGCTTGATGGTACTATGTGAAAGACCCAGGTTGGTGTGGCAATACGATACAAATGACCGTATGTATTTGATGTTGCCCGAGTCTAGTCTCGGTTACCTCTCCTGAAATTCTAGAAACCTGTGCCAGGCTGAGGAGTAAGCCCTCCTTGTGTTCTCGGACACAGACTTCAGGAGCCGAAGGCAGCAGCACGAGCAACCTGGAGATAAAGGACCTGCCCTGTGGTATAATCCACATGGCAAAATGAAGCATGCCTAGCAAAGACTGTAGCTCCCTCCTGGTGGCAGAGCCAGCCCGGAGCATGGCACGGCTGGCGAGCCTAGTCCTGTCTTATTTATCCTGGGGTAAACTGGCCTGCATGCGCAGCGTGTCCAGCCGAACACCCAAAAAAATGACAGCAGTATCCGGACCCTCCATCTTATGGGCTGCTACAGAGACATTCAATTTGATGAAAATGGCCAGCAGTGACAGCAGATCCACAGGAGGCCGAGCCTGATTATCAAACAGAAGAAAGTCATCCAGGTAGTGAGTTACCGACTGGCAGCCCACCATGTTGGTAAGAATCCAGTTCAAGGTCCGGACGAACCTGTCAAACAGCCACGGGCTACTCTTGGAACCGAAAGTAAGCTTTGTGGCAAAGTAATACCCGTCTCTCCACGTGCCACTGCCAAAGAGAAGGCCTGATAGGGAGAAGATTAAAAGCTTCGGAAATGTCCGCTTTGGACAACCAGGCACCCCTGCCTGCCCGAATGATTGTCTGAATCGCCTGATCCACTGAGGAATATTTAAGTGAAAAGTCCTCAGACTGGATCAGCGAATTCAGACTAGGCACACTGGATGAATGCGGCGCAGACAAATCATAAATTGAGCGGGTTTATTGGAAAATTTACCTCTGACCAATCCAATAGGGCTCACCCTCCAAGTTCGGAAAGGGGGGCAACAAAGAGACCAATAAGAAAACCCTTTTTCAGCTCCCAAGCCAGCAATCCGTCAACTTTGTCCGGATCCAGGGAGGACAACAGCAGATTCCTGCACTCAAAATAGGAGGTGGGCACGGTGATGAACCCCGTGTGGAACCCCAGGATGAACCCTTGTACCAGGAAGTCACGGAAGGAAAGGGACGCGTGACCCACCAGACAGTGACTCATGAACCCCACGTCAACCCTGCTTAGTCATGCTGAATCCCCCTGCCGCAATGTACAAGCCGATTTGGGGCAGGCCTGAAAGCACAAGGCACAGATGGGCAGGAGGCGGCATTGCCCAAAGTTACAGGCGGTATGATTGAAGTTGTTGCATATCAAAATGAATGGGCCTACCCAATTTATCCAGCTGCACCACCTGCTTAGGATTCGGGAGAGAGGCTGCAGCCCATCTGGAAGTACCCGGGACGGACGGGATCTGGACGGAGGGACACCAAGTGATGGCATGGGAGGAGGACTGGCAGATGGCACACACCGGAGCCCTCAAACCTGCAAAATGACGGCAGAAGAGCCGCCCCAGTTGGTTAGAACTTGGAACTGAGCAAGGGTGGCCGCTGCCTTAGTCGAAAAAGACTTGTGCTAGTCGTAGAACACCCACCCACCATACCTGTGACCCAACTCCACCACTTGGTACAGATACGGGTCCAACTCCTCCCTCCTGTTGGGTGCCACCGAACAGACCACGTCTCTATACACGCTGAACGCCAGCATGAACTCGGGCAGGGACAGCTTGAGTGAGGTGAAGCAGGGATACCTGAGAGCACTGGAGGGGGGGGGCCAGAGGCTGCCTCCTCCACTGACTCCATATTGAAGTGGCCGGGGTTTGCAGAGAGACCTGCTCGACTCCAGAGGCCGCAGCATCGGCCGCAGCTGGGGCAGGAAACAATAATCAAAACAGTTCAGCTTTGTGGGCAGTTGCCGGAAACGGAACCCTGCGATGCCGTAATTCAGCTGTCAGACGGGGGATGGTCCATGCTCGTAGGGACGGAGTACTGCCGTGTTCGGAGCCCCTGGCAGAGGAAGGCACAACGGAGACCATTTCATCTAAGTCTGAAGCCCGAGACATCCTGTGAATATGAATGAGAGAAGCGAAGAAATGTAACGAGCGCGAAAGCCAACGTGCTCTAACCCACCACAAGACACCCGACAAACCAGATAACGAAAGACCGTGAACAACGTAGTGATAACACAGACGTGGGGCAGAATGAGGCCCTTGACGGGTGTAAGCTAACTAACCGAAACGTGACCGAGGCCTGGAATGAACAGGCATGTCACACTGAGGTCTCGGCATGCAAGGCTGTGTGTGTAAGAGGGGGGGCAAACGTACAATAAGGTACCCAAACAATTACGCTATATGCACATGGCGGCACCTGAGACGCCGCGGGTAAATGACTAGGAGCAGAACAAAGTCTGTCCGACGGCCAGTAATGTGAAGAGTGGCAAGACAACTTATGACGTATGAGCGGGGAACTCGAGGACAATGGTGACCAATCAAACCTAATGACACTCAGAGTTCCCCCGACCCCTGTCGGGGTAGAGACTATGTGTATGCAATGCAGCTGCTAACCACATGCTTGGTGAAAAACCACTATGCATCCCCCACAGCACCACGACCTATGACCTAGTGTATGTGGAGTAGAGAGGTGTAACGCACTGCGATGTGCGCACGTAATGAAACGAGTAAGCAGCACAAATTCCCACGGGGAACAGCGGATCCACACGCACACTCAGACCTGCGATAAATTGAAAAAAACGTCCATGTGAAACGCATGAGCATCCCCGCAACCTCAGACTCCCACGCTAGCCGAACCACGGACACGCAGACACCTACCAACAGTCCAAATGCCCCCACTTACCCACACACATGCCGCCACACAATCCCCCCTGTCACGACTAGCGGAACCTGCACATGCACAGTCACCCAGGAAACCCCCATACCTGCACATGCAACACATCCGCCATCCACGAACAAGGGCACCGGCATGCAGCACCACGGGAAGCACAACACTCCCCCAAGGCAGCAAGCAAAACCAAAAAACACAATCACCAGAAATCGATGTCACTTCCCTTTTAAAAAAAAAATTATAATTCAAACACACATTTTTTTTTTCTCAGTTGCAGGTGAGCTAGAGCAAGGGTAGGCCGTGCAGCCTGAAATGAAACAAAGAATTGCATTGTATGGAAACTGCAAACGACAGAGCTCAAAGGCATACCCACAAACCCTGAAAATTCGAATCTCCCGCCGCAAGGAGAGGAACAAAAACGTACGATCAATACCGAAGGCAGCTGAGCCTAGACAGCAGCAGCCGAATGACGTCACGGGTCGTAAGCCGGAGGCCTGAACGAAGCTCCAGATAACTCGATGGTCCAGACAGGTGAGTGGGGGAACCAGAGGGGTTTAAATGTGCAGGACTCCTTACACAAATCCAGCTAATAATTGGCCTCAAACATGTCACATACGTAAAGCACATGCTACATATCAAACACATAGAGGAACGCTTGGAGATAGGAGGGCGGCAGAAGGCACTATTAGATGCAGTGACCCATTGAAATCCCTCGTAGACGTTTTACCATCACCTGGGAGCTGAAAGAACCACAGACCCCAGTCAGCATCGGCACCTCTGCGCCGCACATATACACAGGGAGAAGATGGGGATGCTTTAAAGCTGTCATTCTCCAATGAGATGGACAAGAGGAGATGGAGCCAAAACAAGACAAAGCATGAGGCACTGTCAGCAATCAGCAGATGCACAATTACACGCGGTCGATATTCCTGCCCCGGGTTCAAGCTTTTAATCAGAATATAATATATTATTACAGACGAGAAGAGACTTCAGAGACTGAGCTGAGCAGTCAGACGTGACTTGCGTGCTGCAGGCTGCAGACAAGTTTTCTGCTCATCACCCCTCAATTAGAAATCAGGCTGCGCAGTTGTAACACCTGAAGGACTGGTGAGGTCACGCAGCGGCGGTGAAAATCGATACGCGGTGTCTGCTGAAGCGCCGTCTCATTACACACATTTACTCACAACTAATGGATTTAGCAGCAAACAAATAGCGTGCCTTATAAATTCCAGATAAATAACAGCATAGCACCCAGTAAAGCTCAGCTGCCTCCATGTCAGTGCTGCAAGTGACAGGTCATCAGTGATATCACAGGAACAGGCGATAACTGGTTTATCAGTGACATCACAGGAACAGGCATCGCTGGGTCATTAGTGACATCAGCTGAATTATATGTGATATCACAGTAGTGGAGACTGAATCATCAGTGACATCTCTGTTTAAGGAAGGAGGCGGCACGTCTCTAAAAACACGTTTGTGCAATAAAGTGTTTTCATGGTATCCTGCCCTCCTCAAGTGCGCTTTTTCTCGGACTTACTAATTTGAATCCTCTGGACCACCAGTGGGCAGTTCTGCGGTTACCTACACTCGATCCAAGTAGTTCTCATGTGCTTTTCAGAAATGTGCCTGTTTTTGCACTACTCCATTTAATAAGTTTGATTACTTACCCGTCTTCACTGTTGCGGTACTTCACCACAGAACACCTATTTTTGTGATCTCCCGTTTATCTCAGGAGTGGAGACAGCTGGATTATGAGTAACATCACAGGAGCGGAGGCAACTGGATCATCTGTGACATCACAGGAGTGGAGACAGCTGGATCATCAGTAACATCACAGGAGTGGAGACAGCTGGATCATCAGTGACCTTACAGGAGCGGAGACAGCTGGATCATCAGTGACCTTACAGGAGCGGAGGCAACTGGATCATCTATGACATCATAGGAGTGGAGATAGCTGTATTATGAGTAACATTACAGGAGTGGAGGCAGCTGGATTATCAGTGACATCACAGGAACAGGCACAGATGGATTATCAGTGGCATCATAGGAGCAGAGACAGCTGGATTATCAGTGACCTCACAGGATCAGGCACAGCTGTATACTCAGTGACATCACAGGAACAGGCACAGATGGATTATCAGTGGCATCATAGGAGCAGAGACAGCTGGATTATCAGTGACCTCACAGGATCAGGCACTGCTGTATACTCAGTGACATCACAGGATCAGGCGGTAACTGGATTATCAGTGACATCACAGGAACAGACACAGATGGATCATCAGTGACATCACAGGAGTGGTCAGAGCTGGATTATTAGTGACATCACAGGAGAGGGAACAACTGGATTATTAGTGACATCACAGGAATCAAGAGCAGGATTATCAATTACATTACAGCAGCAGAGGACATCTGGTTTATCAGTGACATCACATGAACAGACACAGATGGATCATCAGTGACATCACAGGATCAGAGACAGCTGGGTTATCATTGACATCACAAGAGTGGGCAGAGCTGGATTATCAGTGACATCACAGGAACAGAGGATAGTTGGATTATCAGTGATATATGAGTGGGGAAAACTAGATTATCAATATATCACAGGAGCCAGGGCAGCTGGATTATCAGTGCCATCTAGTGCTGCAGTAAACGGATATTTTATTAGTTGAGTATTCTATCGATTATTTTTTACGATTCATCAAGTAATCTAATAAGAAAAAATGTATAAATAGACTGTTTTCCTTTATAAAACTCATCAGACCCCCTGCCATCAGCCCAAGTGCATCATTTCCCCCCCAGTGCCATCAGCTCCACTGTCCCCCAGTGCCATCAGCCCAATCAGAGGGGCAGGTATCTGGGATTAGGGTAGAATAGTAATCAGAGGGGCAGTTATCTGAGATTAGGCTAGAATAGTAATCAGAGGGACAGTTATCTGGGATTAGGGTAGAATAGTAATCAGAGGGGTAGTTATCTGGGATTAGGGTAGAATAGTAATCAGAGGGGCAGTTATCTGGGATTAGGGTAGAATAGTAATCAGAGGGGCAGTTATCTGGGATTAAGGTAGAATAGTAATCAGAGGGGCAGTTATCTGGGATCAGGGTAGAATAGTAATTAGAGGGGTAGTTATCTGGGATTAGGGTAGAATAGTAATCAGAGGGGCAGTTATCTGGGATTAGGGTAGAATAGTAATCAGAGGGGCAGTTATCTGGGATTAAGGTAGAATAGTAATCAGAGGGGCAGTTATCTGGGATTAGGGTAGAATAGTAATCAGAGGGGCAGTTATCTGAGATTAGGCTAGAATAGTAATCAGAGGGGCAGTTATCTGGGATTAGGGTAGAATAGTAATCAGAGGGGTAGTTATCTGGGATTAGGGTAGAATAGTAATCAGAGGGGCAGTTATCTGGGATCAGGGTAGAATAGTAATTAGAGGGGTAGTTATCTGGGATTAGGGTAGAATAGTAATCAGAGGGGCAGTTATCTGGGATTAGGGTAGAATAGTAATCAGAGGGGCAGTTATCTGGGATTAGGGTAGAATAGTAATCAGAGGGGCAGTTATCTGGGATTAGGGTAGAATAGTAATCAGAGGGGCAGTTATCTGGGATTAGGGTAGAATAGTAATCAGAGGGGCAGTTATCTGGGATTAAGGTAGAATAGTAATCAGAGGGGCAGTTATCTGGGATTAGGGTAGAATAGTAATCAGAGGGGCAGGTATCTGGGATTAGGGTAGATTAGTAATCAGAGGGACAGTTACCTTGGATTAGGGTAGAATAGTAATCAGAGGGCCAGTTACCTTGGATTAGGGTATAATAGTAATCAGAGGGGCAGTTACCTGGGATTAGGGTAAAATGTTAATCAGAGGGGCAGTTATCTGGAGTTAGGGTAGAATAGTAATCAGAGGGGCAGTTATCTGGGATTAGGGTAAAATGGTAATCAGAGGGTCAGTTATCTGGGATTATGGTAGAATAGTAATCAGAGGGGCAGTTATTTGGGATTAGGGTACAATAGTAATTAGAAGGGCAGTTACCTAGGATTAGAGTAAAATGGTAATCAGAGGGGCAGTTATCTGGGATTAGGGTAGAATTGTAATCAGAGGGGCAGTTACCTTAGATTAGGGTAGAGTAGTAATCAGAGGGACAGTTATCTGGGATTAGGGTAGAATAGTAATCAGAGGGACAGTTATCTGGGTTAGGGTAGATTAGTAATCAGAGGGACAGTTATCTGGGATTAGGGTAGATTAGTAATCAGAGGGGCAGTTATCTGGGATTATGGGGGGGGGTGACGATTGTTTTAAATCCCTAGCTCAGATGATCATTTGTGTTGCTGATGGTGGATTTTTATCCTCTGGAAGATGTTCTGTACACGTGCATGACATGATCACAGGCTTCCTGCTCAGGCAGTGTCACCCGGTATGTCCATAATGTGTCTGCTGACACTGGGGCGGACCTCAGGAAGGTCTACCCTCGTGCTTCCCTTCATTGACCAGCAGCTGCCCTGCCTGGTGAGAAGGGTCACTGGAGAGCTCAGATCCTGTGATGGTTTCTTCAGACGCTGCGTTCCTCAATTGAAATAAATTTCTGTACTGTGTGCGCTGGCTGACCCTGTGTAAATTCATTAGCCGACTGTTCCTCTTATCTTTCACAGTAAAAAGCTGCACTTCGGCCTAATTGAATTGTGTGATATCCCCTCCGCTGCTGAAATCATAGTGCTGCGCCTGGCATGACATCTGAAATGTTCTTGAAGCGGCCCTCGGTGAGCGCTTTGCAGAAAATCAGAGATTTAAAGGCTGCTTATCTGTCATTCAGTCCCAGCAATGGCTTCGTGCGCACTGCTGTCAGCGAGGCGGGAGAAGAATGACTCCGAGCGAGGCCCAGCCACTCAGAAAATGTACAAGCCACACTTACATCCCCCATTTGCTCCCGTCAGCAGCCGGCAGGGGCGAAGAACCTGTTTTAAATTGAAAAACTGTGAGTGCTACAAGGAGAGCACTGCCGAGCCTCGTTGCATGAAATGAAACTGCTGATTTAATGCTGAAGTAAAGGGTGAATGTGCTGCGTGGCGTCCTCCCCATGCCCGCCTCTGCTCTCCGTCATGAAGGTCCCAGACCTGGAACGTTTTCACTTCCCCGTGGCTGGGATTGCTCTGGATATAAATCGTGCTTCTCCATTCTGATTCCACAGTTGTGGAGGGAATAGGCTGCTGCCTCCGCCCTGGCAGCACAACATCAACAGAAGAAGACATTTTCTCGGGTCAGGTCTACAAATTTGTAGGAGGACCGGAGGTCACCACATAGACACCATGAAAGTGAGGACTTCACATGAAGAAATCTTCAAATATGCTTCACGATGGGTGAGCTCATAGACATGCGTTGTAGCTCACACATGTCATGTGCACTGACTCTTCATCTCATCCTGCTCTCCTCTGAAATAGGGACAGGTGGTCCTCTTTGGAGTTAGCTTTCCGGGTTTTTCCAGAGTGGGTCAGTAGACACAGTTTGTGTCATTTATCAAACTGGTAGAAAGTAGAAATAGACTAGTTGCCCATAGCAACCAATCAGATTCCACCTTTCATTTTCCAAAGGAGCTGTGAAAAATGAAAGGTGGAATCTGGTTGCTATGGGTTACTAAACCCGTTCTACTTTACCCTAGTTTGATAAATGACCCCAAGTATTTCTGCGGTGAACTTTTTTCTGATGCGGTTTGCTTAAGCCTTGCAGAGGCACAGGCCCCTTATGAGACGTTTCAAGACATTCGATTGAAAGTTGTTTCCCAGACGTCCATAATGACGAGCATAGTAGCTGCTTGCCCTTGTGATTCCGGGACTTCACTTATTCTTCTTGGCCCATATGAAATGGGTAAAACAAGCAGGAGGACAAAGGGTAAATAGATGTATAGAGGGCAACCTGGAACCAATGGGGCAGCGCTGATGTATAGTTTCCTAATAGACATCACCTAAGGCAACATTATCTACAATCATCATCAGAGGTTCTAGGACACAATCTCCTGCTTCAGCCTTCAGACACCCATCAGTAACCATTGGTCAGTCAGTGGAGACCATGAGGACAGAGGGTGAATGGATGTGTAGAGGGTAACCGGGCACCAAAGGGGCAGCACTTATATATGGACATCACATAAGGTAACATTATCTACAGTCATCATCAGAGACCCTAGGACAACAGATCTTGCTCACCTCACCAATGGTCCTTATCATCAGGAACCCTAGAACACCAGATCCTGCTCACCTCACCAATGGTCCTTATCAGGGGTTCTAGGACACCAGATCTTGCTCACCTAACCAATGGTCCTTATCATCAGGAACCCTAGAACACCAGATCCTGCTTACCTCACCAATGGTCCTTATCATCAGGGGTTCTAGGACTCCAGATCCTGCTCACCTCACCAATGCTCCCTATCTTTAGGGGTTCTAGGACACCACATCCTGCTCACCTCACCAATGGTCCTTATCATCAGGCGTTCTAGGACACCACATCCTGCTCACCTCACCAATGGTCCTTATCATCAGGCGTTCTAGGACACCACATCCTGCTCACCTTGGGCCATCCCTTTCCACTATCAATGAGGACAGACTGGCACCCGCTGAAACCCTACCCATGAAGGGAGGATGACCAGAGCTCAGACCGGTTCCTCGATGGCTGACCTACAGGATTGAGTGCTGGAGATCAAGGTGACACTTTTCTTTCTCCCAGATGATGGACGCGTTAATTAAAGTGCCCTCACATCTTAATGATACCCTGTCTTGTGTTGCCGACTGCTCACATTACCACGCTAAAAATACACAAGGCCGCAGCCGGCCAAAACGAGGCGCTCAGTTCCACTGCTGAGGGCATTGATTTGCCATCATCAGAGAAGGGTGTTTAACCCTTTGCTTTGCGCTTGGGGGATGATAAGAGCAGGGCGTTAACACATCGTCCTCACACAATAAGGCAGCATCGAGGTTTAATTGAGCGTTACTGAACGTCTGATGTTAGTACTCTGCAGCACACACTTTACTGTCTGTAAAACTAGCTCAGCTCCTTCACATGGCAGCACACACATAACATGATTCATTACATGCTGTCTGTACCCAGAGTTTAAAAGCGGGCACAGGGGAACTCAAAACTGCTTCACCAAGATGGTGACATACAGGACATGAGATAGAGAGGATACACGGCACATACAGGACACATGATTGAGGTGATAAACGTTACATAGAGGATACACGGTACATACAGGATAGAGGTAAAACACGTTACATATATTACACGGGATACTGAGAATACACAGAACACGGGATAGAGGTGAGAAATGTTACATACATTACACGGGATACAGAGGATACACGGTACATACAGGACAAGGGATAGAGGTGAGAAACATTACATACATTACACGGGATAGAGCTGAGAAACGTTACATACATTACACGGGACACAGAGGATACACAGTACATACTGGATAGAGGTGAGAAATGTTACATTCAGGATACACGGTACATACAGGATAGAGGTGAGAAACGTTACATAAATTACAAGGTATAGAGGTGATACATGTTACATATATTACACGGGATACAGAGGATACACAGTACATACAGGACACGGGATAGAGGTGAGAAACGTTACATAAATTACACGGGCTAGAGGAAATACATGTTACATACATTACACAGGATACAGAGTATCTACAATGCATACAGGAAACGGGATAGAGGTAATAAATGTTACATGCAGGATACAGAGGATACTCAGTACATACGGGATAGAGGTGAGAAATGTTACATACATTACATGGGAAACTGAGGATACACGGTACATACAGGACACGGGCTAGAGATGAGAAGTGTTACATACATTACATGGGATACTGAGAATACACTGTACATACAGGACATGGGATAGAGGTGAGAAACGTTACATGCAGGACACAGGATAGAGGTGATACACATTACATACATAACAGAATAGTCTGGAGGAGGACAAAGGTGTGTATAGGAGGACAGAGGAGTCTGAAGGAGGACAGAGGACTCTGGAGGAAGAGAGAGGACTCTGAATGGGGACAGAGTAGTCTGGAGGAAAAGAGAGGACTCTGGAAGAGGACAGAGGTGTGTGGAGGAACAGTGAGGACTCTGGAGGAGGACAGAGGTGTGGGGAGGAAGAACGAGGACTCTGGAGGAGAACAGAGGTGTGTGGAGGAAGAGCGAGGACTCTGGAGGAGGACAGAGGAGTCTGGAGGAAGAGAGAGGACTCTGGACGAGGACAGAGGGGTCTAGAGGAAGAGAGAAGACTCTGGAGGAGGACAGAGGTGTGTGGGGGAAGAGCGAGGACTCTGGAGGAGGACAGAGGTGTGTGGAGGAAGAGCGAGGAGTCTGGAGAAAGAGAGAGGACTCTGGACGAGGACAGAGGGGTCTAGAGGAAGAGAGAAGACTCTGGAGGAGGACAGAGGTGTGTGGAGGAAGAGCGAGGACTCTGGAGGAGGACAGAGGTGTGTGGAGGAAGAGTGAGGACTCTGGAGGAGGACAGAGGTGTGGGGAGGAAGAGCGAGGACTCTGGAGGAGAACAGAGGTGTGTGGAGGAAGAGTGAGGACTCTGGAGGAGGACAGAGGTGTGGGGAGGAAGAGTGAGGACTCTGGAGGAGAACAGAGGTGTGTGGAGGAAGAGCGAGGACTCTGGAGGAGGACAGAGGAGTCTAGAGGAAGAGAGAAGACTCTGGAGGAGGACAGAGGTGTGTGGAGGAAGAGCGAGGACTCTGGAGGAGGACAGAGGAGTCTGGAGGAAGAGACAGGACTCTGGAAGAGGACAGAGGGGTCTAGAGAGGAAGAGAGAAGACTCTGTAGGAGGACAGAGGTGTGTGGAGGAAGAGAGAGGACTCTGGAGGAGGACAGAGGTGTGTGGAGGAAGAGCGAGGACTCAGTCTGGAGGAGGACAGAGGTGTGTGGAGGAGGAGTGAGGACTCTGGAAGAGGACAGAGGTGTGTGGAAGAAGAGCGAGGACTCTGGAGGAGGACAGAGGTGTGTGGAGGAAGAGCGAGGACTCTGGAGGAGGGCAGAGGTGTGTGGAGGAAGAGAGAGGATTCTGGAAAAGGAAAGAGGGGTCTAGAGGAAGAGAGAAGACTCTGGAGGAGGACAGAGGTGTGTGGAGGAGGAGTGAGGACTTTGGAGTAGGACAGAGGTGTGTGGAAGAAGAGCAAGGACTCTGGAGGAGGACAGAGGTGTGTGGACGAAGAGCGAGGACTCTGAGAGGACAGAGGTGTGTATAGGAGGACAGAGGAGTCTGGAGGAAGAGAGAGGACTCTGGAGGAGGACAGAGGAGTCTGGAGGAAGAGAAAGGACTCTGGATGGGGACTGAGTAGTCTGGAGGAAAAGAGGGGACTCTGGAGGAGGACAGAGGGCTCTGGAAGAGGACAGAGGTGTGTGGAGGAGGAGTGAGGACTTCGGATGGAGGACTGAGGTGTGTGGAGGAAGAGTGAGGACTCTGGAGGAGGACAGAGGTGTGTGGAGGAAGAGCAAGGACTCTGGAGGAGGACAGATGAGTCTGGAGGAAGAGAGAGGACTCTGGAGGAGGACAGAGGACTCTGGAAGAGGACAGAGGGGTCTAGAGGAAGAGAGAAGACTCTGGAGGAGGACAGAGGTGTGTGGAGGAGGAGTGAGGACTCTGGAGGATGACAGAGGTGTGTGGAAGAAGAGCGAGGACTCTGGAGGAGGACAGAAATGTGTGGAGGAAGAGCGAGGACCCTGGAGGAGGACAGAGGTGTGTGGAGGAAGAGCGAGGACTCTGGAGGAGGACAGAGTTGTGTGGAGGAAGAGCGAGGACTCTGGAGGAGGACAGAGGTGTGTGGAGGAAGAGTGAGGACTCTGGAGGAGGACAGAGGTGTGTGGAGGAAGAGCGAGGACTCTGGAGGAGGACAGAGGTGTGTGGAGGAAGAGCGAGTACTCTGGAGGAGGACAGAGGTGTGTGGAGGAAGAGCGAGTACTCTGGAGGAGGACAGAGGTGTGTGGATGGGGCAGAGGAGTCTGAAGTATGACAGAGGAGTCTTTGGGAAGACTGGAAGAGGATAAAGGTGTCTGGAGGAGTACAGGGGACTCTGGAGGAGACATAGGAGTATGGAGGGGTCTGAGGCAGACAGAGGGTTCTGGAGAGAGACACATGGGTCTGAGGAGTCCGGAGAGGGAACTAGAGGGGACAGATTAGCCTGGATGGGACAGAGAGGTCTGGGGGTCACAGAGGGGTCTGGAGGGGAACAGTGTTGTCTAGAAGAGTGTAGAGGGGGACAGAGTACTTTGGCAGCTTATTCCCCTCTCCCCATGACAGAGTGTATATGACCCAGTGCAGACCAGTACTAAGTGCTGATTGCTGATAATGTAAAGTGACTTGTGGCATCTTATGGCGGTGCGGCATGTACAGTCACTCAGTACAACCCCTACTACCGCCAGGGCTTGTCTATAAAGATCACGCGGCTATGTTCTGGATTTTATGTACCTGTGCGCATTGGGTGGGACTTAAGCACCTGAACTCAATAATAAGGAGGGGTTCACATACTTTTAAAGTGGTAGAGCTGGGAAGGGCCTGGAGATTCCCCTCTGCTCACCCTAAACCTTGTCCCCCCTTGGGTAGAGAGAAGCTCCATCCCTCACCACTGTTTCATGGGTTTCTGTGCCTTACATGAAGACCCCCACCCCCATCTCCTTGCTTGTGCTGGCCCCGGAGGAGAAAAATGGCGGGAGGCTGTTCAATAGCTCTCAACAAGTGATTGCAGCCACTTAACCCACAAAGTGCAAAACCAGGAGGCCAGCCCTGCACTGGGGTCCGGGACCATTACTGCCAGCCGTTACCGTGGAAACAGGATTACAAATGTGCAGCCGAAGACGCCCAACTTCAGTGCATCTGATATTAGAAAGTATGAAGAGAAAGCCTTGAAAAGTATGAATGTACATGGCGATATGTACCCCCCCACACACACAAATAATTCACCAGAGGAAAGGTCAGGAAAACCGCCAGAAACCAGAGAACTCACGACGGGAGACCACCACAGCCACACAAAGCGGCCACCACGTTGGGTGTGAAAAGTTGACTAGTAATTCTAATAATTATTGTCTCCACTGACAGAACTACAGTGGATGATGTCACTGATGGCACCCCACCCACTGATGACATCACACAGCCCGTACTTCTCTTCGCCAGGACTAATAAATGGTGCTGATAAGATGGCGGCACACGTGAGACGTCTTCCTCGTAAGGTAGACATGGAGGCTGCAGTTGTCTTGGTAACGTAACCCCTGCAGTGCTGGCCTGCAGCGTACCAGAGGATGGATCGTATACATCGCCTCAGTTAATAGCCCCATAAAAGTCAAAGCGGCCGTGGTGCAGAGAAGGCGTCCCCCTCAGGACATCATGGGAAGGGGGGGAGACGATGGGCGAGCGCAGTGTTATACAACCCTCCTGAGGCTCCATCATGTTTAGCTGCGTGGCCGCTGTGGGTGATGGCAGACATAACCGGGTTACCATAGTAATCGCCATCCATTACCCTGGGCGACGTCCACCGCCCTGCCATTACTCGCTCTGCCTCCTGAGCTGGAGGAATAGCAGACCCCAGAGCACCAGGCATTTAGAAATAGCTGAGTCGAGAACCACAACCCCAGCCTAGAAACAATAGGAATAGCAGAGCAGGAGGATATTCTACACTACACATCTCCTCTTCAAAAAAATGCAAAAACAGGCCAGCCGAGCAGCACATCCCATGTGTTCATGTCTGCCGGGTGGTGAGGGGCAGGAACATATGCAACAATACACTGACTACAGCAACCATGCAGAGATATGTGTAGCCATGGTAACAGACTACAAAACACCATCCTGTGTAGTCAGATCTAGCAGACATTTATAAAACCCCCTTCCGTTTGTACCCTACTATGTAATATATCTATGTATGTATGATATGTATCACACTGTATATATAGTATAGGTGTATGTATGTATGATATGTATCACACTGTGTATATGATATAGGTGTATGCATTATATGTATCACACTGTGTATATGATATAGGTATATGTATGATATGTATCACACTGTGTATATGATATAGGTGTATGTATGATATGTATCATACTATGTATATGATATAGGTGTATGTATGATATGTATCACACTGTGTGTATGATATAGGTGTATGTATGATATGTATCACACTGTGTATATGATATAGGTGTATGTATGATATGTATCACACTGTGTGTATGATATAGGTGTATGATACGTATCACACTGTGTATATGATATAGGTATATGTATGATATGTATCACACTGTATATGATATAGGTGTATGTATTATATGTATCACACTGTGTATATGATATAGGTATATGTATGATATGTATCACACTGTGTATATGATATAGGTGTATGTATGATATGTATCATACTATGTATATGATATAGGTGTATGTATGATATGTATCACACTGTGTATATGATATAGGTGTATGTATGATATGTATCACACTGTGTGTATGATATAGGTGTATGATACGTATCACACTGTGTATATGATATAGGTATATGTATGATATGTATCACACTGTATATGATATAGGTGTATGTATTATATGTATCACACTGTGTATATGATATAGGTATATGTATGATATGTATCACACTGTGTATATGATATAGGTGTATGTATGATATGTATCACACTGTGTGTATGATATAGGTGTATGATATGTATCACACTGTATATGATATAGATATATGTATGATATGTATCACACTGTGTATATGATATAGGTGTATGTATGATATGTATCACACTGTATATAATATAGGTGTATGTATGAATTATATGTATCACACTGTGTAAATGATATAGGTATATGTATCACACTGTGTATATGATATAGGTGTATGTATGATATGTACCACACTGTATATATAGTATAGGTGTATGTATGTATGATATGTAACAGACTGTATATGATATAGGTGTATGATATGTATCACACTGTGTATATCATATAGGTATATGTATGATATGTATCACACTGTGTATATGATATAGGTGTATGTATGATATGTATCACACTGTGTGTATGATTTAGGTGTATGATATATATCACACTGTGTATATGATATAGGTATATGTATGATATGTATCACACTGTATATAATATAGGTGTATGTATGATATGTATCACACTGTGTGTATGATATAAGTGTATGATATGTATCACACTGTGTATATGATATAGGTATATGTATGATATGTATCACAATGTGTATATGATATAGGTGTATGTATGATATGTATCACACTGTGTATATGATATAGGTGTATGTATGAAAAGTATCACACTGTGTATATGATGTAGGTGTATGTATGATATGTATCACATTGTGTATATATAGTATAGGTGTATGTGTGATATGTATGACTATGGAATATACCTATGTATGTATGATATGTATCACACTGTGTATATGATATAGATATATGTATGATAGGTATGACACTGTATATGATATAGATATATGTATGATAGGTATGACACTGTGTATATGATATAGGTATATGTATGATATGTATCACACTGTGTATATGATAAAGGTATATGTATGATATGTATCACACTGTGTATATAGTATAGGTGTATGATATGTATCACACTGTGTATATGATATAGATATATGTATGATAGGTATGACACTGTGTATATGATATAGATGTATGTATGATATGTATGACACTGTGTATATGATATAGATGTATGTATGATATGTATCACACTGTGTATATGATATAGGTATATGATATGTATCACACTGTGTATATGATAAAGGTGTATGATATGTATCACACTGTGTATATGATATAGGTGTATGTATTATATGTATGACACTCTGTGTATGATATAGGAGTATGATATGTATGACACTGTGTGTATAATATATGTGTATGTATGATATGTATCACACTGTGTATATGATATAGGTGTATGTATGAAAAGTATCACACTGTGTATATGATGTAGGTGTATGTATGATATGTATCACATTGTGTATATATAGTATAGGTGTATGTGTGATATGAATGACTATGGAATATACCTATGTATGTATGATATGTATCACACTGTGTATATGATATAGGTGTATGCATTATATGTATCACACTGTGTATATGATATAGGTATATGTATCACATTGTGTATATGATATAGGTGTATGTATGATATGTACCACACTGTGTATATGATATAGGTGTATGATATGTATCACACTGTGTATATGATATAGGTGTATGATATGTATCACACTGTGTATATGGTATAGGTATATGATATATATCACACTGTGTATATGATATAGGTATATGTATGATATGTATCACACTGTGTATATAGTATAGGTGTATGATATGGATCACACTGTGTATATGATATAGGTATATGTATGATATGTATCACACTGTGTATATGATATAGATATATGTATGATAGGTATCGTATGATAGTATCACCACTGTGTATATGATATAGGTGTATGATATGTATCACACTGTGATATGGTATGGTATATGATATATATCACACCGTGTATATGATATAGGTATATGTATGATATGTATCACACTGTGTATAGTATAGGTGTATGATATGGATTCACACTATTGTATATGATATAGGTATATGTATGATATGTATCACACTGTGTATATGATATAGATATATGTATGATAGGTATGACACTGTGTATATGATATAGATGTATGTATGATATGTATCACACTGTGTATATGATATATGTGTATGTATTATATGTATCACACTGTGTATATGATATAGGTATATGTATGATATGTATCACACTGTGTATATGATATAGATATATGTATGATAGGTATGACACTGTGTATATGATATAGATGTATGTATGATATGTATCACACTGTGTATATGATATAGGTGTATGTATTATATGTATCACACTGTGTATATGATATAGGTATATGTATGATATGTATGACACTGTGTGTATGATATAGGAGTATGATATGTATGACACTGTGTATATGATATAGGTGTATGTATGATATGTATCACACTGTGTATGTGATATAGGTGTGTGTATGTATGATATGTATCACACTGTGTATATAGTATAGTTGTATGTATGATATGGATCACACTGTGTATATAGTATAGGTGTATGATATGGATCACACTGTGTATATAGTATAGGTGTATGATATGTATCACACTGTGTATATAGTATAGGTGTATGCATGATATGGATCACACTGTGTATATAGTATAGGTCAGGCATGCTCAACCTGCGGCCCTCCAGCTGTTGAAAAACTACAACTCCCACGATGCCCTTCTGCAGGATGATAGCTGTAGGCTGTCAGGGAATGATGGGAGTTGTAGTTTTGCAACAGCTGGAGGGCCGCAGGTTGAGCATGCCTGGTATAGGTGTATGATATGTATCACACTGTGTATATAGTATAGGTATATGCATGATATGGATCACACTGTGTATATAGTATAGGTGTATGATATGTATCACACTGTGTATATAGTATAGGTGTATGCATGATATGGATCACACTGTGTATATAGTATAGGTGTATGATATGTATCACACTGTGTATATAGTATAGGTGTATGATATGTATCACACTGTGTATATAGTATAGGTGTATGATATGATTGATATGTATCACACTGTGTATATAGTATAGGTGTATGTATGATATGTATCACACCGTTTATCACACTACAACTCCTAGCATGCCCCATTCACTTCTATAGCAGTTCGGAGAACAGCCAAGCAAGTGTGCATGCTGGGAGTCGTAGTTTCACCAAAGATAAAGTGCTGAAGGTTGCTGATCCCTGATGTATGATATGGATGACAGAATAATGGACAGCAGGTAAAGGTCGACGTGACGTTATATACGGAATGGGGGAAGGCGGCTCAGTGTAAATGGGATTAGTGTAATATCGGATAAGGGGGATTTAGTGTGTCTGCCTGAGATAACAGATAACGCACTTTTCACCCGCTCTAATCCTCAGGCAGACAGTCTACAATGCAGGCACACATCCGAACCTGAGGAGATTGGTTAGCGTTGCGTGGTGATGCAGAGTCAGATACTGTGCTGTGAGGAACGGTGGGAGACTGCGCAGTGACGACGATCGGTCGGAGACTGTGCAGTCACCACTATGGGTCGGAGACTGCGCAGTCACTACGATGGGTCGGAGACTGCGCAGTCACTACGATGGGTCGGAGACTGCGCAGTCACCACGATGGGTCGGAGACTGCGTTGTCACCACGATGGGTCTTAAACTGCACAGTCACCACGATGGGTCGGAGATTCCGCAGTCACCACGATCTGTAGGAGACTGCGCAGTCACCACGATCTGTCGGAGACTCCGCAGTCACCACAATGGGTCGGAGACTGCGCAGTCGCCACGATGGGTCGGACTCTGCGCTGTCGCCACGATGGGTCGGACTCTGCGCAGTCGCCACGATGGGTCGGACTCTGCGCTGTCGCCACGATGGGTCGGACTCTGCGCAGTCGCCACGATGGTTCGGACACTGCGCAGTCGCCACGATGGGTCGGAGACTGCTCAGTCCCCACGATGGGTCGGAGACTGCTCAGTCCCCACGATGGGTCGGAGACTGCTCAGTCCCCACGATGGGTCGGAGACTGCTCAGTCCCCACGATGGGTCGGAGACTGCTCAGTCCCCACGATGGGTCGGAGACTGCTCAGTCCCCACGATGGGTCGGAGACTGCTCAGTCCCCACGATGGGTCGGAGACTGCTCAGTCCCCACGATGGGTCGGAGACTGCTCAGTCCCCACGATGGGTCGGAGACTGCTCAGTCCCCACGATGGGTCGGAGACTGCGCAGTCAACCATGATGGGTCGGAGACTAAGCCCGTCACCACGATCGGTCAGAGACTGTGCAGTGCTGTTTGGTAGACTTTGCGCACTGATCGTTTGTGGGTATTTTTTGGGGATCCTCTGGTGGCAGTAATGCTCCTTGCAGTCTGGAAAATTGCTGTACGTGGTTGCTGCTCTGTTCACTAATTTACCCGTCGTCTCAGAAGTTCTGAAAATTAAGATAAATTGAAAGATAGTAAAATGGAGCTTAAGGAGAAATTAGCGTTAAGAGCGAGCGGGTTACAGATCCCAACATGAGATTGTTTCCACAATTAATAATCTGCTCCCAGCAAATTTCCCAGCAGATTCCAGGCACAGACAGAGTGACTACTCTTCAAATTTACCCTGCGAAAGCAGCAGTGAAGACCCTCAGGAGACAGCCGTTCACTTTTCTGCTCCCTCCTGTTCTACTCCAAACAGCACAGGGACGCAAATCCATCTCACTAATTCCCCGCTCATCTGAGCACCGGAGGTCGAAAAGCTTTATTACAGGATCCTTAATTACAGGCAGAAAATCCATTGAGATCGGGCTCCTGCCTTAAAGTGATATTACACACGAGTAATGGAACAATGCAGGCTACATGGAGCACACAGGTAAGATGACTGACAGGCAAGTCTTGTCACACTCCATCCTGGCCTGGTCCATCTCGTCACACTCCATCCTGGCTCGGGTCGTCTTGTCACACTCTATTCTGGCCCGGCCCGTCTCATCACACTCTATCCTGGCTTGGTCCGTCTCGTCACACTCCATCCTAGCCCGGACTGTCTCGTCACACTGTATCCTGGCCTGGCTCGTCTCGTCATCATCTGTCCTGGCCTATCATGTCACCATCTGTCCTGGCCTATCATGTCACCATCTATCCTGGCCTATCTTGTCACACTCTATCCTGGCCTATCTTGTCACACTCTATCCTGGTCCGGCCAGTCTTGTCACACTTTATCCTGGCCTATCTTGTCACACTCCATCCTGGCCTATCATGTCACACTTTATCCTGGCCTATCTTATCACACTCCATCCTGGCCTATCTTGTCACACTCCATCCTGGCCCGACCCATCTTGTCTCACACTATCCTGGCCCGGCCCATGTTGTCACACACTATCCTGGTCGGTCTCATCACACCCTATCCTGGTCTGGCCCATCTCGTCACACTCTATCCTGGCCTATCTTGTCACACTCTATCCTGGTCCGGCCAGTCTTGTCACACTTTATCCTGGCCTATCTCGTCACACTCCATCCTGGCCTATAATGTCACACTTTATTCTGGCCTATCTTGTCACACTCTATCCTGGCCTGGCCTATCTTGTCACACTCCATCCTGGCCTATCTTGTTACACTCCATCCTGGCCCATAATGTCACACTTTATTCTGGCCTATCTTGTCACACTCTATCCTGGCCTGGCCTATCTTGTCACACTCCATCCTGGCCTATCTTGTTACACTCCATCCTGGCCCGACCCATCTTGTCTCACACTATCCTGGCCCAGCCCATGTTGTCACACACTATCCTGGTCGATCTCGTCACACCCTATCCTGGTCTGGCCCATCTCGTCACACTCTATCCTGGCCTATCATGTCACCATCTATCCTGGCCCGGCCAGTCTTGTCACACTTAATCCTGGCCTATCTTGTCACACTCCATCCTGGTCCGGCCCATCTTGTCTCACACTATCCTGGCCCAGCCCATGTTGTCACACACTATCCTGGTCTGTCTCGTCACACTCTATCCTGGCCCATCCCGTCACACTCTATCCTGGCCTATCCTATCGCCATCTATCCTGGCCCGTCTTGTCACACTCTATCCTGGCCTATCTTGTCACACTCTATCCTGGCTCGGCCAGTCTTGTCACACTCCATCCTGGCTCGGCCCATCTTGTCACACTCTATCTTGGCCCAGCCCATCTTGTCTCACACTATCCTGGCCCGGCCCATCTTGTCTCACACTATCCTAGCCCGGCCCGTCTTGTTACACTCTAACCTGGTCCGTCTTGTCACACTCTATTCCGGCCCGTCTCATCACACTCTATCCTGGCTCAGCCTGTCTTAAGCCTCTTTCACACGTCAGTGTTTTGGTCAGTGATTTCCATCAGTGATTGTGAGCTAAAACCAGGACTGGAGCCTCCACAGAGATAAGGTATAAGGGAAAGATCTGCACCTGTTCTGTGCTTAGAGCCGCACCTGGTTTTGGCTCAGAATCACTGATGGAAATCACTGACCGAACACTGACGTGTGAATGAGGCATAAGGGTTTCACACAACTCTCGCCCTTCTTTTCTGTATCTTCCCTCTGTATGATGAGCTGTTTACTTGGATGGTGACACGCGTGTACATGGACGTGTGCAGAGTTTCTCCTGCTATCAATGACATTGTTAATCTGCTCTTTATAGTGTTTGGTTGATTTGACCCCCAGATGCTGCTCCCCACATTCTGCAGACTCTTTGTCAAGGTCACCCTTGTCTCATCATCCAGGTCCCTTCCATGTACAGTCAGCGGCGGGCGAGCATCCTGCCGAGGAGCCGTACGCCATTTACAATGCTAATTTCCTCGGTTTATCAGGATGACAGACGAACGAGAACGACTTCCAGCAAAAGGCATAAAACAGGCAGCTGTACACATCCATACATAAAGATGAGGCGCGACTAACGAGGCACACCGTGCCGCCTCTCACTCCCATCATCTCACCCTATCCGGGGTCAGTATCACATCTCACAGCTCTCTTCTCCATAATGGAGATTTCTTTCTCTGTGATTCAGATGTGGAGCAAATCCTCAATGCTCGTCGATCACGTACCCGGTGACACATTAATGGCTCCTCTCACCAATGGGTGTCCCAATAGTATGCAAAGTGACCCACGGCACTGTTTTCCAAACACTTTTCTGCCTCCTGACCCCCAGCCCACTGACTCTCCCTATGATAGGTAAGCCTGCTAGCCCACCAACATTCTTCATGATAGACAAGATCACTCCAGCCCACCAACACTCCCTATGATAGACAAGCCCACTGTGACCTCCAGCCCACCGACACTCCCTATGATAGACAAGCCCACTGTGACCTCCAGCCCACCGACACTCCCTATGATAGACAAGCCCTCTGTGATCTCCAGCCCACCGACACTCCCTATGATAGACAAGCCCTCTGTGGTCTCCAGCCCAACGACACGCCCTATGATAGACAAGCCCACTGTGATCTTTAGCCCAACGACACTCCCTATGATAGACAAGCCCACCGACACTCCCTATGATAGACAAGCCCTCTGTGACCTGCAGCCCAACGACACTCCCTATGATAGACAAGCCCTCTGTGACCTCCAGCCCACCGACACTCCCTATGATAGACAAGCCCTCTGTGACCTCCAGCCCACCGACACTCCCTATGATAGACAAGCCCTCTGTGATCTCCAGCCCAAAGACACTCCCTATGATAGACAAGCCCACTGTGATCTTTAGCCCAACGACACTCCCTATGATAGACAAGCCCACTGTGACCTCCAGGCCAACGACACTCCCTATGATAGACAAGCCCTCTGTGACCTGCAGCCCAACGACACTCCCTATGATAGACAAGCCCTCTGTGACATCCAGCCCACCGACACTCCCTATGATAGACAAACCCTCTGTGACCTCCAGCCCACCGACACTCCCTATGATAGACAAGCCCTCTGTGATCTCCAGCCCAAAGACACTCCCTATGATAGACAAGCCCACTGTGATATTTAGCCCAACGACACTCCCTATGATAGACAAGCCCTCTGTGACCTCCAGCCCACCGACACTCCCTATGATAGACAAGCCCACTGTGACCTCCAGCCCAACGACACTCCTATGATAGACAAGCCCACTGTGACCTCCAGCCCACCGACACTCCCTATGATAGATAAGCCCTCTGTGACCTCCAGCCCACCGACACTCCCTATGATAGACAAGCCCTCTGTGATCTCCAGCCCAACGACACTCTCTATGATAGACAAGCCCTCTGTGACCTCCAGCCCACCGACACTCCCTATGATAGACAAGCCCATTGTGACCTCCAGCCCATCGACACTCCCTGTGATAGACAAGCCCACTGTGACCTCCAGCCCACCGACACTCCCTATGATAGACAAGCCCACTGTGACCTCCAGCCCACCGACACTCCCTATGATAGACAAGCCCTCTGTGACCTGCAGCCCAACGACACTCCCTATGATAGACAAGCCCTCTGTGACCTCCAGCCCACTGACACTCTTAGGTATCTTAGGATCTGGACCTTCCTTCTGAGTTGATAAATCAGATCTGTCCGTTGTTGCTGTTTGAGATTTCCTGGCTTGAAAACGAGACTCAGTGACTCCACGTACACAATGAACTACCAGGCCGTGAACACTCTGATTGCGCAGCCGCCATGGCAGGAATTGGAACGGGGCTTGTAATTCCATCTGCTCTGAGCGGCTCATTGTCTTCCTCCCGGACGCCGTAAATCTGCCGTAGAGTCGCTGCTTGGCTCACGTGTGCAGATTATTTGTCCCTGGTAAGGAGAACGAGACGAGGACGCTGAATTCATTACACAAATAACAGTAGCAGCAGGGAAAAAAACCATCGGCGATAAAAGGATCCGGCGCGAGGCTTGTTTATGGCACACGGCAAGGAAAATCTAAATGTTGATTTGAAGCTTTATTTCCGAGACGAGGGAGAGCAGTAAATCATCCGGTGGTAATTATCGACTCAATATGAAATCCATCGCCTGCATCGGGCAGCATCAATCAGCCATTCTCATCCTGATTTCCCCTGATCTCTCTGCACCGGCCGCACCGTATATTTTCCGTAATAATAGGCGTTTTTTTTACGGTCGGTACTCATGATATTTTCTGATTCTACCGCCTCTTTCTGCAGTAATATTTCTAATTTAACGTGTGCAGACCTGCATTTCACTGGCTGCGGCCATGATCTGATTCTTGGAGGAAAGATAACGGAGGCAGCATCCCCCCTCCACAGAGACTTCCATCCACAGCCAACACTGCTGCACTAAAGGCTGCTTTGCCTGTGATCCTGTAGTAGATTACTGTGGGAGATGAGTCTCCAGATTGCTCATGCTCCAATACATATCCTCATGATAACGACAGGAGCAGCCGCAGATTTCATGGGATGCACGCGGTCAGTGCACACACAGAGCCTCGTTTCTAAAGTGATATCTGATGAGGGTACAGTCTGGTCTCCCAACTTCCTCCTCAGACAATATAAACATGTCCCTGATGTCACCATCAATCCCTCCTGTTGTCACACCCCTGAATCGTCCACCTGCAATCTTTAGCATTGACCACATCATAGTATGCTGGGAGTTGTAATCCTTAGTAATGTCACTGAACTCACTGCCCAAAAAATAAGCTTTGGATGTGATGGAGGGCCAGCATCTAAGAGATGCAGAATACTTAATTTAGGGCTGCAGGGTGATGACATCAGTGCTCCCCTTTTCTAAAGTGTAATATAATCTGACCTGCACATCCATTATTACCCGAAAAACCCCAGGACTGTGACCACACACAAAACAAGCTTCCCCTGGAGTCACGTAATTTTCGACAGGGATAAAACTGCAGGGCATGGATTGTGCACATGTTTCTCTGAAGATGATGAGAATGTAGTACTGAGAAATCACAGGATGCAGTGGTCATTACTTCTGCTCTGTTTTGTGCTGTTCTATGTGATTAGACCGTGAGCAGAGGAAGTGTGGCTCCTTGTAGATCTCCATGTATATATATATTCATGGGGACTGCTCATCAGGAATAATCTACATGTAAAGGAGATCCAGCAGGGAGTGCCATAGGACCCCACACACCCCTGCCCCCTCCTTCTTTCCTCTGGTGTTTGCGGAGTGTAAATGACAGCAGGAATTAGCTGAGCACAATTACCTCGGATCAGCAGAATGTCGGATGCTTGTCTGATTTTGGCCTATTGATTTTTCCATCTCCACAATCATCAGTGGAGTAAAACAAACTTTCGCTCACTTGGCACATTGCTCGCTGAATTACGGGGCTGCCGCTCGCCGGAGTAAAGAGAAGGCAGCCACCGCATTGCTTTATCATCCTTCTTATGCTTCGCTTCTGCAGTTAGGAGAAACAGATCCCGCAAATAGGTGCCCCCAGACCATGCACAGAGTCAGCCACAACGCAATCAGCAGCGGCTGCACCTCGCTGTCACACCATCCCAGTTCATGAATATGGAAATCCTGAAGACAGATTAACCTCAGATCCAGCTGAGATAAAGCCTCCCAATTGGAGCAGTCTGAGGAGATCAATCCCAGGATCTGGAGTGACCTCAGGTCCAGCTTGGATAATGCCCCCCAGAGGGAACGTTGTGGAAGATCAGTCCAAGGACCAAGAGTGACCTCAGATCCAGCTGAGATAAAGCCCCCTAATTGGAGCAGTCTGAGGAGATCAGTCCCAAGATCTGGAGTGACCTCAGATCCAGCTTGTATAATGCCCCCCAGAGGGAACGTTGTGGAAGATCAGTCCAAGGACCAAGAGTGACCTCAGATCCAGCTGAGATAAAGCCCCCCAATTGGAGCAGTCTGAGGAGATCAGTCCCAGGATCTGGAGTGACCTCAGATCCAGCTTGGATAATGCCCCCAGAGGAACGTTGTGGAAGATCAGTCCAAGGACCAAGAGTGACCTCAGATCCAGCTGAGATAAAGCCCCCCAAATGGAGCAGTCTGTGGAAATCAGTCCCAGGATCTGGAGTGACCTCAGATCCAGCTTGGATAATGCCCCCCAGAGGGAACGTTGTGGAAGATCAGTCCAAGGACCAAGAGTGACCTCAGATCCAGCTGAGATAAAGCCCCCTAATTGGAGCAGTCTGAGGAGATCAGTCCCAAGATCTGGAGTGACCTCAGATCCAGCTTGTATAATGCCCCCCAGAGGGAACGTTGTGGAAGATCAGTCCAAGGACCAAGAGTGACCTCAGATCCAGCTGAGATAAAGCCCCCCAATTGGAGCAGTCTGAGGAGATCAATCCCAGGATCTGGAGTGACCTCAGATCCAGCTTGGATAATGCCCCCCAGAGGGAACGTTGTGGAAGATCAGTCCAAGGACCAAGAGTGACCTCAGATCCAGCTGAGATAAAGCCCCCCAAATGGAGCAGTCTGTGGAAATCAGTCCCAAGATCTGGAGTGACCTCAGATCCAGCTTGTATAATGCCCCCCAGAGAGAACGTTGTGGGAGATAAGTCTAAGGACCAAGAGTGACCTCAGATCCAGCTGAGATAAAGCCCCCCAAATGGAGCAGTCTGTGGAAATCAGTCCCAAGATCTGGAGTGACCTCAGATCCAGCTTGTATAATGCCCCCCAGAGGGAACGTTGTGGAAGATCAGTCCAAGGACCAAGAGTGACCTCAGATCCAGCTGAGATAAAGCCCCCCAATTGGAGCAGTCTGAGGAGATCAGTCCCAAGATCTGAAATGACCTCAGATCCAGCTTGTATAATGCCCCCCAGAGGGAACGTTGTGGAAGATCAGTCCAAGGACCAAGAGTGACCTCAGATCCAGCTGAGATAAAGCCCCCCAATTAGAGCAGTCTGAGGAGATCAGTCCCAAGATCTGAAATGACCTCAGATCCAGCTTGGATAATGCCCCCCAGAGGGAACGTTGTGGAAGATCAGTCCAAGGACCAAGAGTGACCTCAGATCCAGCTGAGATAAAGCCCCCCAATTAGAGCAGTCTCAGGAGATCAGTCCCAAGATCTGAAATGACCTCAGATCCAGCTTGTATAATGCCCCCCAGAGGGAACGTTGTGGAAGATCAGTCCAAGGACCAAGAGTGACCTCAGATCCAGCTGAGATAAAGCCCCCCAATTGGAGCAGTCTGAGGAGATCAATCCCAGGATCTGGAGTGACCTCAGATCCAGCTTGTATAATGCCCCCCCAGAGAGAATGGTGTGGGAGATCAGTCTAAGGACCAAGAGTGACTTCAGATCTGACCGGGATAATGCCCCCAGAGGGAATACTCCAAGGGCCAAATATGTGACTAAGACAGACCTATGAGAGATTGGACTGTAAGCTCCTGGGGAGAATAGGAGGTATTCATTGTGTGTGAGACATGGACATTAGATTGTGAGCTCCTGGTGTCAGGGATGATGGGAGTGCTATACCAGTACCTGCCCCTTCCCCCCTGATGTTTTGGTTTTGGGATTAGTGTCATTGGGTTATAGTGGATGAAGCACGTGGACGTAATTTGCTGTGCTGCTCTAATCACATTTCTCTGCTGCCGGTGAATGTGCTGTGCAGGTGGCAGTTGAAGACGGGTCTGAGATTAGCAAGGAGTCGGGGACACAAATGTCATGCAATCCCTGCACTCCAGGCCTGCAGATAAGATGGAGCGCCATGTCACAGCCTCGGACACCATAATGGATGATCTGCCTAAACCCCAACAAATCACACGTGAAAGTGTAAGGATGTGGCGCAAGGGACCTTAAATGTATTACTCTGCATGTGTACATTGTATAATTACTGCAATGTCTCACTTTGGTCAGTAGACAGCAGCAAAGGATAACATGCTAAAAGTCTACATTTGAGCTGCCTATCAGAGTAATATTAATAAATTGTTTTGTTTGCAAAGTTGGTAATTTGCTAATTTTTGGGCTGTTTTTTACCCCTACAAGTGTGATAGCAAACTGTATATGCAGGTTTGACACTGCACTTAGCAAATGACTAGAGTTGAGCGAACTTCTGTTTTAAGTTCGGCTTCGGGTTATCCAAGCATCCCGTTATGGATTCCGCTACCAGGGACCATAACGGCATTTGGAATCCGGAGTGAAGGACCTGGGGTGACGTCACCGTCATGTGATCAGTGCAGGGGGCGTGGCTCAGTACTGGATTGGATAAGAGGTCGTAGGCTACAACCTCTTATCCAATCCAGTACTGAGCCACGCCCCCTGCACTGATCACATGACGGTGATGTCACCCCAGGTCCTCCGTGTTGTCCAAGGTTCGGGTTCATTGAAGAATTCCCTTATGGATTCCAAATGCCGTTATGGTCCGTGGTAGCGGAATCCATAACGGGATGCTTGGATAACCCGAACTTTGGACGCCGAACTTAAACAGAAGTTCGCTCAACTCTACAAATGACTTATTGCATCACACTCTCCCTGAGAAGGGGAGGAGGAGCAGGAAGTGCCTGGACGGAGGCTGTGCTTGGGGCTGCTGGAGACCGTAAGAGATCTTCCCTGCAGATTCTGGAAGGGATTGGACCGGCTCACAGTGGACACTGGCGACAGCACGAAGGGGAGGTTTGCAGCGATGACCCCAGGAGTGTCGTGTCTGTAGGAACCAGTTCTTGAGTGGACCAGGAAATAAGATAAAGCACCAAGAACCTGCTCAAGGAACTGTAAGTGCGGCTCTGCTGCGTTACATTGCACCACACTGATAAAGTGGCATTTGGACATACAATAACGCTCACAAAAAATAGATATAAAACATCCTGCACGATATGATAGTAAATATGCGGATGTGCATGGCTACATTTATAAAGTTACAGAAAATAATGCACTATAGTAATAGATGCAAACATAACATATGGACTAAGCCCTCACTCTAATTGGGGCCTATTCCGTATGTTATGTTTGCATCTATTACTATAGTGCATTATTTTCTGTGACTTTATTGCAAAGCCTTAAGGGTACTTTCACACTTGCGGCATGGCTATCCGGTGGGTGAACAGCCTGCTGGATCCGCCATGCCGCAAGTACCCGTGTGCTGACACTACGTCCCCATTGACTATAATGGGGCGGAGGCGGAGCTACGGCAGTGATCGCCAGACTAAAAAGTCGGACCTGCAGTACTTTTAGTCCGGCAATCTCCGGCCGTGCTGCGCCGTAGCTCCGCCCCCACCCCATTATAGTCAATGGGGACGGAGCAGCAGCACACTGGTACTTGTGCTGGCACCGGCACTGGCGGATCCGGCAGGCTGTTCACCTGACGGATAGCCATGCCACAAGTGTGAAAGTACCCTTAGGGACTCATCTGCTGACACCTTCCTAGCTCACTGGCTGCTCATAGGGTGTTATATGCTGGGAGCTGGAGTAAGGATTAAAGTTACAAGAGACAGACATCATATACCTGTGGATTACAAATAGTATTGCACAATACTTAGGGTGCACCCCAAGGAGGAACTCGTCCAGGGACATACAAGTGCAGCTAGGTTGCCTCATGGACTTTGGGGAAAACATCCCATTTACTGGTTTATTGTTAGACAGTGTTACATCTACTGTTGGTTTATTCTCTGTTACCGACATGTTTTATATATTCTCAGCTTCTTGTTCACTACATTGTTCCGTAAACTCAACTGCTGGGACAGAACCGTTGTCTGTGTCTGTGTGGCATCGTGTACCCTCTGTACTTGTGGGCCCGACCCTATGGTTTCTTTCAAAAGGGGCAACTCTGACGTCAGGTGAACATATTGCCCACCTATTCCACAATCTCCGCCCTGGTTCTGTGAGGTAAAATGGCTCCTTTGTGGCCGGACAGCCCAGTGCAGGACAGGGGCCTCCAAACCACCAAGTCCTGACAGAAAATGAAGAAGATAGAAACATTAATCACACTGCCCCAAGAAGCTGACAATTAAATCCAGACCAGCTACTAAAAGGGCGTCAAGTAACGGGACCCTGACCCCCAGAGTTTACAGTCTACAGGTGGCAGGACATGGGCCTATACCATGGAGGCTGTCGCATCAGGAGCTACACAGGCTGGTGTCCACTAGTGGGAAGACAGGAACCTGTATGCAGTGCTGCATATTCAAAATGGTTTGGCGCCATTCAACCCTAAAGTGTATAGAAGCAGCGGACATCCTCATAGAGGTCACTTGGGGATGCACATCCATTTTCTAGGATGGTTCCACCTGCAGAACTGTTCGGTGCCTTTCATTCGCATCTTCCATTGTCTGGGGGTAACCAGCTGACAGTCAGTCGCATGAGAGGTGCAGGCAGAAGAGAGGAGAGGACATTGGTGCACCCGCTGAATGAGGAAAACCATTAGTGCTGACAATATAGAGTGATTGCTGTGGGTAGAGCTGAAAGGAGCAGGAGGTCAGGCCATCCTGATGAGAGAGATAAATCTCCAGGTTAGCAGATGTGACAATCCCCAGCGGCCGCTCTTCCCAGGGGCTCTGGATGATTATAAACTCTTCTTACAATAGGAGCCACTCTTGATTGACAGGATGCCTTCCATCCAGTTAATGGCAACCCCGTCCTCTAAGCTGCAGTCCTCAGGTCCATACTGATACCACATCGTCTGGAAGAAGAGCTTTTATTACAGGCCCCATAAAGGGGCCACATGGAGGAATGGGCCCCTCGCCTGCTGCTACGCTACAAGCACTGGGTAGGATGACACATAATGTAAACCTGAGGAGAGGGCACGCCGGCTATCAGATAGAGAACGAGTCCGCTCCCTGTGCTTCATTAAAGCTTCAGGAGCTACTGGATTGTTGGATTGGCCTTTCGAGAGCCTGTGATGGAAGTCATGCTTCTGCTGATGTCACGTCCTTTACTAAGTGTCACTTTCACAGTAATCGAAGACAAGTTGTAAGATCTACCACCCATGACGATTCACCTGCTACACCTTCCCCTCTGGATCACTGACTGATTCTGTGTATGCATGGGTGAAGCAGCCATTACTAGTCTCTTGACTCATTCGCTGATCCAGGAGACAACAGAGGAGAAACGATGGGAAAGCGAGATGTATCTCCAGATCACTTATCTCCTGCGTGTATGGTGCCTGTGACAAGAAGCAGCTGGTCTGATGATCGCACATCACAGCGTTTAGACATCAGACAGACGAGCAAAGTGTGGCCGGGAGATCGCGAGGAGCGCCTTTGAGATCTGAGGTGATGCCAGCTGTCAGCCATCGTGCCAGGACCAGAAGAGAACAGCTGATCACTACACCGGGACAAGCAGGAGTTTAATTAAGACCTATCCCTTTGCCCGGCCAACAAGATGGACATTTTCAGTCGTAATGGATCATTGTCCGCAAAGAGATTGAATTTCTCCAGACAGCAGCCGCTTGCTGCAGAGCCATCAACCTGATTGGGAGAAGGCAAAATCGGATTTGGAATGACTGAGCCATGAATTAGTTTTATCGATGTCACCATCAACGGGATTTCAGATGTTTTGTGGTTAGCGGACATTCAAGCTTCAAGGACGCCCTGAAGTCTCATCTCAATCCTGAAAATCTGAGAATTTAGGTCAAACTCAATGAAAATTAACGAGATTGCATCAGAAGGTAGCTGACGGAGTCTACGGCACACATCTGACTGGCCGGAGCGCACCCTCCCCTAGGCTGGGGCAATGGATGGCTTGGTGTTCACATCCACTACTGGAACAAGAATCCTCCTCACCAAATCGTGAAATCATCTATTTGTTCCATCATTATAATCCGCTGGAGAATTGTCCTAAGATGGCTGAGGAGTCCAGATCTTGAGACGGGGGCAGGAGATTTTGGTTGAGGATTGCTGTTTCTTTATAGAACTAGGGGAAGAACAACCTAGACTAGAAACCTCCTGTCTCCTTCCCACTAGCCTAAAATTATTGGTCTTGACAGAAATGGGTTAGCATTAATATGAAAGTTGGTGCTTAGACGGCGTCCACCCAATCTTAATGAGCCAGCGGGAGAATGAGGAGCCATAACTGGACATTACTGTCCCACCTTCTCATACCACAGCACACAAAGTGACACCAAAGAGCTGAAGAGCAACTGGCATGTTCTGTAGTCAGAACCAGACCCTGATGATGACTACACCGTTCCTGGTGACACAGGAAGATGTGGTGAACATGGACTCTCCGGGTCTGGTCACATCCTCCAGGCTCATCTATACTGTAGTCAAAAGGTGTGGCACACAAAGTAGCAAAGGGCCATTAACACTTACTGCCAGAAACATCTGCAACTGTATAGTCAATTGTGGTGCTTTGCCCCCCTACCGAATTGGTGTGGTATCTGCACAGAGGAGAGGGTGGGCGTACTCTGCCCTCTACAGGATGGATCTGGTATCTGCACGGAGGAGAGGACGTGTGTGCGCCACCCTTTACCGGATGAATCTGGTATCTGTACAGAGGAGAGGACGGGTGTACGTCGCCCTCTACAGGACGGGTCTGGTATCTGTATGGAGGACATGTGTTCTGCCTTCTACTGGACGAGTCTTGCATCTGTATGGAGGACGTGTGTGCTGCCCCCTACTGGACGAGTCTTGTATCTGTACGGAGGACGTGTGTTCTGCCCCCTACTGGACGAGTCTTGTATCTGTATGGAGGACATGTGTGCTGCCCCCTACTGGACGAGTCTTGTATCTGTATGGAGGACATGTGTGCTGCCCCCTACTGGACGAGTCTTGCATCTGTATGGAGGACGTGTGTGCTGCCCCCTACTGGACGAGTCTGGTATGTGTACGGAGGACGTGTGTGCTGCCCCCTACTGGACGAGTCTGGTATGTGTACGGAGGACGTGTGTTCTGCCCCCTACTGGACGAGTCTTGTATGTGTACGGAGGACATGTGTGCTGCCCCCTACTGGATGAGTCTTGTATGTGTACGGAGGACGTGTGTGCAGCCCCCTACTGGACGAGTCTTGTATGTGTACGGAGGACGTGCGTGCGGCCCCCTACTGGATGAGTCTGGTATGTGTACGGAGGACGTGTGTGTGCGGCCCCCTACTGGACGAGTCTGGTATGTGTACGGAGGACGTGTTCTGCCCCCTACTGGACAAGTCTGGTATGTGTACGGAGGAGAGGACGGGTGTACGTCGCCCTTTACAGGGCGGGTCTGGTATGTGTACGGGGGACATGTGTGCTGCCCCCTACTGGATGAGTCTTGTATGTGTACAGAGGACGTGTGTGCGGCCCCCTACTGGACGAGTCTTGTATGTGTACGGAGGACATGTGTGCTGCCCCCTACTGGACGAGTCTGGTATGTGTACGGAGGACATGTGTGCTGCCCCCTACTGGATGAGTCTGGTATGTGTACGGAGGACGTGTGTGCTGCCCCGTACTGTATGAGTCTGGTATGTGTATGGAGGACGTGTGTGCTGCCGCCTACTGGACGAGTCTGGTATGTGTATGGAGGACGTGTGTTCTGCCCCCTACTGGACGAGTCTTGTATCTGTATGGAGGACATGTGTGCTGCCCCCTACTGGACGAGTCTTGCATCTGTATGGAGGACATGTGTGCTGCCCCCTACTGGACGAGTCTGGTATGTGTACGGAGGACGTGTGTGCTGCCCCCTACTGGACGAGTCTGGTATGTGTACGGAGGACGTGTTCTGCCCCCTACTGGACGAGTCTTGTATGTGTACGGAGGACATGTGTGCTGCCCCCTACTGGATGAGTCTTGTATGTGTACGGAGGACATGTGTGCTGCCCCTACTGGATGAGTCTGGTATGTGTATGGAGGACGTGTGTGCTGCCCCCTACTGGACGAGTCTGCTATGTGTATGGAGGACGTGTGTGCTGCCCCCTACTGGACGAGTCTTGTATGTGTACGGAGGACATGTGTGCTGCCCCCTACTGGACGAGTCTTGTATGTGTACGGAGGACGTGTGTGCTGCCCCCTACTGGACGAGTCTGGTATGTGTACGGAGGACATGTGTGCTGCCCCCTACTGGATGAGTCTGGTATGTGTACGGAGGACGTGTGTGCTGCCCCGTACTGTATGAGTCTGGTATGTGTATGGAGGACGTGTGTGCTGCCCCCTACTGGACGAGTCTGCTATGTGTATGGAGGACGTGTGTGCAGCCCCCTACTGGACGAGTCTTGTATGTGTACGGAGGACGTGCGTGCGGCCCCCTACTGGATGAGTCTGGTATGTGTATGGAGGACGTGTGTGTGCGGCCCCCTACTGGACGAGTCTGGTATGTGTACGGAGGACGTGTTCTGCCCCCTACTGGACGAGTCTTGTATGTGTACGGAGGACGTGTGTGTGCGCCCCCCTACTGGACGAGTCTGGTATGTGTACGGAGGCCGTGTTCTGCCCCCTACTGGACAAGTCTGGTATGTGTACGGAGGAGAGGACGGGTGTACGTCGCCCTCTACAGGGCGGGTCTGGTATGTGTACGGGGGACATGTGTGCTGCCCCCTACTGGATGAGTCTTGTATGTGTACAGAGGACGTGTGTGCGGCCCCCTACTGGATGAGTCTTGTATGTGTACAGAGGACGTGTGTGCGGCCCCCTACTGGACGAGTCTTGTATGTGTACGGAGGACATGTGTGCTGCCCCCTACTGGACGAGTCTGGTATGTGTACGGAGGACATGTGTGCTGCCCCCTACTGTATGAGTCTGGTATGTGTATGGAGGACGTGTGTGCTGCCCCCTACTGGACGAGTCTGCTATGTGTATGGAGGACGTGTGTGCTGCCCCCTACTGGACGAGTCTGCTATGTGTATGGAGGACGTGTGTGCTGCCCCCTACTGGGCGAGTCTGTTATGTGTATGGAGGACGTGTGTGCTGCCCCTACTGGACGAGTCTGCTATGTGTATGGAGGACGTGTGTGCTGCCCCCTACTGGACGAGTCTGCTATGTGTATGGAGGACGTGTGTGCTGCCCCCTACTGGACGAGTCTGCTATGTGTATGGAGGACGTGTGTGCTGCCCCCTACTGGACGAGTCTGCTATGTGTATGGAGGACGTGTGTGCTGCCCCTACTAGACGAGTCTGCTATGTGTATGGAGGACGTGTGTGCTGCCCCCTACTGGACGAGTCTGTTATGTGTATGGAGGACGTGTGTGCTGCCCCCTACTGGACGAGTCTGCTATGTGTATGGAGGACGTGTGTGCTGCCCCCTACTGGACGAGTCTGCTATGTGTATGGAGGACGTGTGTGCTGCCCCCTACTGGACGAGTCTGCTATGTGTATGGAGGACGTGTGTGCTGCCCCCTACTGGATGAGTCTTGTATGTGTACAGAGGACGTGTGTGCTGCTCCCTACTGGACGAGTCTTGTATCTGTACAGAGGTTAGGATGGGTTTGGGTTAGACTCTGTCAGTATCTCTGCCTCTAACGTGAAATATGTTGTACAGGATGCCCAGAAGGTTTTCACGCCCTAATGTAGTGGAAGAAGGCTGCTATATTTGTTCTCTTCATCCCATCTGACAGAAGTGAAGTGTCCCTTTAGGTAATCCCTGTGTTCAGTCCTCCCCCCTCCAGCCCATGAACAGGTCGATGGCTTCCTGATGGTCAGTGAGGGCTCTGAGGTGAGGAGAAGCTCATGCTCCTGGTCATGATCTGCCTTCTCCTGAGATAAACCCCGCCTTTGTGGCAGCCATTTTGAATAATTTAATTTTCAACCAATAGAAATCGACCTCATTTGCATAATTTCCCACAATGCATTGCAAATCGTCTCCCTAAGTTAAATGAACGTTGAAAAGAATATGTCAAATCCGAAATTTGACTTAGAAAACAGAATTTTAGGACAAAGTGGGCGGAGCCTATCTGGGCTCAAATCCAGCGTCATCCAGACCCTCCGGAGGAAGCCCGGACGCGCGGTCTGAAAAGGAATATGGGACGCTGTTCTGAAAAAAATAAAAAATAAAAAATAAAAAATTTTTTTTGGACCCAACATTTGTAACAGGGGAGAAGTAAGTGATGAGTAAGAGTTACTCCATGAAGTAACAGTCACCGCACACAGCGCTGTTCACACTGAGCAGACTCCCGCCACCACACACTGCAGTAGCTCCGGCCTCCACCAGGGAGCAGAACTCCCAGTCCTCACAGACATCATGAGCACAGAAGCGCTCACCATATAAGACCCTCGCCACACACACAGCGCTACCTTCACTGCAATCATCATTTAACCTAAGGAGACGTACAGGCAGTGCACTATGGGAAATATGCAAATTAATCATTGCAGGTATAATCCCAGTTGGGAGCCACACCAATGGAGGGGAAATATGTAAATTATAGGTGTGACCACAGCTACTATAAGCCTATGAAAGAAGAGAATGGGCAAACAGGGAGGAGCATCACATGAGCCCGCCCACTTCTCAGCACCCAGAGGGGCGGGGACTAATAGTCAGCTGACCGACCAACACATGGAGCACAATACAGTAACAGGAGCGGCCAGGGACCGCCTGCCATCTACCAGCCATTCCTCTCATTATTACCCAAAAGTATTAAGAGAGGTGAGAGCAACACCCAGGAGCCGCCATCACTGAGACATCTATTACACCTAAGGAGAGGGGAAGGCAATGCACTGTGGGAAATATGCAAATCTAATTACAGATCAGGACTCCTCCCACCTCTCATTGAACCATAGGGGGCACTGTTCACACTGGTCATCCTCTCATCACAGACAGGGGGCGCTCTTCACACTGGTCAGCCTCCCGCCATCACAGACAGGGGGCGCTGTTCACACTGGTCATCTTCTCATCACAGACAGGGGGCGCTGTTCACACTGGTCATCCTCTCATCACACATAGGGGGCGCTGTTCACACTGGTCAGCCTCCCATCACAGACAGGGGGCGCTGTTCACACTGGTCATCCTCTCATCACACATAGGGGGCGCTTTTCACACTGGTCATCCTCTCATCACACATAGGGGGCGCTGTTCACACTGGTCATCCTCTCATCACACATAGGGGGCGCTGTTCACACTGGTCAGCCTCCCACCATCATAGACAGGGGGCGCTGTTCACACTGATCAGCCTCCCACCATCACAGACAGGGGGCGCTGTTCACACTGGTCATCCTAACCCTCCACCTCTCCTCCGGCCGGTGAACAGGTCGATGGCTTCCTGATGGTCAGTGAGGGCTCTGAGGTGATGATCTGCCTTCTCCTGAGATAAACCTCGCCTCTGTGGCAACCATTTTGAATAATTTGGCTTTCCTCCAATAGAAATTGACCTGATTTGCATAATTACCCACAATGCATTGCAAAAAGTCTCCCTAAGTTAAATGAACGTTGCAAAGAGTATATCAAATCCACAAATAGCTCTTAAAATACATAATTTCAAGACAAAGTGGGTGGAGCTTATGTAGGCTACAACCCTGCACTGTCCAGACCTCCTGGAGGAGCGGTTGGGACCTCGTTAATCGTAAAAAAAAATCGTTTTTTTTTTTTGATAATTTTAATGGATTTGATATAAATCATTTTTCAAATTTCACAGTTTGCACCTGCTTGAAGAAGTAACTGATACCACATACAGGGGGCACAGTTTGACCTGGCAGCCTCCTACCACCACTGAGCTGGACAGCTCTTCACAGACAGGGGGCGCTGGTCACAATGGTCAGCACCTTCTCCATCACAGACAGGGGGCGCTGGTCACAATGGTCAGCACCTTCTGCCTCACAGACAGGGGGCGCTGGTCGACAATGGTCAGCACCTTCTCCCTCACAGACCGGGGGCGCTGGTCACAATGGTCACACCTTCCCCATCACAGACAGGGGGCGCTGGTCACACCGGTCAGCACCTTCTCCATCACAGACGGGGGCGCTGGTCACACCGGTGCCTCCCACCACCAGGGAGCAGACATCCCCATCCACATGGACACTATGAGGCCTACAGGTGCTCTATATATGGGACCCTGTGCACACAGCGCTCCCTTCTCTGCTGTGTTCATGTAACTTAGGGAGAAAAGGAGGCAATGCATTATGGGAAATATGTAAATCAGAGGATTGGAGGTGTGTCCTTTATTTATAGTATGGGAGGAGCACCCTTGTACATAAACCCGCTCACCCTGTACACTATGCAGGGCTTCCACCTCACACACAGGGGGCGCTGTTCCCACATCACCAGGGAACAAACAACCCACCCATATGGACATTATGAGGCCAAAGTGTGTTCTACCCCACAGCGCTGCCTTCACTGCTACATCCATATACCAGACGGAGAGAAGAGAGCAATGCACTGTGGGAAATATGCAAATCAGCAGTGTAGTGTAGAATTATGTAAATATTATTAACCAGCAGCTGGTGCGCAACTAACTTCATGGGGCAGACCATCCCCTCACAGACAGGGGGCGCTGTATGTCAGGTCAGCATCTTCCCCATCACAGACAGGGGGCACTGTATGTCAGGTCAGCACCTTCTGCCTCACAGACAGGGGGCGCTGTATGTCAGGTCAGCACCATCCCCTCACAGACAGGGGGCGCTGTATGACAGGTCAGCACCTTCTGCCTCACAGACAGGGGGCGCTGTATGACAGGTCAGCCCCTTCTGCCTCACAGACAGGGGGCGCTGTATGACAGGTCAGCACCTTCTGCCTCACAGACAGGGGGCGCTGTATGTCAGGTCAGCACCTTCTGCCTCACAGACAGGGAGCGCTGTATGTCAGGTCAGCACCTTCTGCCTCACAGACAGGGAGCGCTGTATGTCAGGTCAGCACTTTCTGCCTCACAGACAGGGGACGCTGTATGTCAGGTCAGCACCTTCCCCATCACAGACAGGGGGCGCTGTATGACAGGTCAGCACCTTCTGCCTCACAGACAGGGGGCGCTGTATGTCAGGTCAGCACCTTCCACATCACAGACAGGGGGCGCTGGTCACACTGCAGTACCTCAGGCCTCCACCAGGGAGCAGGTGTTTATGTGGCCATAATGAGGCACTCTACATGTAAGACCCTGTGCACACAGCGCTCCCTTCACTGCTGTGTTCATGTAACTTAAGGAGAGGAGGAGGAATGCACTATGGGAAATATGCAAATCTGAAGGTTGGAGTGATTACTAATTTAAACCTATAACGATTCACAAAGCAGAGGGGAGAAGCATCACTGATCCCTCCCAGCACCTGTGTTATGGTACTGACCTGCATAATGAGGGAGGAGCTAATAAGAACATGACTTCTCCTTACTCCTCCCACACCAGTACAGCACCTTCTCCAAAGACAGGGGGCGCTGGTCACACCGGTCAGCACCTTCTCCCTCACAGACAGGGGGCGCTGGTCACACCGGTCAGCACCTTCTCCATCACAGACAGGGGGCGCTGGTCACACCGGTCAGCACCTTCCCCATCACAGACAGGGGGCGCTGGTCACACCGGTCAGCACCTTCCCCATCACAGACAGGGGGCGCTGTTCACACTGCAGCAGCTCCGGCCTCCACCAGTGAGCAGACCTCCCTGTCCACATGGACATTATGAGGTCGTATACAGAAAGTGGTACCTTCACTGCAATGTTCTTATAACCTAAGGAGAGGAGAGAGTAATGCACTGTGGGAATTTATGCAAATTAAAGGCTGATGTCATGGACAGGAGAAGGAGGAGCATCACACAAGCCATCCTGACCTGCATTGTTGGGGTGAACTTCATGCCACACCTTGCTTTAAGGTCTTGACTATCTTCTTAGAGCCTGTAATTGGTCAAATCTAGATTGATACAACCCCATCCCCCACAGAGGACAATAGACCGTAAGAGGGACTGAGCAGATTTCTTTCCATTCAGAATGCTTTATGATAAAACTGGCTTCAAACTTTTCTGGTATTGAGACCAGTGTGAACATACCCTTACTTTGACTGGGCAGTCTGGCAACTGCAAAACAATAATGGCACCTTATACACACAGCATGACCTTCACTGCCATGTTCATTTAACCTAGGGAGAGGAGAAAGCAATGCACTATGGGAAATATGCAAATCTGAAGGAATAGGTATACCATGTGTATGTGTACAAAGGAGAGGACGGGTTTGCGCTGCCCTCTACAGGATGGGTCCGGTATCTGTACGGAGGAGAGGACGGGTGTGCGCTGCCCTCTACAGGACAGGTCCGGTATGTGTACGGAGGAGAGGACGGGTGTGCACTGCCCTCTACAGGACGGGTGTGCGCTGCCCTCTACAGGACGGGTCCGGTATCTGTACGGAGGAGAGGATGGGTGTGCGCTGCCCTCTACTGGACGAGGTCCGGTATGTGTAGACGGATGGTATGAGAGGAGAGGACAGGTGTGCGCTGCCTCTACAGGACGGGTCCGGTATCTGTACGGAGGAGAGGACAGGTGTGCGCTGCCCTCTACTGGACGGGTCCGGTATGTGTACGGAGGAGAGGACGGGTGTGCGCTGCCCTCTACAGGACGGGTCCGGTATGTGTACGGAGGAGAGGACGGGTGTGCGCTGCCCTCTACAGGACGGGTCCGGTATCTGTACAGAGGAGAGGACGGGTGTGCGCTGCCCTCTACAGGACGGGTCCGGTATCTGTACGGAGGAGAGGACGGGTGTGCGCTGCCCTCTACTGGACAGGTCCGGTATGTGTACGGAGGAGAGGACGGGTGTGCGCTGCCCTCTACTGGACGGGTCCGGTATCTGTACGGAGGAGAGGACGGGTCCGGTATGTGTACGGAGGAGAGGACAGGTGTGCGCTGCCCTCTACAGGACGGGTCCGGTATCTGTACGGAGGAGAGGATGGGTGTGCGCTGCCCTCTACAGGACAGGACGGGTGAGCGCTGCCCTCTACAGGACGGGTCCGGTATCTGTACGGAGGAGAGGACGGGTGTGCGCTGCCCTCTACAGGACGGGTCCGGTATCTGTACGGAGGAGAGGACGGGTGTGCGCTGCCCTCTACAGGACGGGTCCGGTATCTGTACGGAGGAGAGGACGGGTGTGCGCTGCCCTCTACAGGACAGGTCCGGTATCTGTACGGAGGAGAGGACGGGTGTGCGCTGCCCTCTACAGGACAGGTCCGGTATCTGTACGGAGGAGAGGACGGGTGTGCGCTGCCCTCTACAGGACGGGTCCGGTATCTGTACAGAGGAGAGGACTGGTGTGCGCTGCCCTCTACAGGACGGGTCCGGTATCTGTACGGAGGAGAGGACGGGTGTGCGCTGCCCTCTACAGGACGGGTCCGGTATCTGTACGGAGGAGAGGACGGGTGTGCGCTGCCCTCTACAGGACAGGTCCGGTATCTGTACGGAGGAGAGGACGGGTGTGCGCTGCCCTCTACAGGACGGGTCCGGTATGTGTACGGAGGAGAGGACGGGTCCGGTATCTGTACGGAGGAGAGGACGGGTGTGCGCTGCCCTCTACAGGACGGGTCCGGCATCTGTACGGAGGAGAGGACAGGTGTGCGCAGTCCGGAGCCGAGCCTGCAGTCGCGCATTCGTTCATACACGCGGGACATGAATTAGCAGCAGGGCTGATGTTGTCTCAGGCGGAATTGGCGCCCTGTGGCCTCCCGCACCGCTGCATGCAGATATGCACATACACGTACACAGTGTCGGACTGGGATGCCTAGGGTCAACCAGTAAAATTTATTCAGATGGCCCACTGTACAGGGACACGCAAATATTACCTGCTTACGCAGACGGCAGCAAGACGCTACAAGAGGGCTGATTCTGGGGTCCCAGAGGGGGCCCCTGCCGATGCGTCTACACTGGTTTTTTTCTATTGACATAGGTTATTGGAAATGCTGGTGGACTCCCCTGTGGGCCAGTCCGAACCTACCTGTAACCCGCTTCTCCCCCACCACTAATACATGCAGGTGTAAGTACCGTGCCACGGCTGTAGTATGACTGCAGCGCCCTCTGCTGTACAGCCACTCACACTGCAGCTTCAGTCACAGGCAAAACTCCACCCGCCAGGGACACTGTATATACAGATCCAGGGTATAACTCTGCAGGACATCACTCCAAGGTGCATTGTAATAATCCTGCAGCACATTGCACCAGGAAGGTTTATAATAACCCTGCAGCTCATCACTCCGTGGCACATTGTAATAAACCTGCAGCCGCACATCGCACCAAAAAGGGATCAGTGGCTAATCTTTTATTTTCCACATAATTTCAGACGTAATTCATAAAATCCTGAAATCTTCACAGAAGACAGAGAAGCCCCCAGTGTGGGGGAGGGACAGCCGCCATATGTCTGGGGTCCACATCTCATCTTCAGTCCTGGGGGCCCGGACCACCCAACACCTCCTGCCCCCTAAACAGACTCGGATCCAGGTCCAGAAAGGAAAACGTAGAGGAGTTACGTGGCCTGAAACAAAGGTCAGCAGACGGTCAGTCCACGCACAGGCTCTAGTGGCCCCTGTTATCAGCCATTTCAGGATGGGGAACAAACCCTCAACTACCATATCTCTGCTTGCTGTCAGTGGGTGGGGCCACAGTTCCCTTTCCAATCCATCCTCTCATCTGGGGTGATCAAGCCCACCACTGTCAGCAGGGCAAGGTGAATGCTTCCATCCAGTGACAGTAAGCAGAGATATGTGAACAGGTGAGTCATGGCACCTACCTGCCGGGAGATCGGAGGCACAAGGTCCGGGGGACTTTCTTACTCGTTCTGTAATAACGTGTTCAGGAGCCATCAGTGCTGCTGGGAACTCCGTCTACAGGAAGAGTGCGGGGCCCCACTGTCCAGGAGGAAGGGCCAGAGACCCCAGCGTCAGCACCAGAGGAAGATGAGACATAGGGCGAGGAGGAGGACAGAGTAGGTGTGGGGCCCGGCTGAGGAGTTTCCACTCTGGGAATCTGCAAGAAACATAGAACATTAGGCCGGGGGCCACAGTATCCATATATGCTGTGCACCAAGAACGCCTACTCACCTCCCTGAGATGGTGACCTCCTGCCAGGTTCCCCGCCCCGAGGCTGTGACCTAGGGACCTCAGTGACTGGCCGGCCTGCAGGAGAAAGACAAACACAGAGGTCACCCCCAAAACTAGTAACGACCCCCATGTAATGCCCTTGAGCCCAGGGGGCACTTACTTGTGGGTCGGCAGCAGACCGAAACGCGGAGCCTCTGACATTTACCTACACTGCCCTCGTCTGGAACCGCTGCAAGAGAGGAGACGGCGTTATATAATCTATATACCACCTGGGGGCGCTGTCCGGCCTCTATATACAGATGACACCAGTTATAACATGTATATAATCTATATACCACCTGGGGGCGCTGCCCGGCCTCTATATACGGATGACACCAGTTATAACATGTATATAAGCTATATACCACCTGGGGGCGCTGTCCGGCCTCTATATACAGATGACACCAGTTATAACATGTATATAATCAATATACCACCTGGGGGCGCTGTCCGGCCTCTATATACGGATGACACCAGATATAACATGTATAAAATCTATATACCACCTGGGGGCGCTGTCCGGCCTCTATATACAGATGACACCAGTTATAACATGTATATAATCTATATACCACCTGGGGACGCTGTCCGGCCTCTATATACAGATGACACCAGTTATAACATGTATAAAATCTATATACCACCTGGGGGCGCTGCACGGCCTCTATATACGGATGACAGCAGTTATAACATGTATATAATCTATATACCACCTGGGGACGCTGTCCGGCCTCTATATACAGATGACACCAGTTATAACATGTATATAATCAATATACCACCTGGGGGCGCTGTCCGGCCTCTATATACAGATGACACCAGTTATAACATGTATATAATCTATATACCACCTGGGGACGCTGTCCGGCCTCTATATACAGATGACACCAGTTATAACATGTATAAAATCTATATACCACCTGGGGGCGCTGTCCGGCCTCTATATACAGATGACACCAGTTATAACATGTATAAAATCTATATACCACCTGGGGGCGCTGCCCGGCCTCTATATACAGATGGCACCAGTTATAACATGTATAAAATCTATATACCACCTGGGGGCGCTGTCCGGCCTCTATATATAGATGACACCAGTTATAACATGTATATAATCTATATACCACCTGGGGGCGCTGTCCGGCCTCTATATACGGATGACACCAGTTATAACATGTATAAAATCTATATACCACCTGGGGGCGCTGTCCGGCCTCTATATACAGATGGCACCAGTTATAACATGTATAAAATCTATATATCACCTGGGGGCGCTGTCCGGCCTCTATATACAGATGACACCAGTTATAACATGTATATAATCTATATACCACCTCGGGGCGCTGTCCGGCCTCTATATACAGATGACACCAGTTATAACATGTATATAAGCTATATACCACCTGGGGGCGCTGCCCGGCCTCTACATACAGATGACACCAGTTATAACATGTATAAAATCTATATACCACCTGGGGGCGCTGTCCGGCCTCTATATACAGATGACACCAGTTATAACATGTATAAAATCTATATACCACCTGGGGCGCTGTCCGGCCTCTATATACAGATGACACCAGTTATAACATGTATAAAATCTATATACCACCTGGGGCGCTGTCCGGCCTCTATATACAGATGACACCAGTTATAACATGTATAAAATCTATATACCACCTGGGGGCGCTGTCCGGCCTCTATATACAGATGACACCAGTTATAACATGTATAAAATCTATATACCACCTGGGGGCGCTGCCCGGCCTCTACATATGGATGACACCAGATATAACATGTATATAAGCTATATACCACCTGGGGGCGCTGCCCGGCCTCTATATACAGATGACACCAGTTATAACATGTATAAAATCTATATACCACCTGGGGGCGCTGCCCGGCCTCTATATACAGATGACACCAGTTATAACATGTATATAAGCTATATACCACCTGGGGGCGCTGTCCGGCCTCTATATACAGATGGCACCAGTTATAACATGTATAAAATCTATATATCACCTGGGGGCGCTGTCCGGCCTCTATATACAGATGACACCAGTTATAACATGTATATAATCTATATACCACCTGGGGGCGCTGTCCGGCCTCTATATACAGATGACACCAGTTATAACATGTATAAAATCTATATACCACCTGGGGGCGCTGTCCGGCCTCTATATACAGATGACACCAGTTATAACATGTATAAAATCTATATACCACCTGGGGGCGCTGTCCAGCCTCTACATATGGATGACACCAGATATAACATGTATATAAGCTATATACCACCTGGGGGCGCTGCCCGGCCTCTATATACAGATGACACCAGTTATAACATGTATAAAATCTATATACCACCTGGGGGCGCTGTCCGGCCTCTATATACAGATGACACCAGTTATAACATGTATATAAGCTATATACCACCAGGAATTGTCTGGCCTCTATATACCGATGGTACTTACATCAGGTTTATCTTGGGGGGGAGGGGGGGTGCGGCTACTTACAGATGTAGTAATAGTCTTGTCCCACATGGAACTCAAACCCCAGAGGAAACGGGGAAAATCTGTGGATCTTCTCGGAGAAATAGATGGGCCCAGCAGGAGCGTGCGGCCGATTACACAGCCAGCGCTTGTGGGCCGCAGGGGTCGTGTAGCAGCCCTCATAACCCTCACGGTCCACCATATACAGCATAAAGTTCTCAGTTTGCTCTATAGGAACCCGGAGCTCATAGTGCGGACAGTAGATGTCCAAGTAATCGTTAATGGCCACCTGCACTGTGTAGTCCTCCTTCAGGAACCTGCGAGGAACAAAAAAAAAAAAAAGTAGTCAACGACAGCGCAAAGAGGGGAAAAAGTGAGGGAGAGGGGCAAATTGGAATACTACAGAATTAAAGTTTAAAGGCAGAAGAATTCCTAAGGGAGAGGGAAGATGAGACTGGAGATTCCCAAAGAGGGGTGGAAGGAAGAGGGAGCAGAGGGCCTCCTTAGGAGGTGGGTTAAATAGGGGAGACACTTGGGAGAGTTTTACAAGGGGAAGCAGTGAGACATAGGGCTTCCCGACAGGACCAATTGGCAGGGACTCATTCTTCTCTCTCCACCAAGACACAAATGCTTGGCTCAAAACAGACCAGAAGACTGCAGGACAAGTTTACCCCAATTACCCACCTCAGATATCAGAAGTTACCATCCCTCTGATCATAGTCACACCAATCCCTCTTCTGAGGAGGCCATGGTCACCCAGCCTTCATAGCAAAAAAACATGACTAAGGGTAACAAATATACGAAAGATGCTCATTTAGGCCAAGGAACATGGAGGCGGACATCAAACCAGTGGAAATTTGTCCCTTGGTCTTCTGAGTCCATGAGTGTGTTGGCTGTAATTGCCATTCGAGAAGGTGAACGGACCCCATAGTGAAGACTGCAGGGTGCAATAGAGTGTGGGATGGAGACAATGCTGGAACGGAGGACACACCTAACCAGCTACTATGGCATTCTTCCACCACAACACCATAACTAGTGCGCATCAATAGGACAAAGCCCAAAGTGACGGGGCCTGTGTCACAACCTGCCTATGGATGGAGAGGCCAGAAACTGACATGTGTCCTGCCTTCCTCCTGGGTGGCAATCACATTGAGAGTTTGACGGCACAGGGCGGCTTCTGAAGAACAGGAGACAGCTTTGGTCACATTGACCCCCACCTGATTCCTTCTGAAATCTGTAATTAAGAAACCCAGAAAACCCTTCTAGAAGAAATGGTTTCTGAATCCCTAGGCATTGCAGTTATTATAAAAATTGATCTTACAAGTCATTACTAAAAAGCACCCAGCTGACACAAGCACCCACCGCCAGGCCCTGCTCTCACACGTTGTGTTCACAGGGGCGTACAAGCCAGGGAGTAAATATTTGTACAAGGAACTTGTATGCGAAAGAGGAATGTGTAAGAGTTCAGAAGAAACACGACAGGCAAGTAACACACCCCTGACTACAAACCCCAGCACGCCCTTAATACATCTATTGGATCATAAGTTTCCTGAGGAGGAGGTATACAAACCTACACAATAGTGGCAGAAGTCTGTATGTCGAATGCCTCAAAAGATCGAGACGATGACCTGGAGACCTCACAACCAGTGATGACAAGGTTAAAAAGAACGCAGATGTGTCCCCAAGTCCTAACCATCCAAAAATCTGATGTTCTACAAGGCTGGGGTTCTTCTATGGCTATTAAGGCCATCACATGTGACTGACGGAGTTCAGGCTCCTGCACCTTAGTGGTTCTATTCATAAGACCAAAGCAAAGGAAAATGGACAATTTCAACCATAACTGTTTGTCACGTGAAAAAACATTTAGATGACCAATGACATGTTGTAATTGCCCAAGGTCAGTTATGGTCAGTGTGAATGGCTGTGTTAGTTGGTAGATCAACCATCTGGTCACCTTAAGGGAAAACTTCCTCGGTCTTGTATGACCATCCACAAGAACAGTGACTTCATAAATGCCAACATCAGCCCCACCCATGGCACAACGCCACATTACACGCGCCCTGCAGGTGTGGATTGATGAGCAGACAGCATGACCCTGCAAGGACTGAGCAGACAATGGAGCTGTTGTCCCCACTGTCGTCATTGGTGGAGGGTAGAGAAGAGGTGAGACGGTGGACGTTACCGGGAACTGCCTCGCAGAGATGATGCGAGGGAGGGATGGTGGCTCCAGGTGCCATGTTTACCCGGCACAACCATTAATGAAAAGTTCTTAAGAATTGTTTCTTTCAAGTTCCAGACATAAGAGCGCAGGGCGTGGAGCACGAGAACATGAAGGTGTCACACCACCAACCACAGAAGACCCTGCAAATCCCAAACTTCACAACCTCCTAACATGGATTGTCCAATGTCGCCTCTACGGCATGAAGCAGAAACTGCAAATCTACAAGACAAGGAAAAGAGAAAGAAAAATGTGCTCCCCGTGGAGGAGAGCTTCATTACAATCAGATCTGGCCAAACCAGGCACGGGGGAGGGGAACAGACGAGGGGGAGGGGGCAGCACGAACAAGAGCAATCTACATTCCTATAAAACACAAGGGGAAGGTTCAGACAGACATCTGAAGAAAATGTTAAATATGTTATTAAAGGTCAGAGTGTCAAATACACGTCTCATCTACACGTGATCTCCATATAATCCTCACACGTCTCTTCTTCTTCATGTGACCACAGCTCTATATAATCCTGACACGTCTCTTCTTCATGTGACCACAGCTCTATATAATCCTCACACGTCTCTTCTTCATGTGACCACAGCTCTATATAATCCTCACACGTCTCTTCTTCTTCATGTGACCACAGCTCCATATAATCCTCACATGTCTCTTCTTCTTCATGTGTCCACAGCTCTATATAATCCTCACACGTCTCGTCTTCATGTGACCACAGCTCTATATAATCCTCACACGTCTCTTCTTCATGTGACCACAGCCCTATATAATCCTCACACGTCTCTTCTTCTTCATGTGACCACATCTCTATATAATCCTCACACGTCTCTTCTTCTTCATGTGACCACAGCTCTAAATAATCCTCACACGTCTCTTCTTCATGTGACCACAGCTCTATATAATCCTCACACGTCTCTTCTTCTTCATGTGACCACAGCTCTATATAATCCTCACACATCTCTTCTTCTTCATGTGACCACAGCTCTATATAATCCTCACACGTCTCTTCTTCTTCATGTGACCACAGCTCTATATAATCCTCACACGTCTCTTCTTCTTCATGTGACCACAGCTCTATATAATCCTCACACGTCTCTTCTTCTTCATGTGACCACAGCTCTATATAATCCTCACACGTCTCTTCTTCTTCATGTGACCACAGCTCTATATAATCCTCACACGTCTCTCTTCTTCATGTGACCACAGCTCTATATAATCCTCACACGTCTCTTCTTCTTCATGTGACCACAGCTCTATATAATCCTCACACGTCTCTTCTTCTTCATGTGACCACAGCTCTATATAATCCTCACACGTCTCTTCTTCTTCATGTGACCACAGCTCTATATAATCCTCACACGTCTCTTCTTCTTCATGTGACCACAGCTCTATATAATCCTCACACGTCTCTTCTTCTTCATGTGACCACAGCTCTATATAATCCTCACACGTCTCTTCTTCTTCATGTGACCACAGCTCTATATAATCCTCACACGTCTCTTCTTCTTCATGTGACCACAGCTCTATATAATCCTCACACGTCTCTTCTTCTTCATGTGACCACAGCTCTATATAATCCTCACACGTCTCTTCTTCTTCATGTGACCACAGCTCTATATAATCCTCACACGTCTCTTCTTCTTCATGTGACCACAGCTCTATATAATCCTCACACGTCTCTTCTTCTTCATGTGACCACAGCTCTATATAATCCTCACACGTCTCTTCTTCTTCATGTGACCACAGCTCTATATAATCCTCACACGTCTCTTCTTCTTCATGTGACCACAGCTCTATATAATCCTCACACGTCTCTTCTTCTTCATGTGACCACAGCTCTATATAATCCTCACACGTCTCTTCTTCATGTGACCACAGCTCTATATAATCCTCACACGTCTCTTCTTCTTCATGTGACCACAGCTCTATATAATCCTCACACGTCTCTTCTTCTTCATGTGACCACAGCTCTATATAATCCTCACACGTCTCTTCTTCTTCATGTGACCACAGCTCTATATAATCCTCACACGTCTCTTCTTCTTCATGTGACCACAGCTCTATATAATCCTCCACGTCTCTTCTTCTTCATGTGACCACAGCTCTATATAATCCTCACACGTCTCTTCTTCTTCATGTGACCACAGCTCTATATAATCCTCACACGTCTCTTCTTCTTCATGTGACCACAGCTCTATATAATCCTCACACGTCTCTTCTTCTTCATGTGACCACAGCTCTATATAATCCTCACACGTCTCTTCTTCTTCATGTGACCACAGCTCTATATAATCCTCACACGTCTCTTCTTCTTCATGTGACCACAGCTCTATATAATCCTCACACGTCTCTTCTTCTTCATGTGACCACAGCTCTATATAATCCTCACACGTCTCTTCTTCTTCATGTGACCACAGCTCTATATAATCCTCACACGTCTCTTCTTCTTCATGTGACCACAGCTCTATATAATCCTCACACGTCTCTTCTTCTTCATGTGACCACAGCTCTATATAATCCTCACACGTCTCTTCTTCTTCATGTGACCACAGCTCTATATAATCCTCACACGTCTCTTCTTCTTCATGTGACCACAGCTCTATATAATCCTCACACGTCTCTTCTTCTTCATGTGACCACAGCTCTATATAATCCTCACACGTCTCTTCTTCTTCATGTGACCACAGCTCTATATAATCCTCACACGTCTCTTCTTCTTCATGTGACCACAGCTCTATATAATCCTCACACGTCTCTTCTTTCATGTGACCACAGCTCTATATAATCCTCACACGTCTCTTCTTCTTCATGTGACCACAGCTCTATATAATCCTCACACGTCTCTTCTTCATGTGACCACAGCTCTATATAATCCTCACACGTCTCTTCTTCTTCATGTGACCACAGCTCTATATAATCCTCACACGTCTCTTCTTCTTCATGTGACCACAGCTCTATATAATCCTCACACGTCTCTTCTTCTTCATGTGTCCACAGCTCTATATAATCCTCACACGTCTCTTCTTCTCCATGTGTCCACAGCTCTATATAATCCTCACACGTCTCTTCTTCTTCATGTGACCACAGCTCTATATAATCCTCACACGTCTCTTCTTCTTCATGTGACCACAGCTCTATATAATCCTCACGTCTCTTCTTCTTCATGTGACCACAGCTCTATATAATCCTCACACGTCTCTTCTTCTTCATGAGACCACAGCTCTATATAATCCTCACACGTCTCTTCTTCTTCATGTGACCACAGCTCTATATAATCCTCACACATCTCTTCTTCTTCATGTGACCACAGCTCTATATAATCCTCACACGTCTCTTCTTCTTCATGTGACCACAGCTCTATATAATCCTCACACGTCTCTTCTTCTTCATGTGACCACAGCTCTATATAATCCTCACACGTCTCTTCTTCTTCATGTGACCACAGCTCTATATAATCCTCACACGTCTTCTTCTTCATGTGACCACAGCTCTATATAATCCTCACACGTCTCTTCTTCTTCATGTGACCACAGCTCTATATAATCCTCACACGTCTCTTCTTCTTCATGTGACCACAGCTCTATATAATCCTCACACGTCTCTTCTTCTTCATGTGACCACAGCTCTATATAATCCTCACACGTCTCTTCTTCTTCATGTGACCACAGCTCTATATAATCCTCACACGTCTCTTCTTCTTCATGTGACCACAGCTCTATATAATCCTCACACGTCTCTTCTTCTTCATGTGACCACAGCTCTATATAATCCTCACACGTCTCTTCTTCTTCATGTGACCACAGCTCTATATAATCCTCACACGTCTCTTCTTCTTCATGTGACCACAGCTCTATATAATCCTCACACGTCTCTTCTTCTTCATGTGACCACAGCTCTATATAATCCTCACACGTCTCTTCTTCTTCATGTGACCACAGCTCTATATAATCCTCACACGTCTCTTCTTCTTCATGTGACCACAGCTCTATATAATCCTCACACGTCTCTTCTTCTTCATGTGACCACAGCTCTATATAATCCTCACACGTCTCTTCTTCTTCATGTGACCACAGCTCTATATAATCCTCACACGTCTCTTCTTCTTCATGTGACCACAGCTCTATATAATCCTCACACGTCTCTTCTTCTTCATGTGACCACAGCTCTATATAATCCTCACACGTCTCTTCTTCTTCATGTGACCACAGCTCTATATAATCCTCACACGTCTCTTCTTCTTCATGTGACCACAGCTCTATATAATCCTCACACGTCTCTTCTTCTTCATGTGACCACAGCTCTATATAATCCTCACACGTCTCTTCTTCTTCATGTGACCACAGCTCTATATAATCCTCACACGTCTCTTCTTCTTCATGTGACCACAGCTCTATATAATCCTCACACGTCTCTTCTTCTTCATGTGACCACAGCTCTATATAATCCTCACACGTCTCTTCTTCTTCATGTGACCACAGCTCTATATAATCCTCACACGTCTCTTCTTCTTCATGTGACCACAGCTCTATATAATCCTCACACGTCTCTTCTTCTTCATGTGACCACAGCTCTATATAATCCTCACACGTCTCTTCTTCTTCATGTGACCACAGCTCTATATAATCCTCACACGTCTCTTCTTCTTCATGTGACCACAGCTCTATATAATCCTCACACGTCTCTTCTTCTTCATGTGACCACAGCTCTATATAATCCTCACACGTCTCTTCTTCTTCATGTGACCACAGCTCTATATAATCCTCACACGTCTCTTCTTCTTCATGTGACCACAGCTCTATATAATCCTCACACGTCTCTTCTTCTTCATGTGACCACAGCTCTATATAATCCTCACACGTCTCTTCTTCTTCATGTGACCACAGCTCTATATAATCCTCACACGTCTCTTCTTCTTCATGTGACCACAGCTCTATATAATCCTCACACGTCTCTTCTTCTTCATGTGACCACAGCTCTATATAATCCTCACACGTCTCTTCTTCTTCATGTGACCACAGCTCTATATAATCCTCACACGTCTCTTCTTCTTCATGTGACCACAGCTCTATATAATCCTCACACGTCTCTTCTTCTTCATGTGACCACAGCTCTATATAATCCTCACACGTCTCTTCTTCTTCATGTGACCACAGCTCTATATAATCCTCACACGTCTCTTCTTCTTCATGTGACCACAGCTCTATATAATCCTCACACGTCTCTTCTTCTTCATGTGACCACAGCTCTATATAATCCTCACACGTCTCTTCTTCTTCATGTGACCACAGCTCTATATAATCCTCACACGTCTCTTCTTCTTCATGTGACCACAGCTCTATATAATCCTCACACGTCTCTTCTTCTTCATGTGACCACAGCTCTATATAATCCTCACACGTCTCTTCTTCTTCATGTGACCACAGCTCTATATAATCCTCACACGTCTCTTCTTCTTCATGTGACCACAGCTCTATATAATCCTCACACGTCTCTTCTTCTTCATGTGACCACAGCTCTATATAATCCTCACACGTCTCTTCTTCTTCATGTGACCACAGCTCTATATAATCCTCACACGTCTCTTCTTCTTCATGTGACCACAGCTCTATATAATCCTCACACGTCTCTTCTTCTTCATGTGACCACAGCTCTATATAATCCTCACACGTCTCTTCTTCTTCATGTGACCACAGCTCTATATAATCCTCACATATCTCTTCTTCTTCATGTGACCACCGCTGTATATAATCCTCACACGTCTCTTCTTCATGAGTCCACAGCTCCATATAATCCTCACACGTCTCTTCTTCCTCATGTGACCACAGCTCTATATAATCCTCACACGTCTCTTCTTCTTCATGAGACCACAGCTCTATATTATCCTCACACGTCTCTTCTTCATGAGTCCACAGCTCCATATAATCCTCACACGTCTCTTCTTCCTCATGTGTCCACAGCTCTATATAATCCTCACACGTCTCTTCTTCTTCATGAGACCACAGCTCTATATAATCCTCACACGTCTCTTCTTCCTCATGAGACCACAGCTCTATATAATCCTCACACGTCCCTTCTTCATGTGACCACAGCTCTATATAATCCTCACATATCTCTTCTTCTTCATGTGACCACCGCTGTATATAATCCTCACACGTCTCTTCTTCATGAGTCCACAGCTCCATATAATCCTCACACGTCTCTTCTTCATGAGTCCACAGCTCTATATAATCCTCACATATCTCTTCTTCTTCATGTGACCACAGCTCTATATAATCCTCACACGTCTCTTCTTCTTCATGTGACCACAGCTCTATATAATCCTCACACGTCTCTTCTTCTTCGTGTGTCCACAGCTCTATATAATCCTCACACGTCTCTTCTTCGTGTGTCCACAGCTCTATATAATCCTCACACGTCTCTTCTTCATGTGACCACAGCTCTATATAATCCTCACACGTCTCTTCTTCATGTGACCACAGCTCTATATAATCCTCACACGTCTCTTCTTCTTCATGTGACCACAGCTCTATATAATCCTCACACGTCTCTTCTTCATGTGACCACAGCTCTATATAATCCTCACACGTCTCTTCTTCTTAATGTGTCCACAGCTCTATATAATCCTCACACGTCTCTTCTTCCTCATGTGACCACAGCTCTATATAATCCTCACACGTCTCTTCTTCTTCATGTGACCACAGCTCTATATAATCCTCACACATCTCTTCTTCTTCATGTGACCACAGCTCTATATAATCCTCACATGTCTTCTTCTTCATGTGACCACAGCTCTATATAATCCTCACACGTCTCTTCTTCTTCATGTGACCACAGCTCTATATAATCCTCACACGTCTCTTCTTCTTCATGTGACCACAGCTCTATATAATCCTCACACGTCTCTTCTTCTTCATGTGACCACAGCTCTATATAATCCTCACACGTCTCTTCTTCTTCATGTGACCACAGCTCTATATAATCCTCACACGTCTCTTCTTCTTCATGTGACCACAGCTCTATATAATCCTCACACGTCTCTTCTTCTTCATGTGACCACAGCTCTATATAATCCTCACACGTCTCTTCTTCTTCATGTGACCACAGCTCTATATAATCCTCACACGTCTCTTCTTCTTCATGTGACCACAGCTCTATATAATCCTCACACGTCTCTTCTTCTTCATGTGACCACAGCTCTATATAATCCTCACACGTCTCTTCTTCTTCATGTGACCACAGCTCTATATAATCCTCACACGTCTCTTCTTCTTCATGTGACCACAGCTCTATATAATCCTCACACGTCTCTTCTTCTTCATGTGACCACAGCTCTATATAATCCTCACACGTCTCTTCTTCTTCATGTGACCACAGCTCTATATAATCCTCACACGTCTCTTCTTCTTCATGTGACCACAGCTCTATATAATCCTCACACGTCTCTTCTTCTTCATGTGACCACAGCTCTATATAATCCTCACACGTCTCTTCTTCATGTGACCACAGCTCTATATAATCCTCACACGTCTCTTCTTCATGTGACCAAAGCTCTATATAATCCTCACACGTCTCTTCTTCATGTGACCACAGCTCTATATAATCCTCACATGTCTTCTTCTTCATGTGACCACAGCTCTATATAATCCTCACACGTCTCTTCTTCATGTGACCACAGCTCTATATAATCCTCACACGTCTCATCCTCTTCATGTGACCACAGACTCAGAAAACTATACATTCATCCGCCAGATGAAGGCCACAAACATGATGTGAATGTGTGGAAGCTTCTGGCACGGCTTACGGCTTCATGGCCCTGAATTCGAGCGCACATCCCCTTCTAATGACTGATGGCACAATCCTGGAAAGCCAGGAGGGCGACCCATAATCTGGCCATAACAAGTGCTAATACAGCGAGTTCACTGGTCACATGCTCAATCACTGATAACGTCTTCCCATGTAAACCCTTTCACTGATCGAAAGAAACCATCGGAGGCTTATTAGTGCAGTGATCGCAACTGTTCTCAGGACATAGTTAATAACATGGGGCAATGAATGATCATTTGGGCAACTGTTGCTTTATGGAGCCTTTTCTTGACCCCAGGTCCAGTCTCCTTTAGAGCGCTCTATGGAGCCTTTCCTCGACCCTATGTCCAGTCTTCTTTAGAGCGCTCTATGGTGCCTTTCCTTGACCCTACGTCCAGTCTCTTTTAGAGCGCTCTATGGAGCCTTTCCTTGACCCTATGTCCAGTCTCCTTTAGAGCGCTCTATGGTGCCTTTCCTTGACCCTACGTCCAGTCTCTTTTAGAGCGCTCTATGGAGCCTTTCCTTGACCCTATGTCCAGTCTCCTTTAGAGCGCTCTATGGTGCCTTTCCTCGACCCTACGTCCAGTCTTCTTTAGAGCGCTCTATGGAGCCTTTCCTCGACCCTATGTCCAGTCTCCTTTAGAGCGCTCTACGGAGCCTTTCCTCGACCCTATGTCCAGTCTCCTTTAGAGCGCTTTACGGAGCCTTTCCTTGACCCTACGTCTAGTCTCCTCTAGAGCGCTTTATGGAGCCTTTCCTCGACCCTACGTCCAGTCTCCTTTAGAGCGCTCTACGGAGCCTTTCCTCGACCCTATGTCCAGTCTCCTTTAGATCGCTCTACGGAGCCTTTCCTTGACCCTACGTCCAGTCTCCTTTAGAGCGCTTTATGGAGCCTTTCCTGGACCCCGTGTACAGGTGCCTTTAGAGTGCTCTATGGAGACCTGATGTCCTGAGACCATCTGTGGAAGCTTCCATATGAGAGATCTGCAGCCGGGGCCCAGTTGGCACCACCACTATCTCAATACAAATGTTTCTATGAGTGGGAAGTAGGATATGGTACTGCATGGAGAGGACCAATCACCACCACTACTGACCACACAACCGACAAACTCCAGACAGACACACCTCACGTCCCAGCACTGCTCGGAGCAAGGGCCAGTCACCATTGATGTCTGGATGGATTGCAGGTAAAAAAAGAAAAAAACATAAAACCCATACCCTGCAGAGTACACAGAATCAGGGACCCCATGCAAACCTGTCCTCACACTGAGAGGCCCAGCTGGAAACAACATGCACATCTGGTAACTATGAGCCCCTCATACTGGGCACCCCACAAACAGTCTCCTAAACCATCACTGCCACCAAATTAGCTGTCACCCAGCGCTGCCACTATGAGACAAAACCAGCCACAGGACTACAACCCCCAGCATGGCCTGCCGCTCATACAGCACAAAGAAAAACTTAGGAAACAAGCAGAGCTGGCGGCAGGGTGCAGAGCCAAGATAAACAGCGCCATCTATCCACGCCGCAGCCTGCGAGACGGCAAAACATAGCCTGCTCCAACATAAGCACAGGGGCTACTGCCCAGAACAACAAACCCTTCCTGGGGGGGGAGGGGGGGCGGCACCGGCTCCTGGGGGCTCCGCTCCTGAAATAGGGGAGCCCACTGCTACAGACAATAGGGGGGCTGGGAAATTATATTCGGCCTCCAGGGCTAAGCCCCCTCTGGTTCTCATTAAAGCCTAAGCCCTCTAACAAAGGGGTGGGGGAGGGAGACAGAGTCACCAGATACACAATGTTGGGGGTGGGGAGCAGAAGAAGGCAGATGCAGTGCATGTTCATGCGCGTGGTGGGGGCAGATACAGTGGGGGGGACGACGACAGCAGATACAGTGCGGCGGGGGAGGGAGACAGCAGATACAGTGCGGCGGGGAGGCCAGCAGATGCAGTGCATGGTGTGGTTGGGGGCGAGATACAGTGGGGGGTTTGAGACGGCAGATACAGGGGGGAAGCCAGCAGATACAGGGGGAGGAACGAGCAGATACAGGGGGATCCAGCAGATACAGGGGAGCCAGCAGATGCAGTGCATGTGTGTGGTTGGGGCAGATACAGTGGGGGGTTTGAGACGGCAGATACAGGGGGAGCCAGCAGATACGGGGGGAGCAGCAGATACAGGGGGATCCAGCAGATACAGGGGGTGGGAGCCAGCAGTTACAGGGAAGGGGAGCCAGCAGATACAGGGGGAAGCCAGCAGATACAGGTGGGGGAGCCAGCAGATACAGGGGGAGCCAGCAGATACAGGGGAGCCAGCAGATACAGGGGAGAGCCAGCGGATACGGGGGAGCCAGCAGATACAGGGAGGCCAGCAGATACAGGGAGGCCAGCAGATACAGGGGGGCCAGCAGATACAGGGGGAGCCAGCAGATACAGGGGAGCCAGCAGATACAGGGGAGCCAGCAGATACAGGGGGAGCCAGCAGATACAGGGGGAGCCAGCAGATACAGGGGGAGCCAGCAGATACAGGGAGGGAGCCAGCAGATACAGGGAGGGGAGCCAGCAGATACAGGGGGAGCCAGCAGATACAGGGGGCCAGCAGATACAGGGGGAACCCAGCAGATACAGGGGGAGACCCAGCAGATACAGGGGGAGACCCAGCAGATACAGTGCAGTGCGTGGTGGGGGCAGATACAGGTGGGGGGCAGATACAGGTGGGGGGAGCAGATGCAGGTGGGGAGACAGCAGATACAGTGGGGGAGGGGACAGCAGATACAGTGCATGTGCGTGGTGGGGGAGCAGATACAGTGGGGGGGTGAGACGGCAGATACAGTGGGGGTGAGGACGGCAGATACAGTGGGGGTGAGACGGCAGATACAGTGGGGGGTGAGACCAGCAGATACAGTGGGAGGGAGACAGCAGATACAGTGGGGGAGGGAGACAGCAGATACAGTGGGGAGGGGAGACAGCAGATACAGTGGGGGAGGGGAGACAGCAGATGCAGTGGGGAGGAGAGACAGCAGATGCAGTGGGAGGGGGAGACAGCAGATGCAGTGGGGGAGGGGAGACAGCAGATACAGTGGGGGAGGGGAGACAGCAGATACAGTGGGGAGGAGGAGACAGCAGATACAGTGGGGGAGGGGAGACAGCAGATACAGTGGGGGAGGGAGACAGCAGCAGATAGCAGTGCGCGTGGGGGAGACAGCAGATACAGTGCGCGTGGGGAGACAGTAGATACAGTGCGCAGCGTGGGGAGACAGCAGATACAGTGCGCATGGGGGCTTTGAGACAACAGATACAGTGCGGGGGGCAGATACAGTGCGTGTCCGCCAGTATAGGGGTGGCGGGCGCAGCCAGTATAGGGGTGGCGGGCGCAGCCAGTATGGGGAGACAGCAGATACAGTGGGGGAGGACAGCAGATACAGTAGGGGAAGACAGCAGATACAGTGGGGGAGACAGCAGATACAGTGCGCATGGGGAGGGGACAGCAGATACAGTGCGCATGGGGAGAGGGAGACAGCAGATACAGTGCGACATGGGGAGGGAGACAGCAGATACAGTGCGCATGGGGAGGGAGACAGCAGATACAGTGCGCATGGGGAAGAGGAGACAGCAGATACAGTACGCATGGGGAGGAGACAGCAGATACAGTGCACGTGCGGGGACAGCAGATACAGTGCGCGTGGAGAGACAGTAGATACAGTGCGCTGGGGTGGGGCGAGACAGAGTACAGTGCGCTGGGGAGGCGAGACAGCAGATACAGTGCGCGTGGAGGCTCGAGACAACAGATACAGTGCGGGGGGATTGGGGATGGCAGATACAGTGCGTGTCCGCCAGTATAGGGCGGCGCGAGGCACAGCCAGTATAGGCGGCGCGGGGCACAGCCAGTATAGGGCGGCGGGGCACAGCCAGTATAGGGGGGCGCGGGGCACGAGCCAGTATAGGGGCGGTGGGGGCACAGCCTGTATAGGGAGTGGCAGGGGGCACAGCCTGTATAGGGGTGGCAGGGGGCACAGCCTGTATAGGGTGGTGGGGGCAAAGCCTGTATAGGGTGGTAAGAGGGGCAAAGCCTGTATAGGGTGGTGGGGAGCAAAGCCTGTATAGGGTGGTGGAGGCAAAGCCTGATATAGGGTGGTGGGAGGCAAAGCCAGCATAGAGTGGTGGGGAGCAAAGCCTGTATAGGGTGGTGGAGGCAAAGCCTGTATAGAGGTGGTGGGGGAGCAAAGCCTGATATAGGGTGGTGGTGGGAGGCCGGTCAGTATAGGGTGGTGGAGGGGCGGTCAGTATAGAGTGGGAGGGGCAGTCAGTATAGGGTGGTGTGGGGGCCGGTCAGTATAGGGTTGTGGGGGGTCAGTATAGGGTGGGGGGCCGGTCAGTATAGATACAGTGCGCGTGGAGGCCTCGAGACAGCAGATACAGTGCGGGGGAGTGGCAGATACAGTGCGTGTCCGCCAGTATAGGGCGGCGCGGGGCACAGCCGGTATAGGGCGGCGGGGCACAGCCAGTATAGGGCGCGGGGCACAGCCTGTATAGGGGTGGCAGGGGGGCACAGCCTGTATAGGGGTGGCAGGGGGGCAAAGCCTGTATAGGGTGGTGGGGGCAAAGCCTGTATAGGGTGGTGGGGGCAAAGCCTGTATAGGGTGGTGGGGGCAAAGCCTGTATAGGGTGGTGGGGGGGCAAAGCCTGTATAGGGTGGTGGGGGCACAGCCTGTATAGGGTGGTGGGGGGCAAAGCCTGTATAGGGTGGTGGGGGGGGGCAGTCAGTATAGAGTGGTGGTGGTGGTGGGGGGGCCGGTCAGTATAGGGTGGTGGGGGCGGTCAGTATAGGGTGGGAGGGGCAGTCAGTATAGGGGGTCGGTCAGTATAGGGGGCAGTCAGTATAGGGTGGGGGGCGGGTCAGTATAGGGTGGTGGGGGGCGGTCAGTATAGGGTGGTGGGGGGGCGGTCAGTATAGGGTGGTGGGGGGCGGTCAGTATAGGGTGGTGGGGCGGTCCAGTATAGGGTGGTGGGGGGGCGGTCAGTATAGGGTGGTGGGGGGGCGGTCAGTATAGGGTGGTGGGGGGGGGCGGTCAGTATAGGGTGGTGGGGGGGGGCGGTCAGTATAGGGTGGTGGGGGGGGGCGGTCAGTATAGGGTGGTGGGGGGGGGCGGTCAGTCTCCCGGGGGAAGGGGGGGCATTTAGCCTCCCGGGGGTCGCGCCCTCTAACCTGGGGTTGCTGGAGTTCCAGTGCACGGCGTGGCGCAGGCTCCGGGCCCCGCTCAGCTGCTCCAGCAGGGCGCACAGACACAGCAGGAGCCCCGGGCCCCTCATCTCTCGGCCGCCGCTGCTGCTGCTCTCTGGGCAGAGGAGCCTCCAAGCAAACTGCAAAGGTGCAGGCCCCGCCCACAGGGGCGCAGCTCCAGCCAATCAGCGCCGCCGCCCGCAGCCGCTCTACTACAAAGTATCAGACAAAGTAAATCTCGGCAATTAACCGTTCACTGCCCGGGCCGCCAGCAGCGAAACACTATCCCCCCCCTTCCACCCCCCCCCACACACACACACACAGAACCTCGAAACTACACAATACAGAGCTCCCCGAAACTACACAACACAGAGCACCCCGAAACTACAGAACACCCGAAACTAAACAACACAGAGCGCCCCGAAACTACAAAACACCCGAAACTACACAACACAGAGCTCCCCGAAACTACACAACACAGAGCGCCCCGAAACTACACAACACCCGAAACTACACAACACAGAGCGCCCCGAAACTACACAATACAGAGCGCCCCGAAACTACACAACACCCGAAACTACACAATACAGAGCTCCCCGAAACTACAGAACACCCGAAACTACACAACACAGAGCGCCCCGAAAGTACAGAACACCCGAAACTACACAACACAGAGCGCCCCGAAAATACACAACACAGAGCACCCCGAAAATACAAAATACCCGAAACTACACAACACAGAGCGCCCCGGAACTACACAACACAGAGCGCCCTGAAACTACACAATACAGAGCTCCCCGAAACTACACAACACCCGAAACTACACAATACAGAGCTCCCCGAAACTACAGAACACGGAGCTCCCCGAAACTACACAACACAGAGCGCCCCGAAAATACACAACACCCGAAACTACACAACACAGAGCGCCCCGAAACTACACAACACCCGAAACTACACAATACAGAGCTCCCCAAAACCACACAACACCCGAAACTACACAATACAGAGCTCCCCGAAACTACAGAACACCCGAAACTACACAACACAGAGCTCCCCGAAACTACAAAATACAGAGCGCCCCGAAAATACACAACACAGAGCGCCCCGAACATACAAAATACCCGAAACTACACAACACAGAGCGCCCCGAACATACAAAATACCCGAAACTACACAACACAGAGCGCCCCGAACATACAAAATACCCGAAACTACACAACACAGAGCGCCCCGAAACTACACAACACGGAGCTCCCCGAAACTACACAACACCCGAAACTAGACAACACAGAGCTCCCCGAAAATACACAACACAGAGCGCCCCGAAAATACAAAATACCCGAAACTATACAACACAGAGCGCCCCGAAACTACAGAACACCCGAAACTACACAACACAGAGCGCCCCGAAACTACAGAACACCAGAAACTACACAACACAGAGCGCCCCGAAACTACACAATACAGAGCTCCCCGAAAATACACAACACAGAGCGCCCCGAAAATACAAAATACCCGAAACTACACAATACAGAGCTCCCCGAAACTACACAATACCCGAAACTACACAACACAGAGCTCCCCGAAACTACACAACACCCGAAACTACACAACACAGAGCGCCCCGAAAATACAAAACACAGAGCACCCCGAAACTACAAAACCCAGAGCGCCCTGAAAATACAAAACACAGAGCGCCCTGAAACTACATAACACCCGAAACTACACAATACAGAGCGCCCCGAAACTACACAACACCCGAAACTACACAACTACAGAGCGCCCGAAACTACACAACACCCGAGACTACACAACACAGAGCACCTGAGAACTACACAACACAGAGCGCCTGAAGCTACAAAACACAGAGCTCCCGAAACTACACAACATCCCGAGAGCTACACAATACAGAGCGCCCAAGCCAAACAGGCTCCCGAGCTACACAACACGGAGCTACACCGAGAACTACACAACACAGAGCGCCCGAAACTACAAAACACAGAGCTCCTGAAACTACAACACCAGAGCTACACAACTACAGGCTCCCGAAACTACACAACACAGACTCCCGAGAGCTACACAACACAGAGCGCCCTGAAACTACAAAACACAGGCGCCCAGAGCTACACAACACAGAGCGCCCGAGAACTACAGACACCGAACTACACAACACAGAGCGCCCGAGCTACACAACTGGAGCTCCCAAAACCACACAACACCCGAAACTACACAATACAGAGCGCCCCGAAACTACAAAACAACTGAAACTACACAACACAGAGCTCCCCGAAACTACAAAATACAGAGCGCCCCGAAACTACAAAACACCAGAAACTACACAACACAGAGCTCCCCGAAACTACACAACACCCGAAACTACACAATACAGAGCTCCCCGAAACTACACAACACCCGAAACTACACAATACAGAGCTCCCCGAAACTACACAATACAAAGCGCCCCGAAACTACACAACACAGAGCGCCCCAAAACTAAAGAACACCCGAAACTACACAACACGGAGCTCCCCGAAACTACAAAACACCCGAAACTACACAACACAGAGCTCCCCGAAACTACAGAACACCCGAAACTACACAACACAAAGCTCTCCGAAAATACAAAATACCAGAAACTACACAACACAGAGCGCCCCGAAACTACACAACACAGAGCGCCCCGAAACTACAGAACACCAAAACTACACAACACAGAGCGCCCCGAAACTACAAAACACCCGAAACTACACAACACGGAGCTCCCCGAAACTACACAACACCCGAAACTAGACAACACAGAGCTCCCCGAAAATACACAACACAGAGCGCCCCGAAAATACAAAATACCCGAAACTATACAAAACAGAGCGCCCCGAAAATACAAAACACCCGAAACTACACAACACAGAGCACCCCGAAACTACACAATACAGAGCTCCCCGAAACTACACAACACAGAGCTCCCCGAAACTACAAAACACCAGAAACTACACAACAAAGAGTGCCGAAAATACAAAACACCCGAAACTACACCACAAAGAGCGCCCCGAAACTACAGTACAGCTGACAGCTCTCTCTCCAGACTCCCCATACACATGCACTCTCAGTATAGCTGACAGCTCTCTCTCCAGACTCCCCCCATACACAAGCACTCTCAGTACAGCTAACAGCTATCTCCCCAGACTCCCCCATACACATGCACTCTCAGTACAGCTGACAGCTCTCTCACCAGACTCCCCATACACATGCACTCTCTGCACAGCTGACAGCTCTCTCTCCAGACTCCCCCATACACATGCACTCTCAGTACAGCTGACAGCTCTCTCCAGACTCCACATACACTCTCAGTACAGCTGACAGCTCTCTCTCCAGACTCCCCCCCATACACATGCACTCTCAGTACAGCTGACAGCTCTCTCCAGATTCCCCCCATACACATGCACTCTCAGTACAGCTGACAGCTCTCTCTCCAGACTCCCCCATACACATGCACTCTCAGTGCAGCTGACAGCTTTCTCTCCAGACTCCCCCCATACACATGCACTCTCAGTGCAGCTGACAGCTCTCTCTCCAGACTCCCCCCATACACATGCACTCTCAGTGCAGCTGACAGCTCTCTCTCCAGACTCCCCCCCCCATACACAAGCACTCTCAGTACAGCTGACAGCTCTCTCCAGATTCCCCCCATACACATGCACTCTCAGTACAGCTGACAGCTCTCTCTCCAGACTCCCCCATACACATGCACTCTCAGTGCAGCTGACAGCTTTCTCTCCAGACTCCCCCCATACACATGCACTCTCAGTACAGCTGACAGCCCTCTCTCCAGACTCCCCCCATACACATGCACTCTCAGTACAGCTGACAGCTCTCTCTCCAGACTCCCCCCATACACATGCACTCTCAGTACAGCTGACAGCTCTCTCTCCAGACTCCCCCCATACACATGTACTCTCAGTACAGCTGACAGCTCTCTCTCCAGACTCCCCATACACATGCACTCTCAGTACAGCTGACAGCTCTCTCTCCAGACTCCCTCATACACATGCACTCTCAGTACTGCTGACAGCTCTCTCTCCAGACTCCCCCCATACACATGCACTTTCAGTACAGCTGACAGCCCTCTCTCCAGACTCCCTCATACACATGCACTCTCAGTACAGCTGACAGCTCTCTCTCCAGACTCCCTCATACACATGCACTCTCTGTACAGCTGACAGCTCTCTCTCCAGACTCCCCCATACACATGCACTCTCAGTACAGCTGACAGCAATCTCTCCAGACTCCCCCCATACACATGCACTCTCAGTACAGCTGACAGCCCTCTCTCCAGACTCCCCCCATACACATGCACTCTCAGTACAGCTGACAGCTCTCTCAGTCCAGCCTCCCCCATACACATGCACTCTCAGTACAGCTGACAGCCCTCTCCCCAGACTCCCCATACACATGCACTCTCAGTACAGCTGACAGCTCTCTCTCCAGACTCCCCCATACACATGCACTCTCAGTACAGCTGACAGCTCTCTCTCCAGACTCCCCCCATACACATGCACTCTCAGTACAGCTGACAGCTCTCTCCAGACTCCCCCCATACACATGCACTCTCAGTACAGCTGACAGCTCTCTCCAGACTCCCCCCATACACATGCACTCTCAGTACAGCTGACAGCTCTCTCTCCAGACTCCCCCCATACACATGCACTCTCAGTACAGCTGACAGCTCTCTCTCCAGACTCCCCATACACATGCACTCTCAGTACAGCTGACAGTTCTCTCACCAGACTCCCCATACACATGCACTCTCTGCACAGCTGACAGCTCTCTCTCCAGACTCCCCCCATACACATGCACTCTCAGTACAGCTGACAGCTCTCTCCAGACTCCCCCCATACACATGCACTCTCAGTACAGCTGACAGCTCTCTCTCCAGACTCCCCCCCATACACATGCACTCTCAGTACAGCTGACAGCTCTCTCCAGATTCCCCCCATACACATGCACTCTCAGTACAGCTGACAGCCCTCTCTCTAGACCCCCTCATACACATGCACTCTCAGTACAGCTGACAGCTCTCTCTCCAGATTCCCCCCATACACATGCACTCTCAGTACAGCTGACAGCTCTCTCTCCAGACTCCCCCATACACATGCACTCTCAGTACAGCTGACATCTCTCTCTCCAGACTCTCCCATACACATGCACTCTCAGTACAGCTGACAGCTCTCTCTCCAGACTCCACATACACATGCACTCTCAGTACAGCTGACAGCCCTCTCTCTAGACCCCCTCATACACATGCACTCTCAGTACAGCTGACAGCTCTCTCTCCAGACTCCCCATACACATGCACTCTCAGTACAGCTGACAGCTCTCTCTCCAGACTCCCCATACACATGCACTCTCAGTACAGCTGACAGCTCTCTCTCCAGACTCCCCATACACATGCACTCTCAGTACAGCTGACAGCTCTCTCTCCAGACTCCCCATACACATGCACTCTCAGTACAGCTGACAGCTCTCTCTCCAGACTCCCCATACACATGCACTCTCAGTACAGCTGACAGCTCTCTCTCCAGACTCCCCCCATACACATGCACTCCCAGTACAGCTGACAGCTCTCTCTCCAAACTCCCCCATACACATGCACTCTCAGTACTGCTGACAGCTGTCTCTCCAGACTCCCCCATACACATGCACTCTCAGTACAGCTGACAGCTCTCTCTCCAGACTCCCCCATACACATGCACTCTCAGTACAGCTGACAGCTCTCTCTCCAGACTCCCCATACACATGCACTCTCAATACAGCTGACAGCTCGCTCTCCAGACTCCCCATACACATGCACTCTCAGTACAGCTGACACCTCTCTCTCCAGACTCCCCCATACACATGCACTCTCAGTACAGCTGACAGCTTTCTCTCCAGAATCCCCAATACACATGCACTCTCAGTACAGCTGACAGCTCTCTCTCCAGACTCCCCCATACACATGCACTCTCAGTACAGCTGACAGCTCTCTCCAGACTCCCCCATACACATGCACTCTCAGTACAGCTGACAGCTCTCTCTCCAGACTCCCCCATACACATGCACTCTCAGTACAGCTGACATTTCTCTCTCCAGACTCCCCCATACACATGCACTCTCAGTACAGCTGACAGCTCTCTCTCCAGACTCCCCCATACACATGCACTCTCAGTACAGCTGACAGCTCTCTCTCCAGACTCCCCATACACATGCACTCTTAGTACAGCTGACAGGTCTCTCCAGACTCCCCCCATACACATGCACTCTCAGTACAGCTGACAGCCCTCTCTCTAGACCCCCTCATACACATGCACTCTCAGTACAGCTGACAGCTCTCTCTCCAGACTCCCCCCATACACATGCACTCTCAGTACAGCTGACAGCTCTCTCTCCAGACTCCCCCATACACATGCACTCTCAGTACAGCTGACATCTCTCTCTCCAGACTCTCCCATACACATGCACTCTGTGTTAAGATGCTGTTAGACGTCTCTGAAATTCAACGCGTCCGATCACTTTCTTTGCTGAAAACTGTGGGTTCAAACAATAGTAGTCTATTCGGTTTGGGGGACTTGAAGTGGTCCCTTCGGTGTATTCCCTGGAGAGTACATGAATATTAGGGACGCGCTAGTTACACCACAGCTACAATGGAAGACATTCAGGTGAATGATGAAGAGGATGCGGCGCTCTCACAAGCACCACAGCCCCTTCAGCATCAGCGGGGGTGCCAGGAGTCAGACCTCCACCAATCTGACACTGATGGCCAGTCCTGAGAATAGCTCATCAATATCATGAAACTGGACTATTAAAACTAACCTCCCCATAATGTGCCTGGGTGCATGCCAACGCTCGGCACCCCCTCCTTCCTGCTGCAAATGGCGGCCCCCCAAGCAAAGCAAGGAACACAGGAGGGTGACAGGAGAACAAGAGGCACTAATGCAGGTGGCATTAGAGGAGGTCACCCGTGTAGGGGATGAGCACACTGTCCATTGGTGATCTCCCCAGCAGCATACACCTTATCTCGGTCAGGTAATTGTGCTGCTCCTCAGGCTCCAGTAATTATACAACCACTGTCTGGACAACATGGAGCCAGCAATCTGCTGATAAATGGCTGAGCCAGGATCATGTGACCCCTCGACCCTTCTGCTCCCAGATATAATGCACAAGTGTGTAATACCGAGCGTTGAAGAAAGATGGACAAGGGTAGTGTATATTATACAGAGAGCTGATGCCATGTTACCGTCTGGCCCGGTCAGGAGCACTGTGTGACCTCAGGGTCTTTGGTCTCATTCTGCTCTCAGGTTTCAGCTGTCGGAATGTGATAATTGGATGGAGGAATTCTCCATATCCTCACCACCCAGGACCTATCTACTGTAAGGACCAGGGAGGAGAGTGGACAATCCTTTACCTCCTCCCTGGCAGAGAAAGAGACAAGAGATGGCCATATTACGGCACCAGCTAAACACTAATCCCCTTGACCTCCCCCATACACTCTGGGGGACGCCAATGCAGAGGGGAATAAAATGCTGCCTAACCCTTCTGTCCTCCCTCAAGACCCCCTGTCCTCTCCTCCGGAACCCCCTGTCCTCTGGTCCGGAACCCCCTGTCCTCCCCTCCGGAACCCCCTGTCCTCCCTCTAGACTCCTCTGTCCTCTCCTCCGGAACCCCGTCCTCCCCTCCAGACCCCCCTGTCCTCCCTCTAGACTCCTCTGTCCTCTCCTCCGGAACCCCGTCCTCCCCTCCAGACCCCCCTGTCCTCCCTCTAGACTCCTCTGTCCTCTCCTCCGGAACCCCCTGTCCTCTCCTCCAGACCACTCTGTCCTCCTCTGGACACCTTGGACCCCTTCCAGACCCCTCTGTAAGTCACTGGTACCTTCAGTAGATACTTCCACATGCTGATTAGCCCATTGAGTAGGACTATAGTTATGGGGGGACCCATGTTATGCACCATTAACCTACTTCTATCTAATGTGTACGCCATCTTTACACAGGTGACATAGTGAAACCCCTACCATTAGCCGGTATCTGGTCATGTACTGGACTGGTGTAACTGGTCTGACCCTTGAATTGTTAATGAGAGGTGCATCCACCAAACCAACATTTTCTATGCAGATGATGACAAACCTCCTAATTAGTGCACCCATCCCCCATGAGTTAATGAGAGGATCAGGAGTGAGGAGAACAGGCAAGGGTCACAGGACATGGCTTACATGTACGAGACTAGGCTGGTACCTGTAGTTCTACATCAAAGTACCTTTATCTGGAGCTTGGAACAGGGTGCGGCCACCTGGGGACAGCCACCGCCCGGGTCATAGTTCCTGGTCTGAGCTTGGGAGTTATACTTCATCCTGCTGTTCAACTATTCCAACATAACACTGCATGAAGAAAGGGTATCTAATCCTATCATGTCTGATACAGTCAGATGTCTTGGTGTATCTATACACAATTACTATCCAGCCCCAGGAAGCAGTTCTTAAAGGAAGCTTTCCCTCTGTGGATGTAATGATAAATGTGTATCCACTAGCCTGGGTGAGAAACGAGACGCGGCCTCTAGCCTGGGTGAGGGACGAGACGTGGCCTCCTGCCTGGGTATTTTGGACCGTGTAACAGTAGTTGCTCCTCCTCCACATACTCGTCGTCGGTCCGTGTAACAAGCAGTAGCTCGTCGGCCGGTGTAACAGCAAGCTCCACCCATTTATATTCTGCGTCTGCCTGTGTAGCAGCCATGTTTCTTCCTCTGTATACTTTATATTGGCCTTTGTAGCAGCAATGGTTCCTCCTACTCATAGTTTTCTGTTGGCCTGTGTAAAAGCACAGATTCTTCCTCCATATAGTTGGCATCAGCCCATGTAGCAGCAATGGTTCTTCCTCCGTATACTTTGCGTCAGCCGTGTAGCAGCAATGGTTCTTCCTCCGTATACTTTGCATCAGCCGTGTAGCAGCAATGGTTCTTCCTCCGTATACTTTGCATTGGCCCGTGTAGCAGCAATGGTTCTTCTGCTATATAGTTTGCGTCAGCCCATGTAGCAACAATGGTTCTTTCTCCGTATATTTTGCGTCGGCCTGTGTAGCAGCAATGGTTCTTCTGCTATATAGTTTGCGTCAGCCCATGTAGCAGCAATGGTTCTTCCTCCGTATACTTTGCGTCAGCCCGTGTAGTAGCAATGGTTCTTTCTCCATATACTTTGCGTCAGCCCATGTAGCAGCAATGGTTCTTCCTCCATATCCTTTGCGTCGGCCTGTGTAGCAGCAATGGTTCTTCCTCCGTATACTTTGCGTCGGCCCGTGTAGCAGCAATGGTACTTCCTCTATATAGTTTGCATCAGCCCATGTAGCAGCAATGGTTCTTCCTCCATATACTTTGCGTCGGCCTGTGTAGCAGCAATGGTTCTTCCTCTGTATACTTTGCGTCGGCCTGTGTAGCAGCAATGGTTCTTCCTCCGTATACTTTGCGTCGGCCCATGTAGCAGCAATGGTTCTTCCTTCGTGTAGTTTGCGTCGTCCCATGTAGCAGAAATGGTTCTTCCTCCACATACTTTGAGTTGGCCCGCGTAGCATCAATGGTTCTTCCTCCGTATACTTTGTGTCGGCCCGTGTAGCAGCAATGTTTCTTCCTCCGTATACTTTGTGCTGGCCCGTGTAGCAGCAATGGTTCTTCCTCTGTATATTTTGCGTTGGCCCGTGTAGCAGCAATGGTTTTTCCTCTATATAGTTTGCGTTGGCCCGTGTAGCAGTAATGGTTCTTCCTCTATATAGTTTGTGTCGGCCCATGTAGCAAAAATGGTTCTTCCTCCATATACTTTGGGTCGGCCCATGTAGCAGCAATGGTTCTTCTTCCGTATACTTTGCGTTGGCCTGTGTAGCAGCAATGGTTCTTCCTCTGTATACTTTGCTTCGGCCCGTGTAGCAGCAATGGTTCTTCCTCTATATAGTTTGCGTCAGCCCATGTAGCTGCAATGGTTCTTCCTCTGTATACTTTGGGTAAGCCCGTGTAGCAGCAATGGTTCTTCCTCTATATACTTTGCGTCGGCCCATGTAGCAGCAATGGTTCTTCCTCCGTATACTTTGCATCGGCCCGTGTAGCAACAATGATTCTTCCTCTGTATACTTTGGGTCAGCCCGTGTAGCAGCAATGGTTCTTCCTCCGTATACTTTGCGTCGGCCCATGTAGCAGCAATGGTTCTTCCTCTGTATACTTTGCATCGGCCCGTGTAGCAACAATGGTTCTTCCTCCGTATACTTTGCGTCGGCCCGTGTAGCAACAATGGTTCTTCCTCCGTATACTTTGCGTCGGCCCGTGTAGCAGCAATGATTCTTTCTTCGTATACTTTGGGTCGGCCCGTGTAGCAGCAATGGTTCTTTCTTCATGTAGTTTGCGTTGGCCCGTGTAGCAGCAATGGTTCTTTCTTCGTGTAGTTTGCGTTGGCCCGTGTAGCACTAATAGTTCTTCCTCTATATAGTTTGCATCAGCCCATGTAGCAGCAATGGTTCTTCCTCCATATACTTTGGGTCGGCCCATGTAGCAGCAATTGTTCTTCCTCCATATACTTTGCGTTGGCCCGTGTAGCAGCAATGGTTCTTCCTTCGTGTAGTTTCGGTCGGCCCATGTAGCAGCAATGGTTCTTCCTCCGTATACTTTGCATCTGCCCATGTAGCAGCAATGGTTCTTCCTCCATTTACTTTGCTTCGGCCGTGTAGCAGCAATAGTTCTTCCTTCGTATACTTTGCTTCGGTCCGTGTAGCAGCAATGTGTCTTCCTCTATATCAGGGGTGCACAACCTTTTCTGGTTGGGGGCCACATTGTCAGCCTGAACCAATTCCAAGGGCCGAAAATAAAACTTAAAGGGGTATTACCAACTGAAATACTGTACTTTTCACATATTGAACATACAGTATATAGTATAAATATCTAGTTACCGTTCTAGGACTCCCATCTAATAGGAGAATAGGAGATATATGTAAGAAGCCATAAGACATAGACCTACATGTCTTTTACCAGATGTTTGGGGGCCGCAGGTTGTGCACCCCTGCTCTATATAATCCAGACTCCCTCATACACATGCACTCTCAGTACAGCTGACAGCTCTCTCAGTCCAGACTCCCCCATACACATGCACTCTCAGTACAGCTGACAGCCCTCTCTCCAGACTCCCCCATACACATGCACTCTCAGTACAGCTGACAGCTCTCTCTCCAGACTCCCCCATACACATGCACTCTCAGTACAGCTGACAGCTCTCTCTCCAGACTCCCCCATACACATGCACTCTTAGTACAGCTGACAGGTCTCTCCAGACTCCCCCCATACACATGCACTCTCAGTACAGCTGACAGCTCTCTCAGTCCAGACTCCCCCATACACATGCACTCTCAGTACAGCTGACAGCTCTCTCTCCAGACTCCCCATATACATGCACTCTTAGTACAGCTGACAGCTCTCTCTCCAGACTCCCCTCATACACATGCACTCTCAGTACAGCTGACATCTCTCTCTCCAGACTCTCCCATACACATGCACTCTGTGTTAAGATGCTGTTAGACGTCTCTGAAATTCAACGCGTCCGATCACTTTCTTTGCTGAAAACTGTGGGTTCAAACAATAGTAGTCTATTCGGTTTGGGGGACTTGAAGTAGTCCCTTCGGTGTATTCCCTGGAGAGTACATGAATATTAGGGACGCGCTAGTTACACCACAGCTACAATGGAAGACATTCAGGTGAATGATGAAGAGGATGCGGCGCTCTCACAAGCACCACAGCCCCTTCAGCATCAGCGGGGGTGCCAGGAGTCAGACCTCCACCAATCTGACACTGATGGCCAGTCCTGAGAATAGCTCATCAATATCATGAAACTGGACTATTAAAACTAACCTCCCCCATAATGTGCCTGGGTGCATGCCAACGCTCGGCACCCCCTCCTTCCTGCTGCAAATGGCGGCCCCCCAAGCAAAGCAAGGAACACAGGAGGGTGACAGGAGAACAAGAGGCACTAATGCAGGTAGCATTAGAGGAGGTCACCCGTGTAGGGGATGAGCACACTGTCCATTGGTGATCTCCCCAGCAGCATACACCTTATCTCGGTCAGGTAATTGTGCTGCTCCTCAGGCTCCAGTAATTATACAACCACTGTCTGGACAACATGGAGCCAGCAATCTGCTGATAAATGGCTGAGCCAGGATCATGTGACCCTCGACCCTTCTGCTCCCAGATATAATGCACAAGTGTGTAATACCGAGCGTTGAAGAAAGATGGATAAGGGTAGTGTATATTATACAGAGAGCTGATGCCATGTTACCGTCTGGCCCGGTCAGGAGCACTGTGTGACCTCAGGGTCTTTGGTCTCATTCTGCTCTCAGGTTTCAGCTGTCGGAATGTGATAATTGGATGGAGGAATTCTCCATATCCTCACCACCCAGGACCTATCTACTGTAAGGACCAGGGAGGAGAGTGGACAATCCTTTACCTCCTCCCTGGCAGAGAAAGAGACAAGAGATGGCCATATTACGGCACCAGCTAAACACTAATCCCCTTGACCTCCCCCATACATTCTGGGGGACGCCAATGCAGAGGGGAATAAAATGCTGCCTAACCCTTCTGTCCTCCCTCAAGACCCCCTGTCCTCTGCTCTGCAACCCCCTGTCCTCTCCTCCGGAACCCTCTGTCCTCTCATCCAGACCACTCTGTCCTCCTCTGGACACCTTGGACCCCTTCCAGACCCCTCTGTAAGTCACTGGTACCTTCAGTAGATACTTCCACATGCTGATTAGCCCATTGAGTAGGACTATAGTTATGGGGAGACCCATGTTATGCACCATTAACCTACTTCTATCTAATGTGTACGCCATCTTTACACAGGTGACATAGTGAAACCCCTACCATTAGCCGGTATCTGGTCATGTACTGGACTGGTGTAACTGGTCTGACCCTTGAATTGTTAATGAGAGGTGCATCCCCCAAACCAACATTTTCTATGCAGATGATGACAAACCTCCCAATTAGTGCACCCATCCCCCATGAGTTTATGAGAGGATCAGGAGTGAGGAGAACAGGCAAGGGTCACAGGACATGGCTTACATGTACGAGACTAGGCTGGTACCTGTAGTTCTACATCAAAGTACCTTTATCTGGAGCTTGTTAATGAGAGGTGCATCCCCCAAACCAACATTTTCTATGCAGATGACAAACCTCCCAATTAGTGCACTCATCCCCCCATGACTTAATAGGGGTAAAACTGGCTTCTTCCCATTTGCGATGTTACATGATCGTCCAGACTAGGCTGGCACCTGTAGTTCATCAAAGTACCTTTATCTGGAGCTTGGAACAGGGTGCGGCCACCTGGGGACAGCCACCGCCCGGGTCATAGTTCCTGGACTGAGCTTGGGAGTTATACTTCATCCTACTGTTCAACTATTCCAACATAACACTGCATAAAGGAAGGGTATCTAATCCTATCTTGTGTGATACAGTGTGCTGAGTGGTGTATCTAATCCTATCATGTCTGATACAGTCAGATGTCTTGGTGTATCTATACACAATTACTATCCAGCCCCAAGAAGCAGTTCTTGAAAGGAAGCTTTCACGCTGGGGATGTAATGATAAATGTATAGCCTCTAGCCTGGGTGAGACTCAGCTTCTAGCCTGGGTGGGGGCGAGACATGGCCTCTATCCTGGGTATTTTGAACCGTGCAACAGTATTTGCTCCTCCTCCATATACTTGTCGTCGGTCTGTGTAACAGCAGTGGCTCGTCTTCTGTATACTCGTAATTGGTCCGTGCAACAGCAGTAGTTCCTCTTCTGTCTACTGATTGTTGTCCTTCTCAACACCATCAGTTCCTCCTCCCTATACTGGTCGTCGGCCGGTGTAACAGCAAGCTCCACCCATTTATATTCTGCGTCGGCCTGTGTAGCAGCAATGTTTCTTCCTCTGTATACTTTATATTGGCCTTTGTAGCAGCAATGGTTCCTCCTCCTTATAGTTTTCTGTTGGCCTGTGTAACAGCACAGGATGTTCCTCCGTACAGTTGGCATCAGCCCACTTAGCAGCAATGGTTCTTCCTCCGTATAATTTACATTACATTGGCCCGTGTAATAGCAATGGTTCTTCCTCTGTATACGTTGCATCGGCCAGTGTAGCAACAATGGTTCTTCCTCTGTATACTTTGGGTCAGCCCGTGTAGCAGCAATGGTTCTTCCTCCGTATACTTTGTGCTGTCCCATGTAGCAGCAATGGTTCTTCCTCTATATAGTTGGCATCAGCCCGTGTAGCAGCAATGGTTCATCCTCCGTATACTTTGGGCCGGCCCATGTAGCAGCAATGGTTCTTCTTCTGTATACTTTGTGTCGGCCCATGTAGCAGCAATGGTTCTTCTTCTGTATACTTTGTGTCGGCCCATGTAGCAGCAATTGTTCTTCCTCCGTATACTTTGCGTCGGCTCGTGTAGCAGCAATGGTAACTCCTCCATATACTTTGCGTCGGCCCCTTATACTTTGTGCTGTCCCATGTAGCAGCAATTGTTCTTCCTCTATATAGTTTGCATCAGCCCGTGTAGCAGCAATGGTTCTTCCTCCATATACTTTGCGTCAGCCCATGTAGCAGCAATGGTTCTTCTTCCGTATACTTTGCGTTGGCCCATGTAGCAGCAATGGTTCTTCCTCCGTATACTTCGCGTCGGCCCATGTAGCAGCAATGGTTCTTCTTCCGTATACTTTGCGTTGGCCCATGTAGCAGCAATGGTTCTTCCTCCGTATACTTTGCGTCAGCCCGTGTAGCAGCAATGGTTCTTCTTCCGTATACTTTGCGTTGGCCCATGTAGTAGCAATGGTTCTTGCTCCATATACTTTGCGTCAGCCCGTGTAGCAGCAATGGTTCTTCCTCCGTATACTTTGCGTCGGCCTGTGTAGCAGCAATGGTAACTCCTCCATATACTTTACATTGGCCTGTGTAGCAGCAATGGTTCTTCTTCCGTATACTTTGCGTCTGCCCATGTAGCAGCAATGGTTCTTCCTCCATATACTTTGCGTTGGCCCGTGTAGCAGCAATAGTTCTTCCTCCGTATACTTCGCATCGGCCCGTGTAGCAGCAATGGTAACTCCTCCATATACTTTACATTGGCCTGTGTAGCAGCAATGGTTCTTCCGCCATATAGTTTGCCTGATCCTTTTGCTCTTCGGGAGACAAGCTGCTGCCAGAATTGTCCTGCAGCAACTTTCTCTGTCCTCCTGATAGCTGGGCTGAACCTGTATGGAGAATCCGGGAGGGAGATGGGATAGCTGTCGGCCGAACAACCAACAACTATTGATGGTGTAAGGCCAGCTTTTCTCTTCTTAAATCCTAAAATGCTGTGCCATATCTGTAGAGGTGTCACGAGTGAAGAGTGAGCCCCGTATCTACACCTTTCATCACTTGTATCTCTCAGAACAGACATTTACTTTCGTCAGATAGCACATCGGAATGGTCTTTGTTAAATTCTGCCTTGAAGTGGGGTTTTCTATGGTTTCCGAGGCTTCCAGATGACTGATGAGCTTTGGGTTGTAAATATTTTATTTGGGTCTGATGGGGGCCATTAAATCTCTACTTGATACAAAGACAGGGTCCCAAGAAGGGACTGACATACACCCGCAGTAACTGTCCTCACATTTCAGCCATTGTTCTTCATACCGTACCTGTGGAAAGTCCATATTCTGATTTTTTTTTTTACAATCTTGGCTGGGTGCGATCAGCCTTAGACTCGTACGAGTAATGTTATAATTTATTACATGTAGTGAAGAGGAGATGACGGCACTCACCTCCCAGACACAAATGCCTTTATTAAACCAGAGTCATAGGATGAAGACTGACACTGGGCCATGGCCTTTCATGCGAGGCCACATGCCTCCTCCGGGCCCTGGGGTCTATGTGTTGTACTTGTTTCATGATCTGAGGACGATCCCGCACAGATCACACCGTCAGTATGTGCAGCTCCAGTGCACTCACGTATGTTCCTCTGAATGTGTTTCAACGTTTACCACTTGTACTACTGTGTCCTACGTCTTTTCATTATAAATATATTAGGCTACTTTCACATTTTTAATTCAGGTTTTGAGAACTGGCAGAGCATCTCAAAACCAGAATTAGAAGGATCCGTTCCATTTAATATATCCTGATGTCTCAGTTTTGGCCAGATCCGGTTGAATTAAATCAAAACTGAACAAAGTTCAGCTGTAGTTTAATTCCAAGTCTATTTATCCGAAGGGCTGATGCATCAATGCGGGGGCCCAGACTGTGTGTAACCATTTCATTGGAGGGAATACCGGAGTGCATATATTGTTTTATTGCTTTATATACTACAATCTACTTTATGGAGACATTGTAAGGCATTTGGGAGTGCGAGTTTCACATATGTGGAGATACTGGAGTGCTTATACTAGCCCATAAAGTGCCGGACTTTACGTGTATATTGGACTGGAAAGAATATTTATATGCACGCTATTCTTATCTATGTTTTTAAGTGTGTATTGGTACTGTCTATCGATTCATGACATATATCCTGCAAATGAGAAAGTAGCCTTAATTGGACAGAAAGCTGGATTGTTAGCTCCAATGACAAGTTGGCCAATTTAAAAAAAATCTATCAAATTGGAAATGGTTCTTAGCATCTCCAGGCTCTGGTCCACAGGAAAGGTCTGTCAATGAAGATGTCCGTTCTGCGGTCACCACAATGACAAGAAAGGAAACCACAGATCACAGCAGTCTCTTTATCACATATCATAAATACACAACCAGATGTACAAAGCCCGTGCTGTCCACCTACTGCCCCCCGCCAGTAACAGGAAGAAGTGCTGCCCCCGCCAGACAGTAAAGGAATAGCCAGAAGTGCCGCCCTCTGCCTGATGGTCACAGGAAGAAGTGCTGACCTCTGCTCAGAGAAAGAGCCAGAAGTGCTGCCCTCTACCTGCAGCTCAGAGGAAGATCCAGAAGTGCTGCCCTCTACCTGCCGCTCAGAGGAAGAGCCAGAAGTGCTGCCCTCTACCTGCCGCTCAGAGGAAGAGCCAGAAGTGCTGCCCTCTACCTGCCGCTCAGAGGAAGAGCCAGAAGTGCTGCCCTCTACCTGCCGCTCAGAGGAAGATCCAGAAGTGCTGCCCTCTACCTGCCGCTCAGAGGAAGAGCCAGAAGTGCTGCCCTCTACCTGCCGCTCAGAGGAAGAGCCAGAAGTGCTGCCCTCTACCTGCCGCTCAGAGGAAGATCCAGAAGTGCTGCCCTCTACCTGCCGCTCAGAGGAAGAGCCAGAAGTGCTGCCCTCTACCTGCCGCTCAGAGGAAGTGCCAGAAGTGCTGCCGCCTGCTGACCTTTCTTAGGAGGTTCTAGAAGAGCCGTCCTCTCTCGGGCATTGATCTGACTGGGCAGAGGTTCAGCCATCCGCCAGGAGCCATCACCCTATCCCTGCCCAAACCCTTCCCCATCACAGTCAGCTCCTGCCGGGGGATGGCGGCAGATATGGGGTGCTTCCATTCAGCACACAGTGCGTCGTTCCATGCCCCTCACCCATCGAGCTCCCCAATTATTGCACGTAACCATTTAAACTTGGCACACAAACCATCATTCCAAACATTCACTTAGCAATATAATAAAAAGGTAAATGTCTCAAAGAAAAGGGGGCCCCACGAGTCCAGCTGAGGGGGTGTACAAAGGCACACTCGTCCTACATGAGGCAAGCCTCAATGTGCAGTAGTCACTATGCAGTCACTTGCTTCACCCAGGGACTCTCCTGGGGTCTCCTCAGACCTCTTCCACACATTACACTTTGGGGGTTCTTCTCGCATATGGGGGTTGTAGGGCATGCCTAAAAAAACACAACAGAGGAAAATCACAAGATGGCAGCACAAGTGTCGACACATGATAATGGTGGACTGGATGTCCTCCCTCACATCGATAAACACTAGTCCATAAGAGTGTGTGCAAACGGGAGGACATCTGTGTGCTGGATGATGTCCCCTGCAGAAGGAGTCTTACCGTGCTGGAAGTGCAGTGACATGGTCAGAGAAGGCAGCCACACCGAGCAGAGGGTCCTGGAACTGTGCTATAGGACTCAGTGGTATTGGCTTCTTGGGAGGAGGGGGTTTGGTAAAAGAAGACACCTGCAGAGGAGAAAATGCAGTTGAGATGGATGACTGTGAGCAGACCTGGAAAGTGTGCTCCAAAAGTCCAGATACATCGGCCCCCGAGACGTGAAGATTTCATATTCTCCCACCTCCATGAGGGTCACTGTTCACACTGCCTGAGTTTCATGGTAACTGATGCTCTTTATGTTTTTCCTGTTCTCCCCAAGACTTCTGCCCCCCAACATGTGTCACTTCTCCCCTTGCCATACGCCCCCTTCATCCCCACGGAGGTACACAGTGCCTTGCTTGTTACCTGGGCCCGACGTGGAAAGGGGTCCACAGGAAGGGGCCGAGTTGGGGCAGGTGGTCTGTCCTGAGCAGCAGCCTGGATGAAGAAAGCGGCAAGAATGACTGACAGCCATGCAGTGCCAAGCAATGAGGGACTCAAGCTCCAGGATTATGGCAGGGGATTACCGAGATGATACATGCAGAGATTATGACAGGGTCAGCACCACACCGGGCCACCAGCACCGCTCACACCACAGCACCTGAGGTCGTTACCTGGCTGCGCTTCTGAACTGGGTCAGGTGGGAGAGGCTTGGATGGAGGATCGGGCCGGTCACAGCCTTCATAATCAGACTGAGTGGGTACAGAGAAGACCGTGGAAGATGGGGTGACATGGACACAGAGGGTGAGGAGAATAATGGAGGTATACAGTCACACATTGGCCGAAAGCAGAGAAAGAGAGAAAAACGAGACATGTTAATACTGTAAGAGGTTAGTCCCGTCTTAAGCTCTAGTCTGAAGGTCACACGGAGAACACGTCAAGATCATGCATGGTCAGCAGTGCTCTTACTAGGACAGACCTAGACACCTGGACTACTGCTCCTGAGGAGTGAGATGATGAGACTCCTCCTGTCCCCCGAGGATAAGACAGTGTTATCTGTGGGATCCTGCTGCGTCTTCTCCTCACCTGGTTACTCGCAGACATCACCTGCAGCTCAGTACTCTGTGTCCGGTGTGGTGGTGGTGGCCGCTGGGGTCGGAGCGGGCCGCTGCTCTGGGTGACTCTGTAGGTATAAAATGTAGACGGTTACAGGGTGCAGTGCGCTGGCCAGATTACCAGACACAGGGTTACATCCTCACCTGTACTGACATTTACTGCTACTGCTGAAGACCCCGCTCAACATCCTCTGCAGACATCCCCGTTTCAGGTAACAGAAGAAGAGGAGGACAAGGAGGCAGATGACGAGGAGAACCAGGAAGACAGTGCCGACCACTGAACTGCTGGCTGTAGAGAGCGATCAGAAGGATCAGGCGCGCGCTGAGAGCAGCAGACGGACCAGGCAGGCGCTGAGAGCAGCAGACGGACCAGGCAGGCGCTGAGAGCAGCGGACGGACCAGGCAGGCGCTGAGAGCAGTGGACGGACCAGGCAGGCGCTGAGAGCAGTGGACGGACCAGGCAGGCGCTGAGAGCAGCGGACGGACCAGGCAGGCGCTGAGAGCAGCGGACGGACCAGGCAGGCACTGAGAGCAGCGGACGGACAAGGCAGGCGCTGAGAGCAGCGGACGGACCAGGCAGGCGCTGAGAACAGCGGACAGACCAGGCAGGCGCTGAGAGCAGCGGACAGACCAGGCAGGCGCTGAGAACAGCGGACAGACCAGTCAGGCGCTGAGAACAGCGGACAGACCAGGCAGGCGCTGAGAGCAGCGGACGAACCAGGCAGGTGCTGAGAACAGTGCACAAACAGGCAGGCACTGACAGCAGCGGACGGATCAGGCAGGATCTGACAGAAGCGAACGGATCAGGCAGAATCTGACAGCAGTAAACGGGTCAGGCAAAATCTGACGGCAGCGAACGGATCAGGCAAAATCTGACAGCAGTGAACGAATCAGGCAGGATCTGACAGCAGCGAACTGATCAGGCAGGATCTGACAGCAGTGAACGGATCAGGCAGGATCTGACAGCAGCGGATGGATCAGGCAGCATCTGACAGCAGCGAAAGGATCAAGCAGGATCAGACAGCAGCAAACGGATCAGGCAGGATCAGACAGCGGCGGACGGATCAGACAGGCTCTAACAGCAGCGGACAAAACAGGCAGGCACTGACAGCAGCTGACGAAACAGGCAGGCCCTGACAGCAGCGGACGAAACAGGGAGGCACTGACAGCAGCGGACGAAACAGGCAGGCACTGACAGCAGCGGACGGATCAGGCAGGCACTGACAGCAGCGGACGAAACAGGCAGGCACTGACAGCAGCGGACGGATCAGGCAGGCACTGACAGCAGCGGACGAAACAGGCAGGCACTGACAGCAGCGGACGGATCAGGCAGGCAATGAGAGCAGCGGACGAAACAGGCAGGCAATGAGAGCAGCGGACGGATCAGGCAGGCACTGACAGCAGCGGACGGATCAGGCAGGCACTGACGGCAGCGGATGGATCAGGCAGGCACTGACAGCAGCGGACAGGTTAGGCAGGCACTGACAGCAGTGGACGAAACAGGCAGGCACTGACAGCAGCGCACGGATCAGGCAGGATCTGACAGCAGCGGACGGATCAGGCAGGATCTGACAGCAGAGGACGGATCAGGCAGGATCTGACAGCAGCGGACGGATCAGGCAGGCGCTGACAACAGTAGAGGACACTGAAGAAATAAGGCCAAACCTCACCAGGATCCTGGGAAACCGGCCCACTGTCCAGGCTTCCACCATGGCCAGACGAGTCGCAGTGCGGGGGAGCCCAGCCGGGATCGCAGTGACAGTTGCCATTACTGTTACACACCTGTAAATCAGAACAAAAGGTAAGATCAGGGGACTAAGCACAGGAGGGGACTCATGTGGACCGCCAGTGAGCTGCTGTGAGGAAGGGAAGGTAAATGGCTGGTGCGGCTGAGTCAGCAGAGACAATACACACAGGGACCCAGTCTCTCACCCCGTGGCCCCCACATCTGCATGCCTGGGCCTTCAGTTCTGCAGCATCTCGACACTGGCGATTGACACAAACCTAGAACAAGAGAAACATGAGGTGAATCAATCAGGGAAGGGCAGCGGGTGGGAAAGCAGGCACAGTATGGAGGGTATGGAGGTACAATGTCTCATGTGAGACCTCCAGAGAGTCACAAAACTATGACTAGTGAGGGGAGAACATGGTCTACATGCCGCCAATAGCTGCAGGCTCTGGTTAACAGGCAAATATATGGACAACGAGCGGTCAGTAGTACTCACCTGTCCCGGCCTGCACACCGTCCCCGTCTTTACCAGAACAGAGTCCAAAACATCATCGCCCAGATTAAAGTATGTGCCCCGACACGAGACCTCTGTTCCATTCACTGATATCTTCACTGAAATCACTTCTGCACTTGTGCCCAATAGTGGGCGATCTCTGCCACCCAGGCACTGAATGCTGCCACAGAGGACATTCCTGCAAGAGAAACCAAGAGACAAGGTAAGTGGAGCGGAAACATACAGCAGAACACACGGTAGGTGGAGCAGATACATACAGCAGGACACACGGTAGGTGGAGCGGATACATACAGCAGGACACACGGTAGGTGGAGCGGATACATACAGCAGGACACACGGTAGGTGGAGCGGATACATACGGTAGGTGGAGCGGATACATACAGCAGGACACACGGTAGGTGGAGCGGATACATACAGCAGGACACACGGTAGGTGGAGTGGATACATACAGCAGGACACACGGTAGGTGGAGCGGATACATACAGCAGGACACACGGTAGGTGGAGCGGATACATACAGCAGGACACACAGTAGGTGGAGCGGATACATACAGCAGGACACACAGTAGATGGAGCGGATACATACAGAAAGACACACGGTAGGTGGAGCGGATACATACAGCAGGACACAAGGTAGATGGAGAGGATACATACGGCAGGACTAACGGTAGGTGGAACGGATACATACGGCAGGTGGAGCGGATACATACGGCAGAACACACGGCAGGTGGAGCGGATACATACGGCAGGTGGAGCGGATACATATGGCAGGACACAAGGTAGATGGAGAGGATACATACGGCAGGACTAACGGTAGGTGGAGCGGATACACACGGCAGGTGGAGCGGATACATACGGCAGGACACACGGCAGGTGGAGCAGTATCTGACCTGCAGCCATGTGGCGGCAGGTATGTTACCCATTTAAGGATGTATATATAGGTGCTCACCTGATACTAAATCATGTGTGGTGCTCAATGATCTATTCGGACTCACCCAGTCAGTAGCGGAAAGGTAGAGGATAAATGGTAATGTATAGATCGGCACTCAATATCTGGTCACAAATAGAAAGAAGTATATCTACCTCCCGACCGCCGAAGCACGGATGCGTCCAGGCCGCGGCAGGTTTGTTCCTCCTGGACGCATCCGTGTGTCATCTCGTGAGAGGCGAGATTTGCTGTGAACACGGCAGTGATACTACAGCCTGCCAGCAATGATTAATCGCTGGCAGGCTGTAGATGTAAAAAAAAAAAAAGGCATCCAAGAGGTATATCAGACGGTGTTTTAGACCCCCTGATCACCCCCCTGTCACTGATCACCCCCCTGTAAGGCTCCATTCACTTGTCCATATGTTTTTTAAGGATCCACGGATCCGCAAAACACGGACACCGGCAATGTGCTTTCCGCATTTTTCAGATCCGCACATTGCCGGAACTATATAGAAAATGCTTTTTCTTGTCCGCAATTGCGGACAAGAATAGGACATGTTCTATTTTTTTGCGGAACGGAAGTGCAGACCCGGAAGCGCGGATCCGTAATTCCGGATCCGAGTGGGACAAAGTCTGTCCCCATAGAAATGAATGGGTCCGCAATTCCGTTCCGCAAACAGAATTGCGGACGTGTGAATGGGGCCTAAGGGTCCCTTATCACCGCCAGTTAGTTAGCTACTTGTTAGGTAGCTAGCGCCAGCCCACCGCACCGCAGTCACTGATTGTGGCAGAGATTTTTTCATCCACATTGATCGATGCGAATGAAAAAATCTGCGCCGTTCATTTTTTTTCTTTTTTTAGCCCAGAGGCCGAACGGAAAAAAAAAATCTCATTCCCCGTCTGCTCAATATACGGAGAATCGCAGAAACTCCTAATCCTGGCCATACGTGTAATGATTGCGGAGACCCTCAAATGCCAGGACAGTACAAACACCCCACAAGTGACCCCATTTTAGAAAGAAGACACCCCAAGGTATTCCGTGAGGGGTATGGTGAGTTCATGCAAAATTTTTTTTTTGGTCACAAGTTAGTGGAATATGAGACTTTGTAAGAAAATATATATATATCAATTTCCGCTAACTTGTGCCAAATTTTTTTTCTATGAACTCGCCATGCCCCTCACGGAATACCTTGGGGTGTCTTCTTTCCACAATGGGGTCACTTGTGGGGTATTTATACTGCCCTGGCATTTTAGGGGTCCTAAAGCGTGAGAATCCAAATGCGTAAAAATGGCCTGTGAAATCCTAAAGGTACTCATTGGTTTTAGGGCTCTAGCATCTTGGCTGCAAAAAGTGTCACTCATGTGGTATCGCCGTACTCAGGAGAAGTAGGGCAATGTGTTTTGGGGTGTATTTTTACATATACCCATGCTGGGTGAGAGAAATATCGCTCTAAACGACAACTTTTTAAATTTTTTTATACAAAGTTGTTAGTTTACAGAGATATTTCTCACACAAAGTATGGGTATATGTAAAAATACACCCCAAAACACATCGCCCTACTTCTCCTGAGTACGGCGATACCACATGAGTGCACTTTTTTGCAGCCAAGATGCGCAAAGGGGCCCAAATTCCAATGAGTACCTTTAGCTTTTACACGGATGCTCCCACATTAGCCCAACCCAAAATGCCAGAACAGTAAACACACCCCACAAATGACCCCATTTTGGAAAGAAGACACCCCAAGGTATTCGCTGAGGGGCATAGTGAGTCCGTCTGAGATTTTTTATTTTTTTGCCAGAAGTTAGCAGAAATGGAAACTTTATTATTATTTTTTTTCCTCAGAAAGTGTCATATTCCGCTAACTTGTGAAAAAAAATGAAATGATACATGAACTCACCATGCCCCTCCGCGAATACTTTGGGGTGTCTTCTTTCTAAAATGGTGTCATTTGGGGGGTATTTATACTATCCTGGCATTCTAGCCCCTGAAGAAACATGACAGGCGCTCAGAAAGTCAGAGCTGCTTCAAAATGAGGAAACTCACTTTTTTGCACCATAGTTTGTAAACGCTATAACTTTTACCTTACCTTTTACCGGCTCTTACTGGGAGTAGGCAAAGAGTTGGGTGGGTGCCTACTCCCCACGATCCAGGCCGGACTTTATCCGGGCCTTTAAAAGGCAGCCTCCTCAGCAGCTGGGTGTGATTGTCCTGGAGCTGCTGTTAGGCTGTGGAATCACTGGAGTCTGGGAGTGCTGATCCATGCTGTGCTGTGTGGAGTTCTCTGGGCTGGAAGCAAGACCCCAAGCAAGGAGGAGTGCAGACGGCCTGGAGGCCGGAGGTCGATCGCCTTGCGGCTGGACTGACAGCCAGGTGCGAACCTGCACCTAAAACCTCCCAGGTGACTGGAACCTGTACGGGACTGTTTTGTTTTTCCTCATGATTTCTTATGTGTGTGAATTAACACCAAGAGACTGTTTATCGTTTATTTTGTGCAAGTGTGAATAAAACACTGTTTACTGCACTTTCTGGACTCCTGTTTTGCCTCTGTACTGCACCCGCACCGCTATCTACCAGAGCGACTCCCCACAATAGAAATGTAGTTTTTAAAAAAAAAATTACAACAGAAAGTGAAAAATTTCATTTTTTAAAAAAAATTCGGTAATTTTTGATTATTTGCAAAAAAAGTAAAAATGTCAGCAGCAATGAAATAGCACCAAATGAAAGCTCTATTAGTGAGAAGAAAAGGAGGTAAAATTCATTTGGGTGGTAAGTTGTATGACGGAGCAATAAACGGTGAAAGTAGCGCAGTGCAGAAATGTAAAAAGTGGTCTGGTCATTAAGGGGGCTTAAGCTAGGGGGGCTGAGGGGGTTAAAGAGGTTATAGAAAATATAGATTTATTTCAATATAAAATATAAAAAGGGTGTCCTTATTGGTACAAAAGGGTGTGTACAGAGGATAGGATATAGGATAAAATAGCAGATGATGGGAATCATACAAAGAAATATATAGATGATACAGAAGAAGGCCCGCTGGAAGACCCCAATATACTTCAAGTAATGTTCTAATGCGGTATAATTACTTTCAATGTCCTAAGGAAGGGGTAGGATTTAACCTCGAAACGCGTCTGGTGATTCATTTGCCCATCAACTACCAATACCGTGGGGAAGCGCTTCCTTTGAAACACTTGCTGTGCTCCTATCCTAGCCAGCAATTTTCGGATTGGCATACGGACCAGCCGGTACCTTGACACCACGTGGGATGCCGAGCCTTCTTAGTAGCCGCGCCCCTAACATCACGTGGATTCCGGCATCCCCGCCCAACAGAGACGCCGCGCGCGATACACGCGGACGCTGAAGCAGCCACTGCACAGAAGCATCACTCTACCAAGTAGAGAAAGGTAAACCGAGGCCACGTTTTCCTCCTGTGGGACGCCACAGTTGAGGAACGCAAGCCCATTACAATTATAACTGTGCAGTACGCTCGGACATTGAAAGTAATCTTGAAGTATATTGGGGTCTACACTCCCTACATTCCCTACCCATATTGATGTGCATTTACTTCTCTTCTACATCAAGAAACAAATTAATACCATCCCGTGGTGAATCTTCTGTATCATCTATATATTTCTTTGTATGATTTCCATCATCTGCTATTGTATCCTATACCCTATCCTCTGTACACACCCTTTTTATATTTTATATTGAAATAAATCTACATTTTCTATAACCTCTATATACTTCTTTCTATTTGTGACCAGATATTGAGTGCCGATCTATACATTACCATTTATGTTACCCATTTAACCCCTTGTTAATCTCTCACCCTCCATTCCTTCTGTATGGGACACCGGACACAGCAGAGTACAGCGCTCACCTACCTGCAGCAGTGCCACAGACTATACGTACAGAGGGCATGCACTAGCGCTGTTCTCGGGTTGGGCGCAGGTCCCAATCGTCTGACCCCTGCTGGTCAGACAGGGGATAACTTTTCCAGCAGCCAGCAGTGTAACCCTTACATCTCCAGGGTGCCAGCGATGCACAAGATTATTTTTACAGATTTAATGTATGTAATCCACAATACCAAAATTTTCATTCGGTTTCGATACCATAAAAAAGTATAGCGATACTCGATACCATTCAATACCAACCGAAAAAATAAAACGCCCAAAAAGCCGCATGCATTCCGCATTTTATGGAACGTCCGGCCATAATTGAACAGTCCAATCCTATTTTTTGGGGGAACGAGGGGACTAAAAAATGGCGATTACCCCAGTTTTTATTTTTTTCTGTTACGGCGTTCACCGCATAGATTTTTTTAAAATAATTAATAGTTTGGACTTTTCGGACGTGGCAATATGTAATATGTCTATTTATTGTTTATATATATGTTAAATTGGGAAAGGGGGTCATTTATACTTAATATATTTATTTAATTACTATTTCCCCCCCTTGTGCTATTCACCCACACTCTCCCTGGGTGTTGTGCACACCATCGACGGCTTCAGCAGCGTCCTTGCTGCCATGGTAACCGATCGGAGCCCGCGATTACACTGCTGGGGCTCCGATCGGAACTGCCACTGCACCACCAATGAGGAGGGGGTGAAGGGACCCTGCGGCCACTGGCACCAATGACTTTAATACTGCGGGGGTTGGGGGGGCGCCCTGCGCCACCAATGATGATAACTAAAGTTTAATACAAATACAGGAGGCGGGAGCCGGCGGCAGAATCACATAGCTGGCACCCGGCCTCTATGACAGGGAGCTGCGATCAGTGGCAGTTAACCCCTCAGGTGCCGCACCCAGCGCCCTGTCATAGAGGTCGAGTGCCGGCTATGTGATTCAGCAGCAGGCACCCGCCTCCTGTACTTGAATTAATGGGTTAGTTTCCATCATTAGTGGCGCAGTGGCCACCGCCCCTCCCCTTCCCCTCTAATTAGTGGCGCAGTGGCCACGGCCCCTCCCCTTCCCCTCTCATTAGTGGCGCAGTGGCCACGGCCCCTCCCCTTCCCCTCTCATTAGTGGCGCAGTGGCCACGGCCCCTCCCCTCCTCTTCCCCGCTCATTGTTGGCAGCAGCGGCACATGGGGGGGGGGGGGGGACTGCTTCCTTCTCCCCCGTGCTGCTGAGAGCAGCACGCGCCATGTTCTGTAATACTAGGCTGCGCAGTAGTGCAGCCTATTTACAACGCTGTCGAAGCCCACAACACGCACTTACAGCCTGCGCTCCTATGCCAGGGTACCTGGGGGCGCAGGGCAGGTAGGAGCCATTTATTGTTCGTCCACAGTTTCCATATTTGTCTCCTCTCACGTTCACTTTAGCAAAACAGGAATCCGGTGCTGGAGAAGACCCTGCGGGGGAAGAAAGGTGAGGGCTGCAGGAGCTGAACTCACTGGCAACTTGCTGCAAATTCATCTCTAGTAGCCCCCTGAAGCTCCAAGACCCACCCGCCCACTGGCCTCATATCCACCAGGACCCCATACGTCTTGGCACTGTTTCTGGAGGGTCCGGCACCCCCGCCCACATCCCTCTGCTCACTGGCCTTGTGCCCCCATGTCCCGTGGCTTACCAGGACCCCATACGTCTTGGCACTGTTTCTGGAGGGTCCGGCACCCCCGCCCACATCCCTCTGCTCACTGGCCTCATGCCCCCATGACCTGCAGCTTACCAGGACCCCATATGTCTTGGCACTGTTTCTGGAGGGTCAGGCACCCCCGCCCACATCCCTCTGCTCACTGGCCTCATGCCCCCATGTACGGTGGCTTACCAGGACCCCATACATCTTGGCACTGTTTCTGGAGGGTCCGGCACCCTTGCCCACACCTTTCCGCTCACTGGCCTTATGCCCCCATGTACGGTGGCTTACCAGGACCCCATACATCTTGGCACTGTTTCTGGAGGGTCCGGCACCCCTGCCCACATCCCTCTGCTCACTGGCCTCATGCCCCCATGTCCTGCAGCTTACCAGGACCCCATATGTCGTGGCACTGTTTCTGGAGGGTCCGGCACTCCCGCCCACATCCCTCTGCTCACTGGCCTCATGCCCCCATGACCTGCAGCTTACCAGGACCCCATACGTCTTGGCACTGTTTCTGGAGGGTCCGGCATTCTCCTTGGTAGCAGTGTGCATAGCCGTTTTCACAGGGCTCCCCATTTTGCTGGTAGACATTGGCGGGGCAGTTCGGAGACACTCCATTGCAGTACTCCGGGAGATCACACTCCCCCAAAGGCTGTCGACATAATGTCCCGGGGGACTTTACCTGCGGAGAGCAGCGACAGCACCGTCACCACAAGGAACACTTACAGGCAATAACCAGAGCAGAGAGCAGTATGACTTACCTTACACTGCTCACAACACAACCCATCTGATGCGCACTCAGCCCCGGGCATCAGCTGGCAGTTGCTGGCATTACAGCAAGGATCCAAGCACTCCTGCGGGTAAAGAAATAGTAAGCAGCATGGAGGAGAAGCAGCCCTACCTTGGGGGACACCAGAGGGGCAAGTCACAGCCGCTTCAGCCATATTAGAAAATTCATTCTATTACACTGAATGCCCCCCAAATCACACTGAAAGCACATGGCAATGCCGCTCGGGTGAGGTAGGAAAGAAGCACCTCCTGAAGACTGAGAGACAGCATCTACAAAATAGATTCTACAAGTGACGACTGCAGAACAGGAGTCATAAGGGGCTGTTCCCAGTGTGGACAGATCCAATGGACCTACACACTCGACCCTTCCACTTGCTCCTCCCGACCCTCCGCCCCTGCTCCCACCTCACCTGCAGCAGCCCCGATGCCCCCTCCTCACCTGCTCCTCCCGAACCTCCGCCCCTGCTCCTCCCGACCCTTTGCCCCTGCTCCTCTCGACCCTCTGCCCCTGCTCCTCCCGACCCTCTGCCCCTGCTCCTCTCTACCCTCTGCCCCTGCTCCTCCCGACCCTCTGCCCCTGCTCCTCCCATCCCTCTGCCCCTGCTCCTCCCGACCCTCCGCCCCTGCTCCCACCTCACCTGCAGCAGCCCCAATGCCCCCTCCTCACCTGCTCCTCCCGAACCTCCGACCCTGCTCCTCTCTACCCTCTGCCCCTGCTCCTCCTGACCCTGCTCCCACCTCACCTGCAGCAGCCCCGATGCCCCCTCCTCACTTGTAGCAGGCCGCAGTCCCAACTCTCCGCCCCTGCTCCTCCCGACCCTCCGCCCCTGCTCCCACCTCACCTGCAGCAGCCCCGATGCCCGCTCCTCACCTGCTCCTCCCAACCCTCTGCCCCTGCTCCTCTCGACCCTCTGCCCCTGCTCCTCCCGACCCTCTGCCCCTGCTCCTCCCGTCCCTCTGCCCCTGCTCCTCCCGACCCTCCGCCCCTGCTCCCACCTCACCTGCAGCAGCCCCAATGCCCCCTCCTCACCTGCTCCTCCCGAACCTCCGCCCCTGCTCCTCTCTACCCTCTGCCCCTGCTCCTCCTGACCCTGCTCCCACCTCACCTGCAGCAGCCCCAATGCCCCCTCCTCACTTGTAGCAGGCCGCAGTCCCAACTCTCCGCCCCTGCTCCTCCCGACCCTCCGCCCCTGCTCCCACCTCACCTGCAGCAGCCCCGATGCCCGCTCCTCACCTGCTCCTCCCAACCCTCTGCCCCTGCTCCTCTCGACCCTCTGCCCCGCTCCTCCCGAACCTCCGCCCCTGCTCCTCACGACCCTCTGCCCATGCTCCTCTCGACCCTCTGCCCATGCTCCTCTCAACCCTCTGCCCCTGCTCCTCCCAACCCTCCGCCCCTGCTCCTCCCGACCCTCTGCCCCTGCTCCTCCCTCCGCCCCTGCTCCCACCTCACCTGCAGCAGCCCCGATGCCCCCTCCTCACCTGCTCCTCTCGACCCTCTGCCCCTGCTCCTCCCGACCCTCCGCCCCTGCTCCTCCCGACCCTCCGCCCCTGCTCCTCCCGACCCTCCGCCCCTGCTCCTCCCGACCCTCCGCCCCTGCTCCTCCCGACCCTCCGCCCCTGCTCCTCACGACCCTCTGCCCATGCTCCTCTCAACCCTCTGACCCTCCCAACCCTCCGCCCCTGCTCCTCCCGACCCTCCGCCCCTGCTCCCACCTCACCTGCAGCAGCCCCGATGCCCCCTCCTCACCTGCTCCTCTCGACCCTCTGCCCCTGCTCCTCTCTACCCTCTGCTCCTCCCGACCCTCCGCCCCTGCTCCCACCTCACCTGCAGCAGCCCCGATGCCCCCTCCTCACCTGCTCCTCTCGACCCTCCGCCCCTGCTCCCACCTCACCTGCAGCAGCCCCGATGCCCCCTCCTCACCTGCTCCTCTCGACCCTCTGCCCCTGCTCCTCCCGACCCTCCGCCCCTGCTCCTCCCGACCATCCTCAACTGTTCCTCCAGACCCTCCACCTCTGCTCCCACCTCAACTGCAGCAGCCCCGATGACCCCTCCTCACCTGTAGCAGGCCGCAGTCACACTGCTCCCCTTTCTCTACCAGCAAGTTTCCACATGTGGCCCTTCCATATAGGCTGCCCGGGCTGGGCAGGTTATACAGGCAGAGGCCTCCACCTTGGCGCAGACTGGAGATCAGGTCTTTCCTGCTGCAGTTACTGAACTCCAGGCCCGGCATAAACCTGGCAAAGAAATCACACCCATCAGGAGCACTGCCCATGCCCCGGCTAGTAGCAGCGCCTAACCCCCTGACACTCACCCTGTGGACTGCGCCATTATCCACTGTTTTCCCATCTTTGGCTGGCCGCATGTCCCATCTACAACATCGTGATTCAAGCCCAGATTGTGCCCCAGTTCATGTGCCATTGTGGATGCCACAGCCAGAACGCTCACAGAGTGATCCTGTACAGAGGGAGCAGAGTGACAGGAGGGGCCACAGCCAGACTGGATCATGTAGATCCCCCTCAGATCATCACTTACCATTGTGACCCCTCCAGAGCGATCCACCGTGCACATAGACTTGATTGTGGCCATGCCAACAGAGGAGCCTTTAAATGTCACCCCCCTGCAGAGACATAAAGAGTTAACATGCGGACCCCATGTCACCTCGTGGTCACACATGGGAGAGACACATACGTTAGGAGCTGAGCATTATCATGATGTACTCGGCGGACCAGATCCTTCTCCCTCCAGGACAGGAACCTGTTCAGAGTCTCAGCGGGATCTTCACTGACTGAGATCAGGTCCTTCTCGTTCCAGACCTCCACCATGACCAGCACCACCCGGAGATTCAGCGTACGGTAAAACTGGGAGAGAAGAAGTAACATCATAATAGAGCCTCTCACAGCATGGGAGACACAGCAATCGTAGCTACAAAAGAGAAGAGAACCTGGGGTGCACAGGAGTCACAGGTACAGGGGAAGGGAGAACCTGGGGTGCACAGGAGTCACAGGTACAGGGGATGAGAGAACCTGGGGTGCACAGGAGTGATGGGTACAGGGGATGAGAGAACCTGGGGTGCACAGGAGTCACAGGTACAGGGGAAGGGAGAACCTGGGGTGCACAGGAGTCACAGGTACAGGGGAGGAGAGATACTGGGATGCACAGGAGTCACAGGTACTGGGGAGGAGAGATACTGGGGTGCACAGGAGTGACGGGTAAAGGGGTGGAGAGATCCTGGGGTGCACAGGAGTGACGGGTACAGGGGAAGAGAGAACCTGGGGTGCACAGGAGTCACAGGTACAGGGGAAGAGAGAACCTGGGGTGCACAGGAGTCACAGGTACAGGGGATGAGAGAACCTGGGGTGCACAGTAGTGACGGGTACAGGGGAAGGGAGAACCTGGGGTGCACAGGAGTCACAGGTACAGGGGAGGAGAGATACTGGGGTGCACAGGAGTCACAGGTACAGGGGAGGAGAGATACTGGGGTGCACAGGAGTGACGGGTAAAGGGGTGGAGAGATCCTGGGGTACACAGGAGTGATGGGTAAAGGGGTGGAGAGATCCTGGGGTACACAGGAGTGCTGGGTACAGGAGAGGAGAGAACCTGGGGTGCACAGGAGTCACAGGTACAGGAGAGGAGAGAACCTGGGGTGCACAGGAGTCACAGGTACAGGAGAGGAGAGAACCTGGGGTGCACAGGAGTCAAAGGTACAGGGGAGGGGAGATACTGGGGTGCACAGGAATGACGGGTAAAGGGGTGGAGAGATCCTGGGGTACACAGGAGTCACAGGTACAGGAGAAGAGAGAACCTGGGGTGCACAGGAGTCACAGGTACAGGAGAGGAGAGAACCTGGGGTGCACAGGAGTCACAGGTACAGGAGAAGAGAGAACCTGGGGTGCACAGGAGTCACAGGTACAGGAGAGGAGAGAACCTGGGGTGCACAGGAGTCACAGGTACAGGAGAAGAGAGAACCTGGGGTGCACAGGAGTCACAGGTACAGGAGAAGAGAGAACCTGGGGTGCACAGGAGTCACAGGTACAGGAGAGGAGAGAACCTGGGGTGCACAGGAGTCACAGGTACAGGAGAGGAGAGAACCTGGGGTGCACAGGAGTCACAGGTACAGGAGAAGAGAGAACCTGGGGTGCACAGGAGTCACAGGTACAGGAGAAGAGAGAACCTGGGGTGCACAGGAGTCACAGGTACAGGAGAAGAGAGAACCTGGGGTGCACAGGAGTCACAGGTACAGGAGAAGAGAGAACCTGGGGTGCACAGGAGTCACAGGTACAGGAGAGGAGAGAACCTGGGGTGCACAGGAGTCACAGGTACAGGAGAAGAGAGAACCTGGGGTGCACAGGAGTCACAGGTACAGGAGAGGAGAGAACCTGGGGTGCACCGATATATTACATGATGTAGTTTTTTTGGCTACTCACAGCATCCACCCTGTTGGCGATCTCCATCATCCTGACATGGAGGCCTCTCAGGTCCTGATGAAGCATGTTGAACTAGAAGAACAGACACAGGCGATACGTGACCGTTCACACTCATCTCTCTACACAGTATAAGAACAGACAGTTGTAATATGTGACCGTTCACACTCACCTCACTAAACAGTATAAGAACAGACACTGGTGATAAGTGACCGTTCACACTCACCTCACTACACAGTATAAGAACAGACACTGGTGATAAGTGACCGTTCACACTCACCTCACTACACAGTATAAGAACAGACACTGGTGATATGTGACCGTTCACACTCACCTCACTACACAGTATAAGAACAGACAGTGGTGATATGTGACCGTTCACACTCACCACACTACACAGTATAAGAACAGACACTGGTGATAAGTGACTGTTCACACTCACCTCACTACACAGTATAAGAACAGACACTGGTGATATGTGACCGTTCACACTCACCTCACTACACAGTATAAGAACAGACACTGGTGATAAGTGATCGTTCACACTCACTTCACTACACAGTATAAGAACAGACACTGGTGATAAGTGACTGTTCACACTCACCTCACTACACAGTATAAGAACAGACACTGGTGATATGTGAACGTTCACACTCACCTCACTACACAGTATAAGAACAGACACTGGTGATATGTGACCGTTCACACTCACCTCACTACACAGTATAAGAACAGACAGTGGTGATATGTGACCGTTCACACTCACTTCACTACACAGTATAAGAACAGACACTGGTGATAAGTGACTGTTCACACTCACCTCACTACACAGTATAAGAACAGACACTGGTGATATGTGACCGTTCACACTCACCTCACTACACAGTATAAGAACAGACAGTTGTAATACGTGACCGTTCACACTCACCTCACTACACAGTATAAGAACAGACACTGGTGATAAGTGACCGTTCACACTCACCTCACTACACAGTATAAGAACAGACAGTTGTAATACGTGACCGTTCACACTCACCTCACTACACAGTATAAGAACAGACACTGGTGATACGTGACCGTTCACACTCATCTCTCTACACAGTATAAGAACAGACAGTTGTGATATGTGACCGTTCACACTCACCACACTACACAGTATAAGAACAGACAGTTGTAATACGTGATCGTTCACACTCACCTCACTACACAGTATAAGAACAGACACTGGTGATAAGTGACCGTTCACACTCACCTCACTACACAGTATAAGAACAGACAGTTGTAATACGTGACCGTTCACACTCACCTCAATACACAGTATAAGAACAGACACTGGTGATAAGTGACCGTTCACACTCACCTCACTACACAGTATAAGAACAGACACTGGTGATATGTGACCGTTCACACTCACCTCACTACACAGTATAAGAACAGACAGTGGTGATATGTGACCGTTCACACTCACCTCACTACACAGTATAAGAACAGACAGTTGTAATACGTGACCGTTCACACTCACCTCACTACACAGTATAAGAACAGACAGTTGTAATACGTGATCGTTCACACTCACCTCAATACACAGTATAAGAACAGACACTGGTGATAAGTGACCGTTCACACTCACCTCACTACACAGTATAAGAACAGACAGTTGCAATACGTGACAGTTCGCACTCACCTCACTAAACAGTATAAAAACAGACAGTTGTAATACGTGACCGTTCACACTCATCTCTCTACACAGTATAAGAACAGACAGTTGTGATATGTGACCGTTCACACTCACCTCACTACACAGTATAAGAACAGACAGTGGTGATATGTGACCGTTCACACTCACCTCACTACACAGTATAAGAACAGACACTGGTGATATGTGACCGTTCACACTCACCTCACTACACAGTATAAGAACAGACACTGGTGATATGTGACCGTTCACACTCACCTCACTACACAGTATAAGAACAGACACTGGTGATATGTGACCGTTCACACTCACCTCACTACACAGTATAATAACAGACAGTTGTAATACGTGACTGTTCGCACTCACCTCACTACACAGTATAAGAACAGACACTGGTGATAAGTGACTGTTCACACTCACCTCCCTACACAGTATAAGAACAGACACTGGTGATATGTGACCGTTCACACTCACCTCACTACACAGTATAAGAACAGACAGTGGTGATATGTGACCGCTCACACTCACCTCACTACACAGTATAAGAACAGACAGTGGTGATATGTGACCGTTCACACTCACCACACTACACAGTATAAGAACAGACACTGGTGATATGTGACCGTTCACACTCACCTCACTACACAGTATAAGAACAGACACTGGTGATATGTGACCGCTCACACTCACCTCACTACACAGTATAAGAACAGACAGTGGTGATATGTGACCGCTCACACTCACCTCACTACACAGTATAAGAACAGACACTGGTGATATGTGACCGTTCACACTCACCTCACTACACAGTATAAGAACAGACACTGGTGATAAGTGACCGTTCACACTCACCTCACTACACAGTATAAGAACAGACACTGGTGATATGTGACCGCTCACACTCACCTCACTACACAGTATAAGAACAGACACTGGTGATAAGTGACCGTTCACACTCACCTCCCTACACAGTATAAGAACAGACACTGGTGATATGTGACCGTTCACACTCACCTCCCTACACAGTATAAGAACTAACAGTGGTGATATGTGACCGTTCACACTCACCTCACTACACAGTATAAGAACAGACACTGGTGATATGTGACCGTTCACACTCACCTCACTACACAGTATAAGAACAGACACTGGTGATATGTGACCGTTCACACTCACCTCACTACACAGTATAAGAACAGACACTGGTGATAAGTGACCGCTCACACTCACCTCACTACACAGTATAAGAACAGACACTGGTGATATGTGACCGTTCACACTCACCTCACTACACAGTATAAGAACAGACACTGGTGATATGTGACCGCTCACACTCACCTCACTACACAGTATAAGAACAGACACTGATGATAAGTGACCGTTCACACTCACCTCACTACACAGTATACAAACAGACAGTGGTGATATGTGACCGTTCACACTCACCTCCCTACACAGTATAAGAACAGACAGTTGTAATACGTGACCGTTCACACTCACCTCACTACACAGTATAAGAACAGACACTGGTGATATGTGACCGTTCACACTCACCTCACTACACAGTATAAGAACAGACACTGGTGATATGTGACCGTTCACACTCACCTCACTACACAGTATAAGAACAGACACTGGTGATATGTGACCGTTCACACTCACCTCACTACACAGTATAAGAACAGACACTGGTGATATGTGACCGTTCACACTCACCTCACTACACAGTATAAGAACAGACACTGGTGATAAGTGACCGTTCACACTCACCTCACTACACAGTATAAGAACAGACACTGGTGATATGTGACCGCTCACACTCACCTCACTACACAGTATAAGAACAGACACTGGTGATATGTGACCGTTCACACTCACCTCACTACACAGTATAAGAACAGACACTGGTGATATGTGACCGTTCACACTCACCTCACTACACAGTATAAGAACAGACACTGGTGATATGTGACCGCTCACACTCACCTCACTACACAGTATAAGAACAGACACTGGTGATAAGTGACCGCTCACACTCACCTCACTACACAGTATAAGAACAGACACTGGTGATAAGTGACCGCTCACACTCACCTCACTACACAGTATAAGAACAGACACTGGTGATAAGTGACCGTTCACACTCACCTCACTACACAGTATAAGAACACACACTGGTGATAAGTGACCGTTCACACTCACTTCACTACACAGTATAAGAACACACACTGGTGATAAGTGACCGTTCACACTCACTTCACTACACAGTATAAGAACAGACACTGGTGATATGTGACCGTTCACACTCACCTCACTACACAGTATAAGAACAGACACTGGTGATATGTGACCGCTCACACTCACCTCACTACACAGTATAAGAACAGACACTGGTGATATGTGACCGTTCACACTCACCTCACTAAACAGTATAAGAACAGACAGTGGTGATAAGTGACCGTTCACACTCACCTCACTACACAGTATAAGAACAGACAGTGGTGATAAGTGACCGTTCACACTCACTTCCCTACACAGAGTAAGAACAGACACTGGTGATATGTGACCGTTCACACTCACTTCCCTACACAGTGTAAGAACAGACACTGGTGATAAGTGACCGTTCACACTCACTTCCCTACACAGAGTAAGAACAGACACTGGTGATAAGTGACCGTTCACACTCACCTCACTACACAGTATAAGAACAGACACTGGTGATAAGTGACCGTTCACACTCACCTCACTACACAGTATAAGAACAGACACTGGTGATAAGTGACCGTTCACACTCACCTCACTACACATTATAAGAACAGACACTGGTGATATGTGACCGTTCACACTCACCTCACTATTATCGGCCACCATTACCAGTTCCACGTACTTCACCTCACTCTCCACCTGTGGGGACACAAATCATTAGACCGTCATGTGGTCATGTTCCCATGGACCCCTGTAGTCTGCCCCTCACCTGGTGTGGAGGTGCACTCTCATCGGATAAGCTGAGCAGCGCTCTCCCAGGTGGCTTGTTCACAGCTGTATCTTCCTCGTGTGTCTCACACGTGATGTTCTTTTTCTCGATGATGGAGCGCACTATGTGTTTGTGGGAGGGGGTCTCCGAGGCTGGCTCAATGCTGAACCTCTGCTCCGCAGACAGGCTGACAGTCCCCCTGGAGAGAGGAGACAGCGCTACATGTGATGTACACAAACCCCTAGACAAGTAGGACTGTATTATATGGGGACACTGACTGTCACAAATCACCCTGTATATACAGGGGGAGAGCAGACGTCTCCTGAAGACCCCCACATTACCAAGCCAGGACTGTATTATATGGGGGGCACTGACTGTCACACATCACCCTGTATATACAGGGGGAGAGCAGACGTCTCCTGAAGACCCCCACATTACCAAGCCAGGACTGTATTATATGGGGGACACTGACTGTCACAAATCACCCTGTATATACAGGGGGAGAGCAGACGTCTCCTGAAGACCCCCACATTACCAAGCCAGGACTGTATTATATGGGGGGCACTGACTGTCACACATCACCCTGTATATACAGGGGAGAGCAGGCGTCTCCTGAAGACCCCACATTACCAAGCCAGGACTGTATTATATAGTGGGCACTGACTGTCACACATCACCCTGTATATACAGGGGAGAGCAGGCGTCTCCTGAAGACCCCACATTACCAAGCCAGGACTGTATTATATGGTGGGCACTGACTGTCACACATCACCCTGTATATACAGGGGGAGAGCAGACGTCTCCTGAAGACCCCACATTACCAAGCCAGGACTGTATTATATGGGGGGCACTGACTGTCACACATCACCCTGTATATACAGGGGGAGAGCAGACGTCTCCTGAAGACCCCACATTACCAAGCCAGGACTGTATTATATGGTGGGCACTGACTGTCACACATCACCCTGTATATACAGGGGGAGAGCAGACGTCTCCTGAAGACCCCACATTACCAAGCCAGGACTGTATTATATGGGGGGCACTGACTGTCACACATCACCCTGTATATACAGGGGGAGAGCAGACGTCTCCTGAAGACCCCCACATTACCAAGCCAGGACTGTATTATATGGGGGGCACTGATTGTCACACATCACCCTGTATATACAGGGGGAGAGCAGACGTCTCCTGAAGACCCCACATTACCAAGCCAGGACTGTATTATATGGTGGGCACTGACTGTCACACATCACCCTGTATATACAGGGGGAGAGCAGACGTCTCCTGAAGACCCCACATTACCAAGCCAGGACATAGGAGGACTGTATTATATGGGGGGCACTGACTGTCACACATCACCCTGTATATACAGGGGGAGAGCAGACGTCTCCTGAAGACCCCCACATTACCATGCCAGGACTGTATTATATGGGGGGCACTGACTGTCACACATCACCCTGTATATACAGGGGGAGAGCAGACGTCTCCTGAACAGCCCCGATACTCCCACTGCCAGCTCACAAGTGTCTCAAACAGAGCAGATGGTGGAATACCTGAGGCCGGAGCACAGGCTGAGGTCGCTCCAGGGGCCATCGCGTCCCACTAGAGTCCCGTGGTAGTAACAGTTCACCTGGAGAAAAAGAAATCAGAGTGAAGGCGCCGACCGCCCATCCAAAGTACAGCAAACAATCACAATGCTGGGAAAGAAATTGCAGCTCAGGAGTGGGTGGCCGTATCACTTCGTAGATTGTGGTGCACCCCCCATGCATCCCAATGGACATCCAGATCCTCACAACCATGAGCGACATACGAGGGTCCCCTTACCTGACGAGGTCTCCGCGCACCCACAGAGGGACATACGAGGGTCACCTTACCTGACGAGGTCTCCGTGCACCCACAGAGGAACATACGAGGGTCCCATTAACTGATGAGGTCTCCGCGCACCCACAGAGGGACATACGAGGGTCCCCTTGCCTGATGAGGTCTCCGCACACCCACAGAGGGACATACGAGGGTCCTCTTACCTGATGAGGTCTCTGCGCACCCACAGAGGGACATACAAGGGTCCCCTTAACATGATGAGGTCTCTGCGCACCCACAGAGCGACATACGAGGGTCCCCTTACCTGATGAGGTCTCTGCGCACCCACAGAGGGACATACGAGGGTCCTCTTACCTGATGAGGTCTCTGCGCACCCACAGAGCGACATACAAGGGTCCCCTTAACATGATGAGGTCTCCGCGCACCCACAGAGCGACATACGAGGGTCCCCTTACCTGATGAGGTCTCCGCGCACCCACAGAGCGACATACGAGGGTCCCCTTACCTGATGAGGTCTCTGCGCACCCACAGAGCGACATACGAGGGTCCCCTTACCTGATGAGGTCTCCGCGCACCCACAGAGCGACATACGAGGGTCCCCTTACCTGATGAGGTCTCCGCGCACCCACAGAGGAACATATGAGGGTCCCATTAACTGATGAGGTCTCCGCGCACCCACAGAGGGACATACGAGGGTCCCCTTGCCTGATGAGGTCTCCGCACACCCACAGAGGGACATACGAGGGTCCTCTTTCCTGATGAGGTCTCTGCGCACCCACAGAGCGACATACAAGGGTCCCCTTAACATGATGAGGTCTCTGCGCACCCACAGAGCGACATACGAGGGTCCCCTTACCTGATGAGGTCTCCGCGCACCCACAGAGGGACATACGAGGGTCCCCTTACCTGATGAGGTCTCTGCGCACCCACAGAGCGACATACAAGGGTCCCCTTAACATGATGAGGTCTCCGCGCACCCACAGAGCGACATACGAGGTCGCCTTACCTGATGAGGTCTCCGCGCACCCACAGAGGGACATACGAGGTCACCTTACCTGACGAGGTCTCCGCGCACTCCACAGAGCGACATACGAGGGTCCCCTTACCTGATGAGGTCTCCGCGCACACACAGAGCGACATACGAGGGTCCCCTTACCTGATGAGGTCTCTGCGCACCCACAGAGCGACATTCGAGGGTCCCCTTAACATGATGAGGTCTCCGCGCACCCACAGAGCGACATACGAGGGTCGCCTTACCTGATGAGGTCTCCGCGCACCCACAGAGGGACATACGAGGGTCACCTTACCTGACGAGGTCTCCGCGCACCCACAGAGCGACATACGAGGGTCCCCTTACCTGATGAGGTCTCCGCGCACCCACAGAGCGACATACGAGGGTCCCCTTACCTGACGAGGTCTCCGATGCACCCACAGAGGGACATATGAGGGTCCCCTTACCTGACGAGGTCTCCGCGCACCCACAGAGCGACATATGAGGGTCCACTTACCGGATGAGCCCTCCGTTCTGTGACACGGCGACCATCGGGATGGTAATAGCTGACAGTGTGAAAGTCCGGCAGTAACTGTCTGGAAGAAAAAGTGAGGAAAAAGTTAAACTCTACGACTACAACACAAACTAGCTCTATACATGTGTCCTCAAACTGGCTCTATACATTTTGACACTTTCTAAAAGTTTTCCATTTTCAGGACCTCTGCTTACTGACCGAGCCTCTAACTAAATTCATTGACAGCAAGCATAATCCTGAGATGCCCCCTCAGCATGTGTGAACAGGAGTGACCTGCTCATAGTCAGGGGGCGCTGTGGCCACAGGCAGGGTGATGCCTATTATCCGGCCGCCATCTGCATTCCTATTCCTATGGGCTGAGCACATCTATTTCTATTTCCTGAAGCCCTGCTCCCTGACACCTTCCTACCCTCCCCCACCCCTGACACCTTCCTAGCCTGTGCCCCCCCCCCCCCCCCCCCACAATCTCCTCAAAGAACAAGAGGAAACGCTTTCCGGACATGGTGTAAATAAAACTTTTCTACAGAGAACTCCCATCCTGTAGTGCCCATGTGCTCCCGCAGGTTTAGTGAGCACTCACCGGTTCCGGTGCAGATCCATGTGGACCCTCCGTGTGCCCAGCTCCAGGCTCAGCTGCAGTCGGTCAGGAAGAGCCTGAGGAGAAGAGACACCAGAGAACAGAGCAGGGATTATCCACGTGCACGCAGGGGTAAAGGCGGCCATGGTCGGGAGGGACGCGTTCCTTCCCGTCAATCATCTGCCATACAGAAGTGTTCCTTTCTGACAATCTCCTGCTCGTCAGTGGAGGCGACACATTTACATGCAGCGATCTCCTCCACAGTATAAGGAGCAGTGATCGGTAATGTTATCGCTTGTCCCGGTGCTGTCTTGTGGTTTGCCAGCAGCAGATTGTTATTAGAAACTGTAAGCAATAATTTATTAACACGTCAAAAGAATTGGACTATCTGACGATCGTTCATAGGGCAATTGGCGGCAGTACTATACTGCCAGATGATCGCTAACTGACGAAAAACTGGGCCCTGTCCACAGATACACCCAGGGGGGGCCCTGTCCACAGATACACCCAGGGGGGGGCCCTGTCCACAGATACACCCAGAGGGGGCCCTGTCCACAGATACACCCAGGGGGGGGCCTTGTCCACAGATACACCCAGAGGGGGCCCTGTCCACAGATACATCCAGGGGGGGCCCTGTCCACAGATACACCCAGGGGGGGCCCTGTCCACAGATACACCCAGGGGGGGCCCTGTCCACAGATACACCCAGGGGGGGCCCTGTCCACAGATACACCCAGGGGGGACCCTGTCCACAGATACACTCAGGGGGGGCCCTGTCCACAGATACACCCAGGGGGGGCCCTGTCCACAGATACACCCAGGGGGGGCCCTGTCCACAGATACACCCAGGGGGGGGCCTGTCCACAGATACATCCAGGGGGGGCCCTGTCCACAGATACATCCAGGGGGGGCCCTGTCCACAGATACATCCAGGGGGCCCTGTCCACAGATACACCCAGGGGGCCCTGTCCACAGATACATCCAGGGGGCCCTGTCCACAGATACACCCAGGGGGGCCCTGTCCACAGATACACCCAGAGGGGCCCTGTCCACAGATACACCCAGGGGGGCCCTGTCCACAGATACATCCAGGGGGGCCCTGTCCACAGATACACCCAGGGGGGGCCCTGTCCACAGATACACCCAGGGGGGCCCTGTCCACAGATACACCCAGGGGGCCCTGTCCACAGATACACCCAGGGGGGCCCTGTCCACAGATACATCCAGGGGGCCCTGTCCACAGATACACCCAGGGGGGCCCTGTCCACAGATACACCCAGGGGGGCCCTGTCCACAGATACACCCAGGGGGCCCTGTCCACAGATACATCCAGGGGGCCCTGTCCACAGATACACCCAGGGGGCCCTGTCCACAGATACATCCAGGGGGCCCTGTCCACAGATACACCCAGGGGGCCCTGTCCACAGATACACCCAGGGGGGCCCTGTCCACAGATACACCCAGGGGGCCCTGTCCACAGATACACCCAGGGGGGCCCTGTCCACAGATACACCCAGGGGGCCCTGTCCACAGATACACCCAGGGGGCCCTGTCACAGATACACCCAGGGGGCCCTGTCCACAGATACACCCAGGGGGCCCTGTCCACAGATACACCCAGGGGGCCCTGTCCACAGATACACCCAGGGGGGGCCCTGTCCACAGATACATCCAGGGGGGGCCCTGTCCACAGATACACCCAGGGGGGGCCCTGTCCACAGATACACCCAGGGGGGGCCCTTTCCACAGATACACCCAGGGGGGGCCCTGTCCACAGATACATCCGGGGGTCTATCTTGCCGGCACTGTAACCCCCAGCGTCCAGTAGATGAGGGGTGTTCATGACCTCCATGCTTCCAGTACATATTACATGTCAGGGGTCACGTGTCCTCTGGGCGGCACAGACACTGTACACCCCACCTTGTACATTGTGGACAGAGCCAGGACGCTCCACAGAGGAGCAGAGACGTGGAAGATATGTGCAGCACATAAGATTAGGAAGTGAGAGGTGGGTGTACCCGCACGCCCATCCCCCCCATCATTGTTCCAGGGTGCAGGAGGAAGGAACCCCTCCCTGTGAAGCTGACATGTCTGTGAAACCCCAGGCTACGGGGAGAGGAGGAAGCGTCTCATTCCTTCCAGGGCCATGCAATGCTGGCAGAAGACGAGGGGGAGGAGCCTGCACCTGTCCGGTTACACCGCCACCGCCTCACCTGTAATAGTGGGAGACAGCTGCCCCCAGAACCGCTGCATACTCCATACTGTGAGGGAACCAGCGAGCTCAGGATTAACACAGCACAGAAACAGGGAATTATGGAGGACAGCTACCAGTTACACTGCCCACTACAACTCCCAATCTCCACTCCAAACCCCTCTGTCCTCCTCCTCCCTCCAGACCCCACCACCCCCTACTCTTCAAATCTCTCCTGATATGAGCTCCTTCACTACAGGGACTGATTTGACACTATTTCCACTATGAAGGATGATGGGGGTGCTGATCCTGTGGCACAGATGCTAAAATGACATGGTTACTGACAACTGCCTGGCCGATGGTCATCAGCAGAAGAAGGGTGGCCCGCTGTCACATGGTACAAATACAGGTGGCCCACCTGAAGGACATCATCCAGGGTCAGCGCGCGCCCGTCACAGCTCAGCTCGGGAACCACCTCCCACTGTTGGGTCTGCAGAGACGCAGGACTACCCTCATCTGAAAGAGAGAGAGGATGGGGGTTATGATCAGCTGCTGTGTATTAGACAGTATGATAACATGTAACCCCCCACACACAGCTGAGGTCAGCCACCCTCAGGACCACCCCTCACATCCTGACAAGAGTGAGGGACTTGGGTCACTAGGACAACACTTCCTGGCACCTGCCCCACTCTGGCACAGAAAGGGTTCCAGTTCCAGAAAGAGCACAACGAGGAGGGGTAGATTGTGTATCGTTCACATCTGGAGGAGCAGACGGGGGTCCTCACACACACGGTGACAGGTCTCCTCACACACACGGTGACAGGTCTCCTCACACACACGGTGACAGGTCTCCTCACACACACGGTGACAGGTCTCCTCACAAACACGGTGACAGGTCTCCTCACACACACAGTGACAGGTCTCCTCACACACACGGTGACAGGTCTCCTCACACACACGGTGACAGGTCACCTCACACACACAGTGACAGGTCTCCTCACACACACGGTGACAGGTCTCCTCACACACACGGTGACAGGTCTCCTCACACACACGGTGACAGGTCTCCTCACACACACGGTGACAGGTCTCCTCACACACACACAGTGAAAGGTCTCCTCACACACAGTGACAGGTCTCCTCACACACACAGTGACAGGTCTCCTCACACACACGGTGACAGGTCTCCTCACACACACGGTGACAGGTCTCCTCACACACACGGTGACAGGTCTCCTCACACACACGGTGACAGGTCTCCTCACACACACGGTGACAGGTCTCCTCACACACACGGTGACAGGTCTCCTCACAAACACAGTGACAGGTCTCCTCACACACACGGTGACAGGTCTCCTCACACACACGGTGACAGGTCTCCTCACACACACGGTGACAGGTCTCCTCACACACACGGTGACAGGTCTCCTCACACACACGGTGACAGGTCTCCTCACACACACCGTGACAGGTCTCCTCACAAACACACCGTGACAGGTCTCCTCACACACACGGTGACAGGTCTCCTCACACACACGGTGACAGGTCTCCTCACACACACGGTGACAGGTCTCCTCACACACACGGTGACAGGTCTCCTCACACACACGGTGACAGGTCTCCTCACACACACCGTGACAGGTCTCCTCACACACACCGTGACAGGTCTCCTCACAAACACACCGTGACAGGTCTCCTCACACACACGGTGACAGGTCTCCTCACACACGGTGACAGGTCTCCTCACACACACGGTGACAGGTCTCCTCACACACACGGTGACAGGTCTCCTCACACACACGGTGACAGGTCTCCTCACACACACAGTGACAGGTCTCCTCACACACACAGTGACAGGTCTCCTCACACACACAGTGACAGGTCTCCTCACACACACAGTGACAGGTCTCCTCACACACACTGTGACAGGTCTCCTCACACACACGGTGACAGGTCTCCTCACACACACGGTGACAGGTCTCCTCACAACACACGGTGACAGGTCTCCTCACACACACGGTGACAGGTCTCCTCACACACACGGTGACAGGTCTCCTCACACACACAGTGACAGGTCTCCTCACACACACAGTGACAGGTCTCCTCACACACACTGTGACAGGTCTCCTCACACACACTGTGACAGGTCTCCTCACACACACGGTGACAGGTCTCCTCACACACAGTGACAGGTCTCCTCACACACACGGTGACAGGTCTCCTCACACACACGGTGACAGGTCTCCTCACACACACGGTGACAGGTCTCCTCACACACACAGTGACAGGTCTCCTCACACACACAGTGACAGGTCTCCTCACACACACAGTGACAGGTCTCCTCACACACACAGTGACAGGTCTCCTCACACACACAGTGACAGGTCTCCTCACACACACGGTGACAGGTCTCCTCACACACACGGTGACAGGTCTCCTCACACACACGGTGACAGGTCTCCTCACACACACGGTGACAGGTCTCCTCACACACGGTGACAGGTCTCCTCACACACACGGTGACAGGTCTCCTCACACACACGGTGACAGGTCTCCTCACACACACACGGTGACAGGTCTCCTCACACACACACGGTGACAGGTCTCCTCACACACACGGTGACAGGTCTCCTCACACAACCACAGAGACAGATCTCCTTACACACAGTGACAGGTCTCCTCACACACACAGTGACAGGTCTCCTCACACACACGGTGACAGGTCTCCTCACACACACACAGTTACAGGTCTACTCACACACACACACAGTGACAGGTCTCCTCACACACAGTGACAGGTCTCCTCACACACACGGTGACAGGTCTCCTCACACACAAGGTGACAGTTCTCCTCACACACACAAAGTGACAGGTCTCCTCACACACACAAAGTGACAGGTCTCCTCACACACACAGTGACAGGTCTCCTCACACACACAGTGACAGGTCTCCTCACACACACAGTGACAGGTCTCCTCACACACGGTGACAGGTCTCCTCACACACAGTGACAGGTCTCCTCACACACACGGTGACAGGTCTCCTCACACACACAGTGACAGGTCTCCTCACACACACGGTGACAGGTCTCCTCACACACACACAGTGACAGGTCTCCTCACACACACACAGTGACAGGTCTCCTCACACACAGTGACAGGTCTCCTCACACACAGTGACAGGTCTCCTCACACACACGGTGACAGGTCTCCTCACACACACGGTGACAGGTCTCCTCACACACAGTGACAGGTCTCCTCACACACACGGTGACAGGTCTCCTCACACACACGGTGACAGGTCTCCTCACACACAGTGACAGGTCTCCTCACACACAGTGACAGGTCTCCTCACACACAGTGACAGGTCTCCTCACACAACCACAGAGACAGATCTCCTCACACACAGTGACAGGTCTCCTCACACACACAGTGACAGGTCTCCTCACACACACGGTGACAGGTCTCCTCACACACACACAGTTACAGGTCTACTCACACACACACACAGTGACAGGTCTCCTCACACACAGTGACAGGTCTCCTCACACACAGTGACAGGTCTCCTCACACACAGTGACAGGTCTCCTCACATACAGTGACAGGTCTCCTCACACACAGTGACAGGTCTCCTCACACACACAGTGACAGGTCTCCTCACACACACGGTGACAGGTCTCCTCACACACACAGTGACAGGTCTCCTCACACACACAATGACAGGTCTCCTCACACACACGGTGACAGGTCTCCTCACACACACGGTGACAGGTCTCCTCACACACACACAGTTACAGGTCTCCTCACTGTGCTCACACACACAGTGACAGGTCTCCTCACACACACGGTGACAGGTCTCCTCACACACACAGTGACAGGTCTCCTCACACACACAGTTACAGGTCTCCTCACACACACAGTTACAGGTCTCCTCACACACACAGTGACAGGTCTCCTCACACACACAGTGACAGGTCTCCTCACACACACAGTTACAGGTCTCCTCACACACACACACAGTGACAGGTCTCCTCACACACACGGTGACAGGTCTCCTCACACACACCGTGACAGGTCTCCTCACACACACGGTGACAGGTCTCCTCACACACACAGTGACAGGTCTCCTCACACACACAGTGACAGGTCTCCTCACACACACGGTGACAGGTCTCCTCACACACACGGTGACAGGTCTCCTCACACACACAGTGACAGGTCTCCTCACACACACACAGTGACAGGTCTCCTCACACACGGTGACAGGTCTCCTCACACACACGGTGACAGGTCTCCTCACACACACAGTGACAGGTCTCCTCACACACACGGTGACAGGTCTCCTCACACACACAGTGACAGGTCTCCTCACACACACACAGTTACAGGTCTCCTCACACACACTGTGACAGGTCTCCTCACACACACGGTGACAGGTCTCCTCACACACACGGTGACAGGTCTCCTCACACACGGTGACAGGTCTCCTCACACACACGGTGACAGGTCTCCTCACACACACGGTGACAGGTCTCCTCACACACAGTGACAGGTCTCCTCACACACACGGTGACAGGTCTCCTCACACACAGTGACAGGTCTCCTCACACACACGGTGACAGGTCTCCTCACACACGGTGACAGGTCTCCTCACACACACGGTGACAGGTCTCCTCACACACACGGTGACAGGTCTCCTCACACACACGGTGACAGGTCTCCTCACACACACAGTGACAGGTCTCCTCACACACACGGTGACAGGTCTCCTCACACACACGGTGACAGGTCTCCTCACACACACGGTGACAGGTCTCCTCACACACACGGTGACAGGTCTCCTCACACACACGGTGACAGGTCTCCTCACACACACGGTGACAGGTCTCCTCACACACACGGTGACAGGTCTCCTCACACACACGGTGACAGGTCTCCTCACACACACGGTGACAGGTCTCCTCACACACAGTGACAGGTCTCCTCACACACACGGTGACAGGTCTCCTCACACACACGGTGACAGGTCTCCTCACACACACGGTGACAGGTCTCCTCACACACACGGTGACAGGTCTCCTCACACACACGGTGACAGGTCTCCTCACACACACGGTGACAGGTCTCCTCACACACACGGTGACAGGTCTCCTCACACACAGTGAAAGGTCTCCTCACACACACAGTGACAGGTCTCCTCACACACAGTGACAGGTCTCCTCACACACACAGTGACAGGTCTCATCACACACACAGTGACAGGTCTCCTCACACACACAGTGACAGGTCTCCTCACACACACAGTGACAGGTCTCCTCACACACACAGTGACAGGTCTCCTCACACACACAGTGACAGGTCTCCTCACACACACAGTGACAGGTCTCCTCACACACACGGTGACAGGTCTCCTCACACACACAGTGACAGGTCTCCTCACACACAGTGACAGGTCTCCTCACACACACGGTGACAGGTCTCCTCACACACACGGTGACAGGTCTCCTCACACACACGGTGACAGGTCTCCTCACACACACAGTGACAGGTCTCCTCACACACACGGTGACAGGTCTCCTCACACACACAGTGACAGGTCTCCTCACACACACAGTGACAGGTCTCCTCACACACACGGTGACAGGTCTCCTCACACACACGGTGACAGGTCTCCTCACACACACAGTGACAGGTCTCCTCACACACACAGTGACAGGTCTCCTCACACACACAGTGACAGGTCTCCTCACACACACAGTGACAGGTCTCCTCACACACACAGTGACAGGTCTCCTCACACACACAGTGACAGGTCTCCTCACACACAGTGACAGGTCTCCTCACACACACGGTGACAGGTCTCCTCACACACACAGTGACAGGTCTCCTCACACACAGTGACAGGTCTCCTCACACACACGGTGACAGGTCTCCTCACACACACGGTGACAGGTCTCCTCACACACACGGTGACAGGTCTCCTCACACACACAGTGACAGGTCTCCTCACACACACGGTGACAGGTCTCCTCACACACACAGTGACAGGTCTCCTCACACACACAGTGACAGGTCTCCTCACACACAGTGACAGGTCTCCTCACACACACGGTGACAGGTCTCCTCACACACACGGTGACAGGTCTCCTCACACACACGGTGACAGGTCTCCTCACACACACGGTGACAGGTCTCCTCACACACACGGTGACAGGTCTCCTCACACACACAGTGACAGGTCTCCTCACACACACAGTGACAGGTCTCCTCACACACACAGTGACAGGTCTCCTCACACACACAGTGACAGGTCTCCTCACACACACAGTGACAGGTCTCCTCACACACACGGTGACAGGTCTCCTCACACACACAGTGACAGGTCTCCTCACACACACAGTGACAGGTCTCCTCACACACAGTGACAGGTCTCCTCACACACACGGTGACAGGTCTCCTCACACACACAGTGACAGGTCTCCTCACACACACAGTGACAGGTCTCCTCACACACACAGTGACAGGTCTCCTCACACACACGGTGACAGGTCTCCTCACACACAGTGACAGGTCTCCTCACACACACACAGTGACAGGTCTCCTCACACACACAGTGACAGGTCTCCTCACACACACAGTGACAGGTCTCCTCACACACACAGTGACAGGTCTCCTCACACACACAGTGACAGGTCTCCTCACACACACAGTGACAGGTCTCCTCACACACACAGTGACAGGTCTCCTCACACACACAGTGACAGGTCTCCTCACACACACAGTGACAGGTCTCCTCACACACACAGTGACAGGTCTCTCTCACACACAGTGACAGGTCTCCTCACACACACAGTGACAGGTCTCCTCACACACACGGTGACAGGTCTCCTCACACACACGGTGACAGGTCTCCTCACACACACAGTGACAGGTCTCCTCACACACAGTGACAGGTCTCCTCACACACGGTGACAGGTCTCCTCACACACACAGTGACAGGTCTCTTCACACACACAGTGACAGGTCTCCTCACACACGGTGACAGGTCTCATCACACACACAGTGACAGGTCTCCTCACACACACGGTGACAGGTCTCCTCACACACACGGTGACAGGTCTCCTCACACACACAGTGACAGGTCTCCTCACACACACAGTGACAGGTCTCCTCACACACACACAGTGACAGGTCTCCTCACACACAGTGACAGGTCTCCTCACACACAGTGACAGGTCTCCTCACACACACAGTGACAGGTCTCCTCACACACATGGTGACAGGTCTCCTCACACACACAGTGACAGGTCTCCTCACACACACACAGTGACAGGTCTCCTCACACACAGTGACAGGTCTCCTCACACACAGTGACAAGTCTCCTCACACACAGTGACAGGTCTCCTCAAACACACGGTGACAGGTCTCATCACACACACAGTGACAGGTCTCCTCACACACGGTGACAGGTCTCCTCACACACACAGTGACAGGTCTCCTCACACACGGTGACAGGTCTCATCACACACACAGTGACAGGTCTCCTCACACACACAGTGACAGGTCTCCTCACACACACGGTGACAGGTCTCCTCACACACACAGTGACAGGTCTCCTCACACACACGGTGACAGGTCTCCTCACACACATACCTGCCGTCCTCCTCCTCATGCTCCCGGCCGGACGTCCTGCACTCAGGCCCAGCAGGAGCAGCCACAGCCGGAGCCTCATCCTCCTCTCTCCCCGGCAGTATTGAGGGACAGGCCGGGGAGTGCTGGAAGAACAGAGGAACAGCGGACGGGGCGGGGCCAACGTCTAGAGGGCGGGGCCTTGGGAGGCGGGAAAATCTGACTTCAGAGGGTAGAGAGCTGCAGTTTACGTATAAGGACAAGTATGTGACAGAAAGGTACATGTATGTGACAGGAAGGGACATGTATGTGACAGGAAGGGACATGTATGTGACAGGAAGGGACATGTATGTGACAGGAAGGTACATGTATGTGACAGGAAGGGACATGTATGTGACAGGAAGGGACATGTGTGTGACATAAAGGTACATGTATGTGACAGGAAGGTACATGTATGTGACAGAAAGGTACATGTATGTGACAGAAAGGTACATGTATGTGACAGGAAGGTACATGAATGTGACAGGAAGGGACATGTGTGTGACATAAAGGTACATGTATGTGACAGGAAGGTACATGTATGTGACAGGAAGGGACATGTATGTGACAGGAAGGGACATGTATGTGACAGGAAGGGACATGTATGTGACAGAAAGGTACATGTATGTGACAGAAAGGGACATGTATGTGACAGAAAGGTACATGTATGTGACAGGAAGGTACATGTATGTGACAGAAAGGTACATGTATGTGACAGGAAGGGACATGTATGTGACAGAAAGGTACATGTATGTGACAGAAAGGGACATGTATGTGACAGGAAGGGACATGTATGTGACAGAAAGGGACATGTATGTGACAGGAAGGGACATGTATGTGACAGGAAGGGACATGTGTGTGACAGAAAGGGACATGTATGTAACAGGAAGGGACATGTATGTGACAGAAAGATACATGTATGTGACAGAAAGGGACATGTATGTGACAGAAAGGTACATGTATGTGACAGAAAGGTACATGTATGTGACAGAAAGATACATGTATGTAACAGGAAGGGACATGTATGTGACAAAGGTACATGTATGTGACAGAAAGGTACATGTATGTGACAGAAAGGGACATGTATGTGACAGAAAGGTACATGTATGTGACAGAAAGGTACATGTATGTGACAGGAAGGTACATGTATGTGACAGGAAGGGACATGTATGTGACAGGAAGGGACATGTATGTGACAGGAAGGGACATGTATGTAACAGGAAGGGACATGTATGTGACAGGAAGGGACATGTATGTGACAGAAAGGTACATTTATGTGACAGGAAGGGACATGTATGTGACAGGAAGGTACATGTATGTGACAGGAAGGGACATGTATGTGACAGAAATGTGTGTGACAGGAAGGGACATGTATGTGACAGGAAGGGACATGTATGTGACAGGAAGGGACATGTATGTGACAGAAAGATACATGTATGTGACAGGAAGGGACATGTATGTGACAGAAAGGTACATTTATGTGACAGGAAGGGACATGTATGTGACAGGAAGGTACATGTATGTGACAGGAAGGGACATGTATGTGACAGAAGGGGACATGTATGTGACAGGAAGGGACATGTATGTGACAAAAAAGGAACTTGTGTGTGACAGAAATGTGTGTGACAGGAAGGGACATGTATGTGACAGGAAGGGACATGTATGTGACAGAAAGGGACATGTATGTGACAGGAAGGGACATGTATGTGACAGGAAGGGACATGTATGTGACAGAAGGGTACATGTATGTGACAGGAAGGGACATGTATGTGACAAAAAAGGAACTTGTGTGTGACAGAAATGTGTGTGACAGGAAGGGACATGTATGTGACAGAAAGGGACTTGTATGTGACAGGAAGGGACATGTATGTGACAGAAAGGTACATGTATGTGACAGAAAGGGACATGAATGTGACAGGAAGGGACATGTGTGTGACAGAAAGGGACATGAATGTGACAGGAAGTGACATGTATGTGACAGAAAGGGACATGTATGTGACAAAGGTACATGTATGTGACAGAAAGGGACATGTATGTGACAGAAAGGGACATGTATGTGACAGGAAGGGACATGTATGTGACAAAGGTACATGTATGTGACAGAAAGGGACATGTATGTGACAGAAAGGGACATGTATGTGACAAAGGTACATGTATGTGACAGAAAGGGACATGTATGTGACAGAAAGGGACATATATGTAACTGGAAGGGACATGTATGTGACAGAAAGGTACATGTATGTGACAGAAAGGGGCATGTATATAGGACTGTACATGTATGTGAGGGGAGGACATTGTATATAGGACAGTACATGTATGTGAGGGGAGGACATGTATATAGGACAGTACATGTATGTGAGGGGAGGACATGTATATAGGACTGTACATGTATGTGAGTGGAGGACATGTATATAGGACAGTACATGTATGTGAGGAGAGGACATGTATGTGAGGGGAGGACATTTATATAGGACTGTACATGTATGTGAGGGGAGGACATGTATATAGGACAGTACATGTATGTGAGGGGAGGACATTTATATAGGACTGTACATGTATGTGAGGGGAGGACATGTATATAGTACAGTACATGTATGTGAGGGGAGGACATGTATATAGTACAGTACATGTATGTGAGGGGAGGACATGTATATAGGACAGTACATGTATGTGAGGGGAGGACATGTATATAGGACAGTACATGTATGTGAGGGGAGGACATGTATATAGGACAGTACATGTATGTGAGGGGAGGACATGTATATAGGACAGTACATGTATGTGAGGGGAGGACATGTATATAGGACAGTACATGTATGTGAGGGGAGGACATTTATATAGGACTGTACATGTATGTGAGGGGAGGACATTTATATAGGACTGTACATGTATGTGAGGGGAGGACATGTATATAGGACAGTACATGTATGTGAGGGGAGGACATGTATATAGGACAGTACATGTATGTGAGGGGAGGACATGTATATAGGACAGTACATGTATGTGAGGGGAGGACATGTATATAGGACAGTACATGTATGTGAGGGGAGGACATGTATATAGGACAGTACATGTATGTGAGGGAGGACATGTATATAGGACAGTACATGTATGTGAGGGGAGGACATGTATATAGGACAGTACATGTATGTGAGGAGGACATGTATATAGGACAGTACATGTATGTGAGGGAGGACATGTATATAGGACAGTACATGTATGTGAGGGAGGACATGTATATAGGACAGTACATGTATGTGAGGGAGGACATGTATATAGGACAGTACATGTATGTGAGGGAGGACATGTATATAGGACAGTACATGTATGTGAGGGGAGGACATGTATATAGGACAGTACATGTATGTGAGGGAGGACATGTATATAGGACAGTACATGTATGTGAGGGGAGGACATGTATATAGTACAGTACATGTATGTGAGGGAGGACATGTATATAGGACAGTACATGTATGTGAGGGAGGACATGTATATAGGACAGTACATGTATGTGAGGGAGGACATGTATATAGGACAGTACATGTATGTGAGGGAGGACATGTATATAGTACAGTACATGTATGTGAGGGGAGGACATGTATATAGGACAGTACATGTATGTGAGGGGAGGACATTTATATAGGACAGTACATGTATGTGAGGGGAGGACATGTATATAGGACAGTACATGTATGTGAGGGGAGGACATGTATATAGGACTGTACATGTATGTGAGTGGAGGACATGTATATAGGACAGTACATGTATGTGAGGAGAGGACATGTATGTGAGGGGAGGACATTTATATAGGACTGTACATGTATGTGAGGGGAGGACATGTATATAGGACAGTACATGTATGTGAGGGGAGGACATTTATATAGGACTGTACATGTATGTGAGGGGAGGACATGTATATAGTACAGTACATGTATGTGAGGGGAGGACATGTATATAGTACAGTACATGTATGTGAGGGGAGGACATGTATATAGGACAGTACATGTATGTGAGGGGAGGACATGTATATAGTACAGTACATGTATGTGAGGGGAGGACATGTATATAGGACAGTACATGTATGTGAGGGGAGGACATGTATATAGGACAGTACATGTATGTGAGGAGGACATTTATATAGGACTGTACATGTATGTGAGGGAGGACATTTATATAGGACTGTACATGTATGTGAGGGAGGACATGTATATAGGACAGTACATGTATGTGAGGGGAGGACATGTATATAGGACAGTACATGTATGTGAGGGAGGACATGTATATAGGACAGTACATGTATGTGAGGAGGACATGTATATAGGACAGTACATGTATGTGAGGGAGGACATGTATATAGGACAGTACATGTATGTGAGGGAGGACATGTATATAGGACTGTACATGTATGTGAGGGGAGGACATGTATATAGGACAGTACATGTATGTGAGGGGAGGACATGTATATAGGACAGTACATGTATGTGAGGGAGGACATTTATATAGGACAGTACATGTATGTGAGGGGAGGACATGTATATAGGACAGTACATGTATGTGAGGGAGGACATGTATATAGGACAGTACATGTATGTGAGGGGAGGACATGTATATAGGACAGTACATGTATGTGAGGGGAGGACATGTATATAGGACAGTACATGTATGTGAGGGAGGACATTTATATAGGACAGTACATGTATGTGAGGGGAGGACATGTATATAGTACAGTACATGTATGTGAGGGGAGGACATGTATATAGGACAGTACATGTATGTGAGGGGAGGACATGTATATAGGACTGTACATGTATGTGAGGGGAGGACATCTATATAGGACAGTACATGTATGTGAGGGGAGGACATTTATATAGGACAGTACATGTATGTGAGGGGAGGACATGTATATAGGACAGTACATGTATGTGAGGGAGGACATCTATATAGGACAGTACATGTATGTGAGGGGAGGACATTTATATAGGACAGTACATGTATGTGAGGGGAGGACATGTATATAGGACAGTACATGTATGTGAGGGGAGGACATCTATATAGGACTGTATATGTATGTGAGGGGAGGACATGTATATAGGACAGTACATGTATGTGAGGGGAGGACATGTATATAGGACAGGATATGTATGTGAGGGGAGGACATCTATATAGGACTGTATATGTATGTGAGGGGAGGACATGTATATAGGACAGTACATGTATGTGAGGGGAGGACATGTATATAGGACAGTACATGTATGTGAGGGGAGGACATTTATATAGGACAGTACATGTATGTGAGGGGAGGACATGTATATAGGACAGTACATGTATGTGACAGGGGAGGACATGTATATAGGACAGGATATGTATGTGAGGGGAGGACATTTATATAGGACAGTACATGTATGTGAGGGGAGGACATGTATATAGGACAGTACATGTATGTGAGGGGAGGACATGTATATAGGACAGGATATGTATGTGAGGGGAGGACATGTATATAGGACAGTACATGTATGTGAGGGGAGGACATGTATATAGGACAGTACATGTATGTGAGGGGAGGACATGTATATAGGACAGTACATGTATGTGAGGGAGGACATGTATATAGGACTGTACATGTATGTGAGGGAGGACATGTATATAGGACAGTACATGTATGTGAGGGGAGGACATGTATATAGGACTGTACATGTATGTGAGGGGAGGACATTTATATAGGACAGGATATGTATGTGAGGGGAGGACATCTATATAGGACAGTACATGTATGTGAGGGGAGGACATGTATATAGTACAGTACATGTATGTGACAGGGGAGGACATGTATATAGGACAGTACATGTATGTGAGGAGGACATGTATATAGGACAGTACATGTATGTGAGGGAGGACATGTATATAGGACAGTACATGTATGTGAGGGGAGGACATGTATATAGGACAGTACATGTATGTGAGGGGAGGACATGTATATAGGACAGTACATGTATGTGAGGGGAGGACATGTATATAGGACAGTACATGTATGTGAGGGGAGGACATGTATATAGGACAGTATATGTATGTGAGGGGAGGACATGTATATAGGACTGTACATGTATGTGAGGGGAGGACATGTATATAGGACAGTACCTGTATGTGAGGGGAGGACATCTATATAGGACAGTACATGTATGTGAGGGGAGGACATGTATATAGGACAGTACATGTATGTGACAGGGGAGGACATGTATATAGGACAGGATATGTATGTGAGGGGAGGACATCTATATAGGACAGTACATGTATGTGAGGGGAGGACATGTATATAGGACAGTACATGTATGTGAGGGGAGGACATTTATATAGGACAGGATATGTATGTGAGGGGAGGACATCTATATAGGACAGTACATGTATGTGAGGGGAGGACATGTATATAGGACAGTACATGTATGTGAGGGGAGGACATGTATATAGGACAGTACATGTATGTGAGGGGAGGACATGTATATAGGACAGTACATGTATGTGAGGGGAGGACATGTATATAGGACAGTACATGTATGTGAAGAGAGGACATGTATGTGAGGGGAGGATGTGTATATAGTACAGTACATGTATGTGAAGGTGGACATGTATGTGAGGGGAGGATGTGTATGTAGGACATGTTAAATATGTATCGTGTGTGGTGTATGTCGTAGCCGTGTTCAGCTTTCTGCACTGATTGGCTGCTTCGTATGTCTTCACAGCAGCAGACACACTGCTCCAGATCCTCTGCTGAGCTGCAGTCATTTCTTGATTGGGCACTAGATGTCACTGGATAGCCATGTCCTGGGACTGCACAGTGTGCTGAGGTAAAGGGTACAGGAACTTACATGATGTGTGACATACATGTGGCGTGTAGCTCTCGCGTTACTGATTTCCATCGGTCCGTCTCCACTCTTGGGGCTTTGTCAGCTGCGTGTTCAGCTGGTTTTACATGTATGTTAAAAGGGTTTTCTGACGGTTTACTATTGATGACCTCTCCTCAGGATAGCACTGGTAATAATGGACCGCCATTCACTTCCAATCATTTTCAGTGATTGTGTTTATTGTCACATATATTCCCTTGTGACGCGTTTCGACACTTCTGGCGTTAAAAATTATTGGAAGTGCGTGTCGGTCCATTATTACCAGTGCTACATGGGATGCCGATCCTAGGACGCGAGCACCACATGATCCTACCTGCAGTGCCGACCTACTTGAACACTATCCTCAGGATAGGTCAATATCCGATCGGCGGGGGTCCGACATCGCTGCTGTCGAAGGCAAAGACCGTAGACCGCAGCAGCGGACAGAAAGAGAGACCGTGTGTGCTCACTGAGCGCGGCGTCTCCTCATACAGCTGATGGGCGGAGGTGTCGGACACCCGCCCATCCTGAGGATAAGTCATCAATAGTAAAAGCCCGGACAACCCCTTTAATTCCATCCATCACGGAAGTGCATATGTCTCATTGCAGTCATGTGAGCTCAGGAGCCGCGCTCACGCCATCACCTGCGGGTGCCATCTTTATTGCACCCAGGTCTTACTGCCAAGATTGGAGATAACGCCTCAAAATATCCAATCAAGAGTTCAGAAAGTGGTACAAACTCCAGAGTGGCCCCAATGAAGCACCGCTTACCAGGGGCCCCCAAAATGGTGCTATTAAAAAATACAACCTGCAATAAACAAGCCCTCAATGGCTGTGTCAGCGGAAAAGCTCTGGGGTGTAGAGATGAAAAAACTCTGCCTCCTGAAGTCCAAAATACACTGTCACCAAGGGGTTTAATATACAAAAAACCTGTCTGAACAAGGCTTAATGCATAGCTACAGCAGAGAAGCGGATGAGGAAGGAAGCAGGGGAGGCCGATGAGGAAGGGAAGCAGGGGAGGCCGATGAGGAAGGGAAGCATGGGAGGCCGATGAGGAAGGGAAGCATGGGAGGCCCGATGAGGAAGGGAAGCATGGGAGGCCGATGAGGAAGGGAAGCAGGGGAGGCCGATGAGGAAGGGAAGCATGGAAGGCCGATGAGGAAAGGAAGCAGAGGAGGCCCGATGAGGAAGGGAAGCAGGCGAGGCCGATGAGGAAGGGAAGCATGGGAGGCCGATGAGGAAAGGAAGCAGAGGAGGCCCGATGAGGAAGGGAAGCAGGCGAGGCCGATGAGGAAGGGAAGCATGGGAGGCCGATGAGGAAGGAAGCAGGGGAGGTGGATAAGGAAGGGAAGCATGGGAGGCCCGATGAGGAAGGAAGCAGGGGAGGCGGATGAGGAAGGGAAGCGGATGAGGAAGGGAAGCATGGAAGGCAGATAAGGAAGGGAAGCATGGGAGGCGGATGAGGAAGGGAAGCATGGGAGGTAGATAAGGAAGGGAAGCAGGGGAGTCAGATAAGGAAGGGAAGCATGGAAGGCAGATAAGGAAGGGAAGCAGGGGAGGTAGATAAGGAAGGGAAGCAGGGGAGTCAGATAAGGAAGGGAAGCATGGAAGGTGGATGAGGAAGGGAAGCAGGAGAGGCTGACGAAGAAGGGAAGCAGGAGAGGCTGACGAAGAAGAGAAGCAGGAGAGGCTGACGAAGAAGGGAAGCAGAAGAGGCTGACGAAGAAGGGAAGCATGGGAGGTGGATGAGGAAGGGAAGCAGGAGAGGCTGACGAAGAAGGGAAGCAGGAGAGGCTGACGAAGAAGAGAAGCAGGAGAGGCTGACGAAGAAGGGAAGCAGAAGAGGCTGACGAAGAAGGGAAGCATGGGAGGTGGATGAGGAAGGGAAGCAGGAGAGGCTGACGAAGAAGGGAAGCAGGAGAGGCTGACGAAGAAGGGAAGCAGGAAAGGCTGACGAAGAAGGGAAGCATGGGAGGTGGATGAGGAAGGGAAGCATAGGAGGCGGATGAGGAAGGTGAAGCATGGAAGGTGGATGAGGAAGGGAAACTTGAAAGGCGGATAAGGAAGGGAGGCATGGGAGGCGGATTAGGAAGGGAAGCAGGAGAGGCTGACGAAGAAGAGAAGCAGGGGAGGCAAATGAGGAAGGGAAGCAGGAGAGGCTGACAAAGAAGGGAAGGAGGGGAGGTGGATGAGGAAGGGAAGCCAGATGAGGAAAGGAAGAAGGGGAGCCGGATAAGGAAGGGAAACAGGGGAGGCGGATGAGGAAGTAAAGCAGAGGAAGGTAAGCAGGGGAGGCGGATGAGGATGGGAAGCAGGAAAAGCCAAAGAAGAAGGGAATCAGGGGAGGCGGATGAGGAAGGGAAGTAGGGGAGTCAGATGAGGAAAGGAAGAAGGGAGGCTGATGATGAAGAGAAGCCAGGGAGGCGGATGAGGAAGGGAGAGCCAGGGAGGCGGATGAGGAAGGAAAAGCCAGGGAGGCGGATGAGGAAGGAAAAGCCAGGGAGGCGGATGAGGAAGGAAAAGCCAGGGAGGGGGATGAGGAAGGAAAAGCCAGGGAGGCGGATGAGGAAGGTAAAGCCAGGGAGGCGGATGAGGAAGGGAGAGCCAGGGAGGGGGATGAGGAAGGAAAAGCCAGAGAGGCGAATGAGGAAGGAAAAGCCAGGGAAGTGGAGTAGGAAGGGAAAGTCAGGGAGGTGGATAGGAAAGGGAAAGAGATAGCAGATAATGAAGAAAACCAGGAAAGAGCGGATCAGTAGTGAAAGCAGGAAAGGTGGATGAGGAAGTGAAGCAGATGAGGGGTGGAAGCAGGGGAAGAGGTTGAGAAAGTAAATTGGGAAGCAGAGGTAACCGATAATGAAGTGAAGCAGAGGAAGAGGATGAGGAGTGGAAGCAGAGAAAGTGGATGAAGAAGTAAAATGAGAAGCAGAGGTAGTGCATAATGAAATGAAGAGGGGGGAGTGGATTAGGAAATAAAACAGGAAGCAGAGGTAGCTGATAATGATGCGAAGTAGGGGAAAAGGATGAGGAGTGGCTGAGGATGAGGAAGGGAGGCAGGGGAAGAGTATGAGGAGTGGAAGCAAAGGAGGCGGATGAGGAGTGGAAGCAGGGGAAGAGGATGAGGAAATATAGCAGGGGAAGCAAATGAGGAAGTGAAATGGGAAGCAAAGGCAGCGGATAATGAAGGGAAGCTGATGAACAGTGGAAGCAGGGAAAGTGAATAAAGAATTCAATGACTGTAAAGGCTGAACTGCATAGGGTGAAACCCGTGGCAGAACCCACACGTAACACGTATGTTGTGGATTTTACTGGTGAAACGTGGCTGCAAGTGGCACAGAACCTGTGTGGGGACGATGCCTCCTGGTAGAGCCCCCTCGGTGTATTCATCATCATTACCTGCCCACCCACTTCTCACTGAGCAGCCGGTCACACAGGTCAGGACACTAATCTTCACATCGATGGCTCTTAAAGTATCTAGTTTGCAGACGAGAATTGCATGGAACTGTGCATGGAAAATTGTAATCTGCCGATGCAAGTCCCAACTCGGTGGAGGGGGAGGCCTAGGATGGGGCTCACAGACAGTTACTGCGCCCCTCACCCCTCCTGACATGTCTGGTGCAGGAACTACTTCCATCTCCTAGGTAATAACATTTCTGGGGCATCTATTCTTATCACTCTATGTGGTGCCTTTCCTCTATTATTCCTACCTGAAGTTAGGAATGCATTGCTAGTGGTCTAGATGGATGTTACCAGATGGGAGTGTGTCCCCACTGAATAGTGTCAGACTGTGTCGGGACATACCCCCCCCCCCCCTCCCAACTGGTAACACCTATCTGGACCTTCACTGCTAGTAATTTATTCATAGTTCTAGTAGGAAAAATAAGACGGATGGCACACCATAGAGAGATGAGAATAGATGTTGCAGAATTACCATTACAGGTACAAGCAGTTACCACACTGGAGATGCCGGGAGGGGTCACCTGTAAGGCCCCTTTACAGTGGTGGACACATGCTTGGTTCTCTTACCTGGGGTTGGGTGGCACCTTTACACAGGGCAGTGATCAGGAAGCTGGCGTGGAGCCTGCCCAGAGATAAGAGGCTCACACATAAGGCTGCCATCTCTGATGTGGTTCACCACTACTTGCTGGGCCGTACTATCGGAAATAACCCGCATGTACAGGTGCGGCAGGAATCAGCGGTGAGCCACTTGCAGATCCCCAGGCCACATGGTGTACGAGTGGCCTCCCACGGACACTGCAAGTCCCCGGCGTTCATCTATATGTGGCCTGTACAGTAAAACACGTGATGCCGGTGGAAGCTGGATCGTCAGAAGAGGAGGGTCACGTTTTCTTCGACAGGTGTGTTCTGGGTTTACAGCAGAGCTGGTTCTTCAGAGAACAGTGCAGCTCTGCAGTCCCTGGGATGGTTGGGACTTCACCTATATCAGACAGGTGTGTGTCCCACCTCTGGGACCCCCGAAGTGAAGGAGAGCCCACTGAGCATGTGTGGCTTGCTCTCCATTAATTTCTACAGGAGAGCGCTCAGCTACTCCATCCAACGCTATGGGACTGCCGGAAACTCCCACAGTAATGAGTGGAAGGCAGCAGCGTATGCGTGACTGCTCTCCATTTGCTTTTGGGGGCCCATTCTGAAGATAGGAGTGGGACCTTCATCTATCTGACATTGATGTCACATCCTAGTGAAGGAGAGACCACCCTTTCAGGATCATTTCATAAGGCGTATCTAAGCCTCCGGGTCATGTTCCTCTGGCACACTGTATCGCCGGGGGCCCCTGAACCTTATCCCATGACACAGACACCGAATAACGGATTCATCAGACGGTTTAGTGAAAACATGACACACAAGATCTTATTCCTCACCGGGAGCAGTCACCATAATACTGAAGGAGTCGGGGCACAGAACAGTTTGGTGGTAGCCCTTAATGTGCAGGAGGTGTGGACTCAGAGCGCAGCAAGAAATTAACATGCAAAGCAAATGGGTGAGAAGAATCTGGACCCAGTGTCCCTCAGTGCAAGTCCCAAAAGCATGAAATCAGGAGGCCTGAGCTGTAAGGTCACTTCTTGTGCTTGTCGTCGGCGGGGTGCATGGAGCTCACCAGCACAGGTGATGTCTCTGGGTGAGCAGTCTCTTTACTCAGGGCTCTCTTTACACGTTCCATTCATGCTATGAGGACGTCGGTTTCCTCTCCGACTGCTGGACAGAAGACGACGTAGAGAAGAAGCGGAGCTGAGGTCTCCACAACTCTGCATGGGCGTCCCAACCTGACATCTCTCGTGATCGAAGGAAAGAGGACTCTTGGGAGCCTGTGGATGGACAGAACGGTGTGAACATTACAAAGGAAGACAAAGCATGACAAGAGCACGGCCACAGCACACAGAGCGGAGCGATACATCTTCTAGGAGGAGTAAGGGCTGCCTTCATCTGGGACAATGGCTGAATGATCAGGCCAGAGGAGTCTACGGGCAAACATGGCTCAGCAGGGAAATCAGCGCCCCTTTACAGCAGCTCTCAGCTTCATGAGAGGACGGTCACCTCTGTGTGCATGAGAGGACATGTGAAACGGGTTTGTGCAAAGCAACAAGGCAAATAGGTAACATACTCCACAGCAAAGACCGCTTCTGACTGCAAGCTTCGCAGGTTGACACATTACCGGTTTGGAGCCGTCTCCTCCATCCTTAAGGCTCCGCCGAGACCTATTCAGGAACCTGGCCACAAGCACCCGGGTATTACGCCCTCCCTTCAGGTCTCCCAGAGACAGAGCTCCACTTCTGGAAAGTCGCTGAACGGTTTTACGGGTAAAATGCATCCTGCTCTTTCCATCTGAATTTGTGCGAAGGAGTGTTGGCGAGCCAGGCGGGCGCAGTCTGTGCAAACCAGCTCCTTCATATAATCCTGCAGCACAAGAGGCGTGATTCACAACACTCACCTGCTGCTCTCATCCCCCCAAAGGCATCAATCTAACCAGCACGGTGCACCATATAACACGCTGCACCAGGGCCCCCGTATGTCCAGTCTAACCCTTCAGTCTATCATTCATCCCTCCTGACCTGCATCCACAGATGAAGTCGAGACTCTGTCCTCCTCTAGCACCTTGCTGTAATCAGAGACCCCAAAATCTGAGAAATAAAATAGGAACAAAAATAGATTAGAATGATGTCATGGCATTTGCATAGGACTACACATGACGTTACCTACAGACACATGTATGGAAGAAGACTTTGGCTCACCTGTACTGATGCCTGGGTCACTGTGTGAGCGGATGACAAGTCGGGGAGTGACATCTATGGACAAGGCTTTTGGCCGGGTGTTCTCACTGTACCTGCGGTGGGGACAGTCTGGGGTCTGGCAGGGAGAGCTGTGGTGCAGGGAACACCCAGACCCCCTGTTTGCTTCTATTCCATCTGGAACCTTTCCTTTTACTCGTAACTCTGGAAAACAAGGACCAACTGTGCAGCCAATGGTTTCCAGTCTGTTACAGCTCCGAGTGGCACCACTTGCTGCATGGGAAGGAGGCTCGGGGCAATCACTAGGTGTAGAACAGGAGAAAGAGCGCCCCCCTTTCACACGAGGAACTACCACTTCCTCAAAAGGTCCCTGCAGACTTATAGTGGGGCTCTGCTGGTGATGTCCACATTGTCCGCAATCAGCACTGAGACAGTAGTCAGCCCGGCTGCGCTTGATGAAGCGATACTGCACATAACCCACAGATCCGGCCGAGCCTTGCATCTCCAGCAGTACAGAGTCTTCTGAGGGACTGCTGTCCTCTGCAACCAAGAGAGATTGTGTTCAGGCAGGGGGTGTGCAGCACTGGACGTGAGGTCTGAGGGGACTGTACAACCCACTCACATAGACCATGTACATAACTCACTGTCCGCTCCCCCATTACCACAACGGCCCCTCTCCTATCTCTGCTCACTCGCCATTACCACAACTGTCCCTCTAATATCTCTCGGCACTCGACATTACCACAGCGGCCACTCTCCTATCTCTGCTCACTCGCCATTACCACAACGGCCACTCTCCTATCTCTGCTCACTCGCCATTACCACAACGGCCCCTCTCCTATCTCTGCTCACTCGCCATTACCACAACTGTCCCTCTAATATCTCTCGGCACTCGACATTACCACAGCGGCCACTCTCCTATCTCTGCTCACTCGCCATTACCACAACGGCCACTCTACTATCTCTGCACACTCGCCATTACCACAACGGCCACTCTCCTATCTCTCTGCTCATGAAATTACCACAACAGCCACTCTCCTATCTCTGCTCACTCGCCATTACCACAACGGCCACTCTCCTATCTCTGCTCACTCGCCATTACCACAACGGCCACTCTCCTATCTCTCTGCACTTGACATTACCACAACGGCCACTCTCCTATCTCTGCTCACTCACCATTACCACAACGGCCACTCTCCTATCTCTCTGCACTTGACATTACCACAACAGCCACTCTCCTATCTCTGCGCACTCGCCATTACCACCACAGCCGCTCTCCTATCTCTGCGCACTCGCCATTACCACCACAGCCGCTCTTCAATCTCTGCGCACTCGCCATTACCACCACAGCTGCTCTCCTATCTCTGCTCACTCGCCATTGCAACAACGGCCACTCTACTATCTCTGCACACTCGCCATTACCACAACGGCCACTCTCCTATCTCTCTGCACGTGACATTACCACAACAGCCACTCTCCTATCTCTGCGCACTCGCCATTACCACCACAGCCGCTCTCCAATCTCTGCGCACTCACCATTACCACTGTGGCCTGTGGAGTCAATTCTGTCTGATACGCTGAGACATATGACTTCATTCGCTTGGGCATCGTATAATGTGGCCTATGAAAACAATTCAGAAAACCAATATCAACCGAACAAGCTGCAGGAACCTGGGTGGTACGAGCAGTGAACCTTACCTGGCTGTCCTCTCGGATCCCCATCACACTCTCGTATGATGGTGGGAAGTCTACTGGGTAGAGAGGAATAGGGCTGTCCATGGATCCATTGTATGTAATACTGTAGAAATAAATCAGTAACATCATGGAAATGAGCGCCCAAGGTCTATACCCGACATCAGCTGGGCATGGCCGTACCTCTGGGCATCTGTCTCTGAGCTGCAGGTGTATTCTGGAGGATAATATGGAGGTGGAGGAACAGGGGGCACAAACTCTTCACACTCCATCATGCGCTGCAGGATGGCGTCTTGTGCGGAGAAGCACTCCAGGTTGACAGAGGTTGATCTCTGACTGGCCAGCTGAGGGCGATAAGAGAGATACGTGACAGGGCAGGCGCTTTCAGCTGACGTGTGGAACGTGGTGCAGCACTTACTACATGGGTGACATCCAATGAGAAAATCTGAATGCAGCAGATGACAGCGGACAGGGTGCAGATGATGGTGGAAAAGATGGTGAGGCCACAGACACTGAACAACAGGTCCTAAGACACACAGAGGGTGGTCAGTAAGAAAAGGACGTACCACCACAGGCAGCGGCAGATGACCAAAGGAGAGTAAGGCAAAACATGAAGACCATGTAAAAAAGGCAAATTTATCTCCTGCGTTATATGTCCAGTGCAGCTCAGACGCAAAGGTGGACTTACCACCGAGAGCAGCTCCTCAGAGGTCACATTGCCTCATCTACCTCCACCAATACAAGGGTCACATGAAGTCTACCAACCAACATGATTAGGAAGGCCTTTTATCTTCTCCAAGACCTAGCGCTACAGAATGAGCTTCTCTCACTGTACTCATTACATGCAGCCAGTGAAGGATCACCTACCTTCAGAGCGATGCGGATGCTGTCACACTGATGGTTGGGATACAGGGTGAGCTTCTCCACTTCCCTGCAGTCAGGTAGTGCCCCCTGCTGGCTGATGGGGTGGCAGCAAATGCACCAGTTATTGTCCTGGTGAAAAGAGTACAGAAATAAGAGCCCCGTCTGATGAGCCTGGGGGTGAAAGCATAGCTCAGGAGGCACACTCACCTTCTTACAGGAATTAAAGGATTTTACCAGCTGCCCGTTCTGGCAGGAGAGGATGGAGCCAGCCAGGCTGAGCATTACACTCAGGGCACTGACTAGGGTAAAGGCGGTGACCTGGAAGAAGGAATCAGCATCACTCTCATCATGTTGCTAATCTCCCCTCACAGTATTATATCGTCATAGTCACCGCCTGTATATCGCCACCAGCCAGTCTGTATATACCGTACTGCGTTGTCTTGCCCTCCAGATGCCACTGGCTAGATTTGCACCTTTTCTGCTTCTTTTTATGGGACGTATTTTTCATGATCACTTTGTGCTATTCTACCTGCGTACATTGATAAGCTCGCTCCAAATAGTCTAGTGAGTTTTCTACCAGTCTAGAACCTGTCATCGGTCTTGCTCTAGATCAATACGACCCAACCTTAGCCGGTAGTCTCAGGCTCCATACTTACCACCAGAGTGATCGGCTTTTTCCATGAGATGCAGCCAATGAGGCCTGAAACAGCCAACTAAGAGAAGGACGAGCAAAGGAAGAGGAAAGAAGGTCGGAAGAAGACCACAAAACAGGAGAGGTGGGGTAATGGGGGGTGAAGAGTCAATGTATGGAGGGATGGTGGAAGGTAAAAGAAAGAAGAAAAAAAGTGACAGTGTTAGAAAGTGACCGTTATACACATGGATGGAGACTTGTGTACGTGACCAGGTCCACAATATAACACAATATTACAAGTCAGGTCAGCACCACCCCCATCACAGCTCTCTGGAATCTATCGCCCCAGCTATGACCCTCTACACCCAATATAGATCCTTCTGTGACCCTCTACACCCAATATAGATCCTTCTGTGACCCTCTATACCCAATACAGATCCTTCTGTGACCGTCTACGTTGGCTAGATACTTCTGTTACCCTCTATGCCCGTTATAGGACCATCTGTGGCTCCCTACACCCATCGCATCCTTCTGTGGCTCCCTACGCCAGTTATAGGACCTTCTGTGTTGAGCTACACCCATTAGATCCTTCTGTGGCTCTATACGTCCGTTAGGTCCTTCCACAACCCTCTACGCTTGTTAGATCCTTATATTACCCTCTATGTCCATCAGATCTTTCTGTGTTTCTCTTTGCCAGTTATAGGGCCTTCTTTGGCTCCCTGCGCCTGTCAGATCCTTCCGTGACCCTCTACGTCCATTGCAGGGCTTTCTGCAGGTCCCCTACGCCCGTTAGATCCTTCTGTGGCTCTCTATGCCCGTTAGATCCTTCTGTGGCTCTCTGTGCCCGTCAGATCCTTCCGCTACTCTATACACCCACCATACTCTTCTGTGACTCTCTACACCCGTCAGACCGTCCTGTGATTGTCTCCACAGACATACTCGTACTGCCTGACCCCCTCCACGCACCTCCCAGTACCTGAGCTCAGACAGCCCCCAGCCATCCACAACCCTAACATGTGTCCTCCGCTCATCTAGCAGGACTCTACACACCCAAAATATCTGTCCTCCTACGCACATCTCCCCACATCATATAATACAGGTGTCCAGAACCCCAGATTCCCAACATGTCTTCCTACTCCTCAGGTAATCTATCCTTTCAGTAGATCCTTCTAGACAAGGCAGGCTGCCACATTCCGAAGGAAGCACCAAGAACTGACTGTTCATGGTCTGAGGCTCCCTGACTGCGCTGAGAACACAGCGTAGGTACCGACTCCAGAAAAGAAGCAGAACTTACAGAGAATCCGGCCCACGACGGACAAGAGTGTTTGATTTTGGTGTTTGTGGTGATAGAAGCTGTGACCAGACTGAACGTGACTATGAGGACCCCCAGAATCACCTGCACAAACCCCAGTGATAGCAGCACATGTGTCCAAGCCCGGTGGAGCCTCAGCTGGGACAGGCTGCGGGATGTCCGTCCAGTAAGGGAAAAACTGGAATCTGTTGGGGAGGGCATCTCTACACAAGGCTCCAGTGACAACTCTCATCAGGAGGAGTCCCCCAGAACAGAGGCTTCAGTGAGGGGCTCCCTAGCCAGTCTTATGTCTGCAGTACACAATCCCACGGGATGGAGGAGACGAGAGGTTAACCCTTAATGTTCAGTTAAAAGGCACAATCTCATTATACTCAATTGTAAAGATTTAGAGGATTCCACGTAAAGGATCTAGCGGGAATATTAAGCATGGTCATCAGAGGACACAGTAGAGGACGGCCATGCAGACGACTCGGCAAGAATCAAGGCCAAGCAATGCAGCATGGACAGAGCGAGGTCGAGGAGCGACAAGTCCAAAAATCGGGAGGGAGGGAAGCAAAGGTTATTTACACATCAACTACACAAAATCCAGGACGGGTCCCTGAGACCTGAAGTCATCACTGAGCTGTCCTGTGACCCTACATAACTCCACACACAGAAGAAAAGACCTAGGCCAGGACTGTCAGCGATGGACAGATGTGATGGTGGTTAGATGGTGGGCACGGAGCCAGGGAGACATCACTGCAGACACTGGAAGAATGATGGATACTACAGAAGTGATGCTCGCGGTGGAAGACCGACAATGGCTGAAAGGTGAAGATGCTGGAGAAATGAGATGCAGGAGATAGAGGGTTAAAAGCTCCACATGATGACCAGAAGATGAAGACCCTCAGGATGCCAGACTGAACCAGGTAAGTGAGGACCTGAAGCACCAGACAGAATGGTATAAGATCCCAAGGCGACAGCAGGCTCCAGTCAATCACACAAGAGATCGAAGGCCACCATTCATTTGCAGTAGAGGTCCCTGGGTCGCCTGCATGTCGGAGGATGAGAGTTGCAGCAGGCACTGGATGAGAACCAGCAGAGTGAGAAGTGTCCGTGTGAGCCCCAGACCAGACTAGGACATCTACGAGCAGAATTCTGAGCGCTGCAGACGACTGACAGGAACAGGGGACCCAGAGCTGAACATCCAAATCCGCACATACAGTATTCTCCGGCATCTGCTCAGCATCCTTACAGCTGCAGTACTGCTCAGCTCCCCTCCCTCCACACTGCAAGGCAGGCTGGGAAATGTAGTCTGCAGGGGGGATGGGGACCTGTGATGTCATGGATTTAAAGGGACAGGAAGCATTAACTAGAGAGCTGAAGAGACTGTGAACCTCTGGGAATCCAGGAGCAGAGAAAATGTCCGATATTACAACTTGACTTTCTAGGCTGAAAAGCTAGCACTCGCCAATATACTAACTGATGCTGGATCTATGCAGAGCCATCCAGGAATCGGAGGGCTACTAGTGTTCTGCTCCCTTCCCCCCCCCCATCCCTGTGGAGCTGTCTAATGGAACCCTTTTATCTGGATCCAGCTCGGGTTTCAGTCAGCAGAAAGGAAATGAATGTCAAACTCATCTTTTATTAATGCCTCATCTTCAGCTACTGCGCCACATCCAGCTGGCAGCGCCTCCTCCCCGCGCCTCACTCTGCAGCTCATGTAGGACTCTGCCCAGCACAAAATGGCGGTCATTCTGTGCTACTCCATGGGCGCACTTGCCAGATCATGCAGGAATAACCCTCTCACAACGAGCGCACCGGATCCATCTGACTTTAGACCCCCGGTGTGAACGGAAGACTACAAAGAGGACATCAGCTTAATAAAATGGTTTAATTTGGCATCAGCTGGTCAACACGTCTGACTCCTCCACAACATCACGTGGGCCAGACAGAATCTGAGGCTACATGCATTACCCCTTTTATCAGAACATACATGTAAACATGAGGCATGCTCACCCCCCTCCCTCCCAACATCACAGGTACACCCGGCTTTAACTGAAAAGAGCCCTCCACAGGCAGAGAAGGGTTAATCCTGAGTGGGAAGGTGTTACGTCCCGGTAGGTGGTGTCACACGCATGATACGACCACAGACAGGCGTCTCTCGCACGCTCCCCCATAGTGTCACGCTCACAGTTCTGACCACATTGTGTTAATACAGACACACAAGCATTAATGAAGAGCGGCGAGCCCAGGTGAACGTCAGCGCTGGAACAAGCTGCCGCAATACAGTCCAACAGTGCAGGGATGTGGCAGACAGATGGCGCTCCAGTCCCATCTTAAGGCTTGAATGCACTTTGGGCAGCCCCGGCTGCTACGTTGGTCGCTGCAGTGCGCACAGTGGGATTAGAAAATACCCCAGCAGCAAACTCCTCTTGCGCCTTCTGGAAACTGGCACCGGTCCGGCGGTAGATAGAGTGGATCTGCGGAGAAATCAGAGGTACTGCCAAGCCCATGTCTCACCAGAGATACATATATATGGTACAGAGGTGCCACCAAGACTCACCCTCTTCAGCATTATAATGCCCATGGCTGCAGTTGCTGTGAGGAGCAGTGCGACTATCATCATGAACACAGAGACCCCCGTATAACCGCCTTTCAGTGCAGAGAGAGCAGTGACCCAGCCGCTAGAAACAGGAGAAAAGCCGCACCATTAATACGGCCCGCTGCAGGCAGCACATGTCCGCTGCTCACAACATCACATGACTGTCCCTACCTGAAGCCCCAGCCGGGGATCCCCACCGCCTCCAGCACATACATTATATCTTGGACAAAATAGATAAAAAAGAAGACGAAGAAATTGAAGGAGCTGTCACTCCTGAGGAGAGAAGGACAAGAGAACAATCAGAGCAGCAGCGGGTGACATGGCTGGAGAGCTCCATCCTACTTACAGGATGGATGCAAGCGGCCATTCTTCTGCAATATGAAAACATTATCACTCGGAGTCACCCTCCAGTCCAAACCTAAAAGACAATCTACATACCTCCTGGCCACCATTCCTGTTCCACCTGATTCCTTTCAAGATGACTGCCAATATCTCAGACTTGTCCATGCAAATAAAACAGTCTAAGACTTGTCCTCAGATGGACACAGGATTTACATCATCGCTGCTGGCCCGTCCCAGGGCAGTCGAGGGGACACACATCTTAGACTGTTCTACAGCACTCTGCATGGTGGCAGAAATGTTTGAAAGCATCAGACGAGGGACTGGGACAGAGGAATGGATGGCATCAGGTATGCAGACTATTCCGGTGTCATTGGACTGGAGACCATCTTACCTGAAAGCCTTGTACAGTGGTCTGTACCAGCAAAGAAATGAGCACGGTGTAAAGAGGATACCCCAGAGGATGGACAGGCCAAAACCAGAGGCCCCATTGGTATCTACACAGAACAAGGCGAGACAGGCCAGGAAGTTCAGCAGCAGAGTTCCTGCACTAACTGCAACAAGAAGGACATGGAGAAAGGGCACAGCATAGACAGAGCAGGAACACATGCTTTCATACATGCATTAAACACGCACCAAGCCACAGGTAATACATGATGGACACCGTCTTCTGGAACTCCTGTGGAATGTCCACACCTATATCCTGGTAGAAGCAAGGCTTCACAGGGCAGAAAGATGGCAGCGGGGGCCAGTTATTCTGTCTCACTAGGATCACACAAGAGAGGAAAAATTAAAAATAACTCCAATAGGAATGAGCGCCATGAACGAAAACAGCAACATGTGTATAAACCAGACCATGACATCTAGACCAAGGCCTGAGATCTACCTCGCAGAACTAGGACCTTACAGTTCCTGACTCCTACTCCAAAACTATCAGAACAAACCCTAATCAACCATAATCCACACACAGTCCCTGCCAGCCTCCCTCTATCTCATCCAGTCCCTGCCAGCTTCCATCTATCTCGTCCAGACCCTCAGAGTCCCCGAGCCAGCCACCCTTTATCTCATCCAGACCCTCAGAGTCCCTGCCATCCTCCATCTATCCCATCCAGACCCTCACAGTCCCTGCCATCCTCCATCTATCCCATCCAGACCCTCACAGTCCCTGCCATCCTCCATCTATCCCATCCAGACCCTCACAGTCCCTGCCATCCTCCATCTATCCCATTCAGACCCTCACAGTCCCTGCCATCCTCCATCTATCCCATCCAGACCCTTACAGTCCCTGCCATCCTCCATCTATCCCATCCAGACCCTCACAGTCCCTGCCATCCTCCATCTATCCCATCCAGACTCTTCACAGTCCCTGCCATCCTCCATCTATCCCATCCAGACCCTCAGTCCCTGCCATCCTCCATCTATCCCATCCAGACCCTCACAGTCCCTTCCATCCTCCATCTATCCCATCCAGACCCTCACAGTCCCTGCCATCCTCCATCTATCCCATCCAGACCCTCAGTCCCTGCCATCCTCCATCTATCCCATCCAGACCCTCACAGTCCCTGCCATCCTCCATCTATCCCATCCAGACCCTCACAGTCCCTGCCAGCCTCTGTCCTCTATCAAGGTTCCCCCTGAACCTTATAGTTGGGGCTCTTACATGTTCCTCCCCCAAGCGCAGCATTCTGTAGTTCTCTTTCCCTCCGGTCTAACTCTTCAGCTTTGCGGTTCAGCTCTTCCTGGCGGCGTAATAACTCTGCTGTCGCTGCAGCTGTAGATTCCTTCAAATATAAGAAAAAAAATACCCAATATGCAGAGATGAAAACTAGAAAATTTACCAGAAATTACCCTCATCAGATGCAAAGAGCAGAAAATCAATCACAGGTCTGGGTGAATCTCTACCTGGGTCCCATATGAGCCGTAGTTTTTGGGTTCAGTAGGACTTTGTTTCTTGACAGCTGGGGTGACAGTCGGCTGGAGCGTGGCAGCAGGCACAGTGGCAGCTGGCTGGACTGATGGCTCATGGTAAGGCGGAGGCACCTGAAACCATCAAGCCATAAATCTTATATTTAAAATAAACTCTAAGCATATCATGCAATAGAGAGGCCACAAGATGAGTATGGCGCTTAGACCACACGATTCTCACCCCGAGGTTGTCAAATGGATTGTAAACATCCAACGTAGCATACTGGCTGCTGGGCTGATGCTCCGTCACCGCGGGGTCCTGGATAAAAAAAAAGAGAAAAGTCACCCCAGTAATACAGGAGAGGACGGCGCCGAGGAGTCACCCCAGTAATACAGGAGAGGAGGGCGCCGAGGATTCACCCCAGTAATACAGGAGAGGAGGGCGCCGAGGATTCACCCCAGTAATACAGGAGAGGACGGAGCCGAGGAGTCACCCCAGTAATACAGGAGAGGACGGCGCCGAGAAGTCACCCCAGTAATACAGGAGAGGACGGCGCGAGGAGTCACCCCAGTAATACAGGAGAGGACGGCGCCGAGGAGTCACACCAGTAATACAGAAGAGGACGGAGCCGAGGAGTCACCCCAGTAATACAGAAGAGGACGGAGCCGAGGAGTCACCCCAGTAATACAGGAGAGGAGGCGCGAGTCACCCAGTAATACAGGAAGGGCGGCGAGAGTCACCCCAGTAATACAGGAGAGGAGCGGCACCGAGAGTCACCCCAGTAATACAGGAGAGGACGGGCCGAGGAGTCACCCCAGTAATACAGGAGAGGAGGGCACCGAGGAGTCACCCCAGTAATACAGGAGAGGACGGCGCCGAGGAGTCACCCCAGTAATACAGGAGAGGACGGCGCCGAGGAGTCACCCCAGTAATATAGGAGAGGACGGCGCGGAGGAGTCACTCCAGTAATACAGAAGAGGACGGAGCCGAGAAGTCACCCCAGTAATATAGGAGAGGACGGCGCGGAGGAGTCACTCCAGTAATACAGAAGAGGACGGAGCCGAGGAGTCACCCCAGTAATACAGGAGAGGACGGCGCCGAGGAGTCACTCCAGTAATACAGGAGAGGACGGCGCCGAGAAGTCACCCCAGTAATACAGGAGAGGACGGTCAGCTGGTATATATATATCCATGCTCAGTGCAGGGCGGTCAGCTGGTATATATATATATATATCCATGCTCAGTGCAGGGCAGTCAGCTGGTGTATATATATATATCCATGCTCAGTGCAGGGCGGTCAGCTGGTATATATATATATCCATGCTCAGTGCAGGGCGGTCAGCTGGTATATATATATATCCATGCTCAGTGCAGGGCGGTCAGCTGGTATGTATATATATCCATGCTCAGTGCAGGGCGGTCAGCTGGTATATATATATATATCCATGCTCAGTGCAGGGCGGTCAGCTGGTATATATATATATCCATGCTCAGTGCAGTGCGGTCAGCTGGTATATACATATATCCATGCTCAGTGCAGGGCGGTCAGCTGGTATATATATATATCCATGCTCAGTGCAGGGCGGTCAGCTGGTATATATATATATCCATGCTCAGTGCAGGGCGGTCAGCTGGTATATATATATATATCCATGCTCAGTGCAGGGCGGTCAGCTGGTATATATATATATATATATATATATATATATATATATATATATATACCAGCTGATAGCCTGCACTGAGCATGGATATATATATACATATCCACCTGCACTGAGCATGGATATGTATATACAGCTGATCACTGCACTGAGTATGGATATATATATATATACATCCAGCTGACACCTGCACTGAGCATGGATATATATATATACTGGCATGCACTGAGCATGATATATATATACCAGCTGACGCACTGCTCATAGATATATACAGCTGACGGCCTACACCGACATGGATATATATATATAGCTGACCGCCTACTGACATGATATATATATATATGTATATATATATATATATATATATATATATATCAATGCTCAGTGCAGGGCGGTCAGCTGGTGTATATATATATATATATATCCATGCTCAGTGCAGGGCGGTTAGCTGGTATATATATATATCCATGCTCAGTGCAGGGCGATCAGCTGGTATATATATATATATATATATATATATATATATATATATATATCCATGCTCAGTGCAGGGCGGTCAGCTGGTATATATATATATCCATGCTCAGTGCAGGGCGGTCAGCCGGTATATATATATATCCATGCTCAGTGCAGGGCGGTCAGCCGGTATATATATATATATATCCATGCTCAGTGCAGGGCGGTCAGCTGGTATATATATATATCCATGCTCAGTGCAGGGCGGTCAGCTGGTATATATATATATCCATGCTCAGTGCAGGACGGTCAGCTGGATATATATATATATATATATCCATGCTCAGTGCAGGGCGGTCAGCTGGTATATATATATATATCCATGCTCAGTGCAGGGCGGTCAGCTGGTATATATATATATCCATGCTCAGTGCAGGGCGGTCAGCTGGTATATATATATATCCATGCTCAGTGCAGGGCGGTCAGCTGGTATATATATATATCCATGCTCAGTGCAGGGCGGTCAGCTGGTATATATATATATATCCATGCTCAGTGCAGGGCGGTCAGCTGGTATATATATATATATCCATGCTCAGTGCAGGGCGGTCAGCTGGTATATATATATATCCATGCTCAGTGCAGGGCGGTCAGCTGGATATATATATATATATATATCCATGCTCAGTGCAGGGCGGTCAGCTGGTATATATATATATCCATGCTCAGTGCAGGGCGGTCAGCTGGTATATATATATATATCCATGCTCAGTGCAGGGCGGTCAGCTGGTATATATATATATATCCATGCTCAGTGCAGGGCGGTCAGCTGGTATATATATATATATCCATGCTCAGTGCAGGGCGGTCAGCTGGTATATATATATATCCATGCTCAGTGCAGGGCGGTCAGCTGGTAATATATATATATCCATGCTCAGTGCAGGGCGGTCAGCTGGTATATATATATATCCATGCTCAGTGCAGGGCAGTCAGCTGGTATATATATATATATCCATGCTCAGTGCAGGGCGGTCAGCTGGTATATATATATATCCATGCTCAGTGCAGGGCGGTCAGCTGGTATATATATATATATATATCCATGCTCAGTGCAGGGCGGTCAGCTGGTATATATATATATATATATCCATGCTCAGTGCAGGGCGGTCAGCTGGTATATATATATATATATATCCATGCTCAGTGCAGGGCGGTCAGCTGGTATGTATATATATCCATGCTCAGTGCAGGGCGGTCAGCTGGTATATATATATATCCATGCTCAGTGCAGGGCGGTCAGCTGGTATATATATATATATCCATGCTCAGTGCAGGGCGGTCAGCTGGTATATATATATATATCCATGCTCAGTGCAGGGCAGTCAGCTGGTATATATATATATCCATGCTCAGTGCAGGGCGGTCAGCTGGTATGTATATATATCCATGCTCAGTGCAGGGCGGTCAGCTGGTATATATATATATCCATGCTCAGTGCAGGGCGGTCAGCTGGTATATATATATATCCATGCTCAGTGCAGGGCGGTCAGCTGGTATATATATATATCCATGCTCAGTGCAGGGCGGTCAGCTGGTATATATATATCCATGCTCAGTGCAGGGCGGTCAGCTGGTATATATATATATATATATATCCATGCTCAGTGCAGGGCAGTCAGCTGGTATATATATATATCCATGCTCAGTGCAGGGCGGTCAGCTGGTATGTATATATATCCATGCTCAGTGCAGGGCGGTCAGCTGGTATATATATATATCCATGCTCAGTGCAGGGCGGTCAGCTGGTATATATATATATCCATGCTCAGTGCAGGGCGGTCAGCTGGTATATATATATATCCATGCTCAGTGCAGGGCGGTCAGCTGGTATATATATATATCCATGCTCAGTGCAGGGCGGTCAGCTGGTATATATATATATATATATATATATATATATCCATGCTCAGTGCAGGGCAGTCAGCTGGTATATATATATATATCCATGCTCAGTGCAGGGCGGTCAGCTGGTATATATATATATCCATGCTCAGTGCAGGGCGGTCAGCTGGTATATATATATATATCCATGCTCAGTGCAGGGCAGTCAGCTGGTATATATATATATATCCATGCTCAGTGCAGGGCGGTCAGCTGGTATGCATATATATATCCATGCTCAGTGCAGGGCGGTTAGCTGGTATATATATATATCCATGCTCGGTGCAGGGCGGTCAGCTGGTATATATATATATCCATGCTCAGTGCAGGACGGTCAGCTGGTATATATATATATCCATGCTCAGTGCAGGGCGGTCAGCTGGTATATATATATATCCATGCTCGGTGCAGGGCGGTCAGCTGGTATATATATATATATCCATGCTCAGTGCAGGACGGTCAGCCGGTATATATATATATCCATGCTCAGTGCAGGGCGGTCAGCTGGTATATATATATATCCATGCTCAGTGCAGGGCGGTTAGCTGGTATATATATATATCCATGCTCGGTGCAGGGCGGTCAGCTGGTATATATATATATCCATGCTCAGTGCAGGGCGGTCAGCTGGTATATATATATATCCATGCTCAGTGCAGGGCGGTCAGCTGGTATATATATATATCCATGCTCAGTGCAGGGCGGTCAGCTGGTATATATATATATCCATGCTCAGTGCAGGGCGGTCAGCTGGTATGTATATATATCCATGCTCAGTGCAGGGCGGTCAGCTGGTATATATATATATATCCATGCTCAGTGCAGGGCGGTCAGCTGGTATATATATATATATCCATGCTCAGTGCAGGGCGGTCAGCTGGTATACATATATATATCCATGCTCAGTGCAGGGCGGTCAGCTGGTATACATATATATATCCATGCTCAGTGCAGGGCGGTCAGCTGGTATATATATATATCCATGCTCGGTGCAGGGCGGTCAGCTGGTATGCATATATATATCCATGCTCAGTGCAGGGCGGTTAGCTGGTATATATATATATATCCATGCTCGGTGCAGGGCGGTCAGCTGGTATATATATATATCCATGCTCAGTGCAGGGCGGTTAGCTGGTATATATATATATATCCATGCTCGGTGCAGGGCGGTCAGCTGGTATATATATATATCCATGCTCAGTGCAGGGCGGTTAGCTGGTATATATATATATATATATATATATATATATATCCATGCTCAGTGTAGGGCGGTTAGCTGGTATATATATATATCCATGCTCAGTGCAGGGCGGTTAGCTGGTATATATATCCATGCTCGGTGCAGGGCGGTCAGCTGGTATATATATATATCCATGCTCAGTGCAGGGCGGTCAGCTGGTACATATATATATCCATGCTCGGTGCAGGGCGGTCAGCTGGTATGCATATATATATCCATGCTCAGTGCAGGGCGGTTAGCTGGTATATATATATATCCATGCTCGGTGCAGGGTGGTCAGCTGGTATATATATATATCCATGCTCAGTGCAGGGCGGTCAGCTGGTATATATATCCATGCTCAGTGCAGGGCGGTTAGCTGGTATATATATATATATATATATATATCCATGCTCGGTGCAGGGTGGTCAGCTGGTATATATATATATCCATGCTCAGTGCAGGGCGGTCAGCTGGTATATATATATATCCATGCTCAGTGCAGGGCGGTCAGCCGGTATATATATATATATATCCATGCTCAGTGTAGGGCGGTCAGCCGGTATATATATATATCCATGCTCAGTGCAGGGCAGTCAGCTGGTATATATATATATCCATGCTCAGTGTAGGGCGGTCAGCCGGTATATATATATATCCATGCTCAGTGCAGGGCGGTCAGCTGGTATATATATATATCCATGCTCAGTGCAGGGCGGTCAGCCGGTATATATATATATATCTCCATGCTCAGTGCAGGGCGGTCAGCTGGTATATATATATATCCATGCTCAGTGCAGGGCGGTTAGCTGGTATATATATATATATATCCATGCTCGGTGCAGGGCGGTCAGCTGGTATATATATATATATATATATATATATATATCCATGCTCAGTGCAGGGCGGTCAGCTGGTATATATATATATATCCATGCTCAGTGCAGGGCGGTCAGCTGGTATATATATATATATCCATGCTCAGTGCAGGGCGGTCAGCTGGTATATATATATATCCATGCTCAGTGCAGGGCGGTTAGCTGGTATATATATATATATATATCCATGCTCGGTGCAGGGCGGTCAGCTGGTATATATATATATATATATATATATATATATATATCCATGCTCAGTGCAGGGCGGTCAGCTGGTATATATATATATATATATATATATATATATATATATCCATGCTCAGTGCAGGGCGGTCAGCTGGTATATATATATATATATCCATGCTCAGTGCAGGGCGGTCAGCTGGTATATATATATATCCATGCTCAGTGCAGGGCGGTCAGCTGGTATATATATATATCCATGCTCAGTGCAGGGCGGTCAGCTGGTATGTATATATATCCATGCTCAGTGCAGGGCGGTCAGCCGGTATATATATATATATATCCATGCTCAGTGTAGGGCGGTTAGCTGGTATATATATATATATATATCCATGCTCAGTGCAGGGCGGTCAGCTGGTATATATATATATCCATGCTCAGTGCAGGGCAGTCAGCTGGTATATATATATATCCATGCTCAGTGTAGGGCGGTCAGCCGGTATATATATATATCCATGCTCAGTGCAGGGCGGTCAGCTGGTATATATATATATCCATGCTCAGTGCAGGGCGGTCAGCCGGTATATATATATATATCCATGCTCAGTGCAGGGCGGTCAGCTGGTATATATATATATCCATGCTCAGTGCAGGGCGGTTAGCTGGTATATATATATATATATCCATGCTCGGTGCAGGGCGGTCAGCTGGTATATATATATATATATATATATCCATGCTCAGTGCAGGGCGGTCAGCTGGTATATATATATATATCCATGCTCAGTGCAGGGCGGTCAGCTGGTATATATATATATATCCATGCTCAGTGCAGGGCGGTCAGCTGGTATATATATATATCCATGCTCAGTGCAGGGCGGTTAGCTGGTATATATATATATATATATCCATGCTCGGTGCAGGGCGGTCAGCTGGTATATATATATATATATATCCATGCTCAGTGCAGGGCGGTCAGCTGGTATATATATATATCCATGCTCAGTGCAGGGCGGTCAGCCGGTATATATATATATATATCCATGCTCAGTGCAGGACGGTCAGCTGGTATATATATATATCCATGCTCAGTGCAGGGCGATCAGCTGGTATATATATATATATAGTCAGTATATAGCGTATATATATATATCCATGCTCAGTGCAGGTAGCAGATATATGTATATATATACCATGCTCGGTGCAGGGCGGTTAGCTGGTATATATATATATCCATGCTCAGTGCAGGGCGGTCAGCCGGTATATATATATATATATCCATGCTCAGTGTAGGGCGGTTAGCTGGTATATATATATATATATATCCATGCTCAGTGCAGGGCGGTTAGCTGGTATATATATATATATATATCCATGCTCAGTGCAGGGCGGTTAGCTGGTATATATATCCATGCTCGGTGCAGGGTTGCTTATTCCCGGCAGGGTATGTTCTGGGAGGTGGGGGGAGATATTGTCCGGTTGTCGGTACCTGGAAAGGGTTGTCGAGCTCGCTGTACGGGGCCGCCATCTCTCCAGTCTACGCTGATTGGATAAAATCCTACCCGGAAGCGGCGCAGTCAGTCGGTCACATGCCGATCCCGTGACCATGACGTCACATGACCCACGTGATGCCTGCCGCCCGAACCTATGACGTCACGGCTCTCATATACATATATTCTGATAACAGTCAGCCGTGTGTATCGAGTAATGACTCCTCTTCATTTCCATATTGCATGCTGACCACACCCCCAGCCTGTATGTAAAGTGAATATATTTGTATATATAGGCAGCCGCCAGCCTGTATAGCAAGCAGCATGAGTGGAGAATAGGGAGAAGTCATGTGTGGGGCTGGCAGACAAAGGGTTAAAACCAGCTGCCACCTTGTAGGGTCCATCGAGGGCTCTGTGCACCTTGTAGGGTCCTTGCCCTGGGGAGGGCTCCATGCACCTTTAGGGTCCTTGCTCTGGGGAGGGCTCCATGCACCTTGTAGTATCCTTGCTCTGGGGAGTGCTCTGTGCACCTTGTAGGGTCCTTGCTCTGGGGAGGGCTCTGTGCACCTTGTATTCTCCATGCTGGGGAGGGCTCTGTGCACCGTGTATTCTCCATGCTCCGGGGAGGGCTCCATTCACCTTGTAGGGTCCTTGCCCTGGGGAGGGCTCCATGCACCTTTTAGGGTCCTTGCTCTGGGGAGGGCTCCGTGCACCTTGTTTTCTCCATGCTCCAGGGAGGGCTCTCTGCACCTTGTAGGCTTCGTGCGCCAGGGAGGGCTCCGTGCACCTGGTAGGGTCCTTACACTGGGGAGGGCTCTGTACACCGTTTATTCTCCATGCTCCGGGGAGGGCTCTGTGCACCTTGTAGGGTCCTTGCTCTGGGGAGCGCTCTGTGCACCTTGTATTCTCCATGCTCCGGGGAGGGCTCCGTGCACCTTGTAGGGTCCTTGCTCTGGGGAGGGCTCTGTGCACCTTGTATTCTCCATGCTCCGGGGAGGGCTCCGTTCACCTTGTAGGGTCCGTGCACCTTGTAGGTTCCGTGCTCCGGGGAGGGCTCCGTGCACCTTGTAGGCTCTGTGCTTCAGGGAGGGCGCAATGTTTTAGGGAGGGCTCCGGGCACCTTGTAGGGTCCGTGCACCTTGTAGGCTCCGGGGAGGGCTCTGTGCACCTTGTAGGCTCTGTGCTTCAGGGAGGGGTCCGTGCACCTTGTAGGCTCCGGGGAGGGCTCTGTGCACCTTGTAGGCTCCGTGCACCTTGTAGGGTCCGTGCACCTTGTAGGGTCCTTGCTCTGGGGAGGGCTCTGTGCACCTTGTATTTTCCATGCTCCCGGGAGGGCTCCGGGCACCTTGTAGGGTCCGTGCACCTTGTAGTCTCTGTGCTCCGAGGAGGGCTCCGTGCACCTTGTAGTCTCCGTGCTCCAGGGAGGGCTCCGTGCCCCTTGTAAGGTCCGTGTCCTGGGGAGTGCTCCGTGCAACTTGTAGGCTCCGGGGAGGGCTCTGTGCACCTTGTAGGCTCCGTGCACCTTGTAGGGTCTGTGTCCTCGGGAGGGCTCCGTGCACCTTATAGGCTTCGGGGAGGGCTCCGTGCTCCTAGTAGGTTCCGTGCTCCGGGGAGGGCTCTGTGCACCTAGTAGTTTCCGTGCACCTTGTAGGGTCCGTGCTACGTGGAGGGCTCCGTGCACCTTGTAGGGTCCATGTCCTGGGGAAGGCTCCGTTCACCTTGTAGGCTTCGGGGAGGGCTCCGTGCTCCGGGGAGGGCTCCGTGCATCTAGTAGTTTCCGTGCTCCGGGGAGGGCTCCATGCACCTTGTAGGCTCCGTGCTCCAGGGAGGGCTCCGTGCACCTTGTAGGGTCCTTGCTCCTGGGGAGGGCTCCGTGCACCTTGTAGGCTCCGGCGAGGGCTCCGTGCACCTTGTAGGGTCCGTGGTGATGACTGTGATCAGTTATAGACCTGGATCACTTAAAATCTTCCTCTTTCATTATGGTTTTCCAATGTACGTAAAAAGTTGTCTAGAAAAAAGAAACATTTTGTTTGGCAGCCCTGCACAGGGGGATCCTTTGGGCATTTTACCTTGCCCTGTTCAGTAGAAACCCAAGGACTGGTGCTGTCCTTCCCAGATAGTGTAATTTACAACCTGCCTGCACCCCCATGCTTGGGGGCCCCCTTATTTTCCCCATTGGCCCCTTGGATTTCCATCCAGGGAAATAAGTGTAACCCTTCCTTTGTTATTTTTTCTATGAAGTGAATACACAGAGGAGTCAGGAGATCTTGTCATGTATTTTCATACAGAAGAACCAGACATAGCTGCCCCCAAGAGCTTACAGTCTACACAAACCAGGGGGAGCAGGATGAGCAGTGCAGAAGGCCCCTTACAGTGTAGAGGAAGCAGGATGAGCAGTGCGGGAGGCCCCTTACAGAGGAAGCCGGATGAGCAGTGCGGAAGGCCCCTTACAGAGGAAGCAGGATGAGCAGTGCGGGAGGCCCCTTACAGAGGAAGCAGGATGAGCAGTGCGGGAGGCCCCTTACAGAGGAAGCAGGATGAGCAGTGTGGGAGGCCCCTTACAGTCTAGAGGAATCAGGATGAGCAGTGCGGGAGGCCCCTTACGGTGTAGATGAAGCCGGATGAGCATTGCGGGAGGCCCCTTACAGTGTAGAGGAAGCAGGATGAGCAGTGCAGGAGGCCCCTTACAGAGGAAGCAGGGTGAGCAATACGGGAGACCCCTTACAGTGTAGAGGAAGCAGGATGAGCAGTGCAGGAGGCCCCTTACACTGTAGAGAAAGCAGGATGAGCAGTGCGGGAGGCCCCTTACAGTGTAGAGGAAGCAGGATGAGCAGTGCGGGAGGCCCCTTACAGTCTACAGAAAGCAGGATGAGCAGTGCGTGAGGCCCCTTACAGAGGAAGCAGGATGAGCAGTGCGGGAGGCCCCTTACAGTGTAGAAGAAGCAGGATGAGCAGTGCAGGAGGCCCCTTACAGAGGAAGCAGGATGAGCAGTGCGGGAGGCCCCTTACAGTCTAGAGGAAGCAGGATGAGCAGTGCGGGAGGCCCCTTACAGAGGAAGCAGGATGGGCAGTGCGGGAGGCCCCTTACAGTGTAGAAGAAGCAGGATGAGCAGTACGGGAGGCCCCTTACAGTCTACAGAAAGCAGGATGAGCAGTGCGGGAGGCCCCTTACAGTGTAGAGGAAGCAGGATGAGCAGTGCGGGAGGCACCTTACAGTCTAGAGGAAGCAGGATGAGCAGTGCAGGAGACCCCTTACAGTGTAGAGGAAGCAGGATGAGCAGTGCGGGAGGCCCCTTACAGTCTACAGAAAGCAGGATGAGCAGTGCGGGAGGCCCCTTACAGAGGAAGCAGGATGAGCAGTGTGGGAGGCCCCTTTCAGTGTAGAGGAAGCAGGATGAGCAGTGCGGGAGGCCCCTTACAGTATAGAGTAAGCAGGATGAGCAGTGCGGAGGCCCCTTACAGAGGAAGCAGGATGAGCAGTGCGGGAGGCCCCTTCAGTGTAGAGGAAGCAGGATGAGCAGTGCGGGAGGCCCCTTACAGTATAGAGGAAGCAGGATGAGCAGTGCGGGAGGCCCCTTACAGAGGAAGCAGGATGAGCAGTGCGGGAGGCCCTTACAGTATAGAGGAAGCAGGATGAGCAGTGCGGGAGGCCCTTACAGAGGAAGCAGGATGAGCAGTGCGGGAGGCCCTTACAGTGTAGAAGAAGCAGGATGAGCAGTGCGGGAGGCCCCTTACAGTCTACAGAAAGCAGGATGAGCAGTGCGGGAGGCCCCTTACAGTGTAGAGGAAGCAGGATGAGCAGTGCGGGAGGCCCCTTACAGTAGAGAAGCAGGATGAGCAGTGCGGAGGCCCCTTACAGTATAGAGAAGCAGGATGAGCAGTGCGGGAGGCCCTTACAGAGGAAGCAGGATGAGCAGTGCGGAGGCCCCTTACAGTGTAGAGGAAGCAGGATGAGCAGTGCGGGAGGCCCCTTACAGAGGAAGCAGGATGAGCAGTGCGGAGGCCCTTACAGTGTAGAGGAAGCAGGATGAGCAGTGCGGGAGGCCCTACAGAGAAGCAGGATGAGCAGTGCGGGAGGCCCCTTACAGTGTAGAAGAAGCAGGATGAGCAGTGCGGAGGCCCTTACAGTCTACAGAAAGCAGGATGAGCAGTGCGGGAGGCCTCAGTGTAGAGGAAGCAGGATGAGCAGTGCGGGAGGCCCCTTACAGTCTAGAGGAAGCAGGATGAGCAGTGCAGGAGACCCCTTACAGTGTAGAGGAAGCAGGATGAGCAGTGCGGGAGGCCCCTTACAGAGGAAGCAGGATGAGCAGTGCGGGAGGCCCCTTACAGTCTACAGAGAGCAGGATGAGCAGTGCGGGAGGCCCCTTACAGAGGAAGCAGGATGGGCAGTGCGGGAGGCCCCTTACGGTGTAGAGGAAGCAGGATGAGCAGTGCGGGAGGCCCCTTACAGAGGAAGCAGGATGAGCAGTGTGGGAGGCCCCTTTCAGTGTAGAGGAAGCAGGATGAGCAGTGCGGGAGGCCCCTTACAGTATAGAGTAAGCAGGATGAGCAGTGCGGGAGGCCTCTTACAGAGGAAGCAGGATGAGCAGTGCGGGAGGCCCCTTTCAGTGTAGAGGAAGCAGGATGAGCAGTGCGGGAGGCCCCTTACAGTATAGAGTAAGCAGGATGAGCAGTGCGGGAGGCCCCTTTCAGTGTAGAGGAAGCAGGATGAGCAGTGCGGGAGGCCCCTTTCAGTGTAGAGGAAGCAGGATGAGCAGTGCGGGAGGCCCCTTACAGTATAGAGGAAGCAGGATGAGCAGAGCGGGAGGCCCCTTACAGAGGAAGCAGGATGAGCAGTGCGGGAGGCCCCTTACAGTATAGAGGAAGCAGGATGAGCAGTGAAGGAGGCCCCTTACAGAGGAAGCAGGATGGGCAGTGCGGGAGGCCCCTTACAGTGTAGAAGAAGCAGGATGAGCAGTACGGGAGGCCCCTTACAGTCTACAGAAAGCAGGATGAGCAGTGCGGGAGGCCCCTTACAGTGTAGAGGAAGCAGGATGAGCAGTGCGGGAGACCCCTTACAGTCTAGAGGAAGCAGGATGAGCAGTGCGGGAGACCCCTTACAGTCTAGAGGAAGCAGGATGAGCAGAGCGGGAGGCCCCTTACAGAGGAAGCAGGATGAGCAGTGCGGGAGGCACCTTACAGTCTAGAGGAAGCAGGATGAGCAGTGCAGGAGACCCCTTACAGTCTACAGAAAGCAGGATGAGCAGTGCGGGAGGCCCCTTACAGAGGAAGCAGGATGAGCAGTGCGGGAGGCCCTTACAGTGTAGAGGAAGCAGGATGAGCAGTGCGGGAGGCCCCTTACAGAGGAAGCAGGATGAGCAGTGCGGGAGGCCCCTTTCAGTGTAGAGGAAGCAGGATGAGCAGTGCGGAGGCCCCTTACAGTATAGAGGAAGCAGGATGAGCAGTGCGGGAGGCCCATCTACAGAGGAAGCAGGATGAGCAGTGCGGGAGGCCCCTTACAGTGTAGAGGAAGCAGGATGAGCAGTGCGGGAGGCACCTTACAGTCTAGAGGAAGCAGGATGAGCAGAGCGGGAGGCCCCTTACAGAGGAAGCAGGATGAGCAGTGCGGGAGGCCCCTTACAGTATAGAGGAAGCAGGATGAGCAGTGCGGGAGGCCCCTTACAGAGGAAGCAGGATGAGCAGTGCGGGAGGCCCCTTACAGTATAGAGGAAGCAGGATGAGCAGTGTGGGAGGCCCCTTACAGTATAGAGGAAGCAGGATGAGCAGTGCGGGAGGCCCCTTACAGTATAGAGGAAGCAGGATGAGCAGTGCGGGAGGCCTCTTACAGAGGAAGCAGGATGAGCAGTGCGGGAGGCCCCTTACAGAGGAAGCAGAATGAGCAGAGCGGGAGGTCCCTTTCAGTGCAGAGGAAGCAGGATGAGCAGTGCGGGAGGCCCCGTACAATCTTGAGGAAGCAGGATCAGCTGTGCGGGAGACCCCTCCAGCTAATGTGCAGTACAGTGTGATTGAGGCATAGACTGGTCACATGAGGAGGCAGTGGGCCCCTGGCTGGGGTGGCCCTGCCGCAGTGTGGGTGCTGGTCCTCAAGTAGGTCAGCTTATCCGCCATGGGGTGGCTCTGGTCCTGTCGCACGATGGCTCGCAGCTCCCGGGACAGGTGGACATTTGGCCCTGCCGCTTTCACCTGCTCCTGGTCGTGGGCATTCTGCCAGAAGAGACATGATAAGTCAGTGTGGTCATGGCCCCATGTGGCCCCCACTGGGCCCCGGCACTCACTCTAGCCAGATGATACTTCTCCCGAAAGTGCTCCCTCATCAGCGCCCTTTCTCCTTTCTGCTGCGCATACATCGAGCTCCTCCTCCTGCACCAGACAAAATGGCGGACACCGTCATCTACCAGAACCAGCTGTAGATTATCACTGCTTATACACCTGACCGAGAATTATACACTGTACCGTACATTATATACCTGACCATACATTATATACCTGACCGTAAATTGTACACTGTACCATACATTATGTACCTGACCGTAAATGATACATGGTACTGTACATTATACACCTGACCGTACATAATATACCTGACCATACATTATATACCTGACTGTACATTATATACCTGACTGTACATTATATACCTTACTGTACATTATACACCTGACAGTATATTATATCTTCTTTCTGGAGGTGATCATTGGCTTCACTTCATCGTCTTCTGATTGTAGCAGAGCTCACTGGTGACTTCCCGTCTTGTTACATCTTTCTGGAGGGGATCATTGGTTGAGCCTTTGCCATTTTAGCTATTCTTCCATCCAATTGAACAGTATTCCCCGCTCCTTCCACATCGTTCAGGTTCTGGTTGCCACTTCAAAGCATCTGAGATCATTTCAGCAGGGCAGCCTAGAATTTGCTGCACTTCTCTATGTTTTTCCCTCCAATCAACTTTTTTAATCCAAGTACGTTGTCCATCAGAACAATGCTTGGAACAACCCATTTTTCCCAGTATCCAACATGTGCAACAGTTGCCGCCTTCTGACCTTAAGTAGGGTCCAAAACGAACTTATTATTTCACAGAATGAATGACGTCACCAATCTAAATCCTCACTTCTGTGAATTTTGAGCCCCTTTTAATTAGTGATTCAATTATTCAGGATGAGCGGCATGCAGGTCCTGATTGTTGGGTCTGTTTTTTTCTATTACTCAGAATGAGCGGTGTGCATGTCCTGATTGTTGTGCCTGTTTTTTTATATTACTCAGGATGAGCGGTATGCATGTCCTGATTGTTGGGTCTGTTATTTTCTATTACTTAGGATGAGCGATATGCATGTTCTGATTGTTAGGTCTGTTTTTTTCTGGGATGAGCGGTATGCAGGTCCTGATTGTTGGGGCTGTTTTTAATATTACTATACTGCACTTATAAGTAAATTATTTGCTATGTAGAAATATCACTTTTACCACAAAGTAATTTATCAGGTTAATCTCGCCTCAGGCGGCATTTTGTGCAGGCTTTGAATGAGCAGCACCGGCACAGCCTGTGGCACTGTACTTTATACTTTATCAGATGCAATTCATCTTATAAAGAGAATACTAGTGAGCGCTTTCATTATGAAAGCGCTCACTAGTCTGCAGGAGACGGGGGAGTAAAGGGCTGTGAGCGCTGTACTTACCCCTCCTCCCTGCTCGCTCTTCTCAGGTCCCGCACTGCCGTGTCCTGGCTGCCTGCAGCGTCAGGACGTACAGAGCGCACTATGACCTGACACTGCAGGACCAGGAGAGTGGCGGCGGAGCAGGAGAGTTAAGTTAACTTATTTTTTTTTACAGTCTGATCTGAGGTCTGATATGGGGGATCTGAGGTCTAATGGGGTATGAGGTCTGATATGGGGGTCTGGAGGTCTGGTCTAAGGTCTGATATGGGCATCTGGAAGTCTAATGAGGGTCTGATATGGTGTTCTGGAAGTCTGGTCTGAGTTCTGATATGGGCGTCTGGAGGTATAATGGGGGTCTTAGATGGGGCTCTCAAGGTCTGGTTTGTTGCCTGATATGGGGGTCTGGTCTGAGGTCTGATACATCGGGGGTTGTTTCTAATATAGAGGTCTAATAGGGGTCTGATCTGAGGTCTGATTTTGTATCTGACATAGAGGTCTAAAGAAGGTCTGGTCTGAGATGGGGGATATCATCTGAGGTTTGATATGGGGGTCTGATCTGAAAGGTAAGGGTATTTTTTCTTTGTACTGGCGCACTGTGTGGTACTAGTATTTTCAGGGATCCTGTTTCTGCAGTATAGTATTGGGGAGCACAGTATTAGGGGTGGCAGGATGGGGTGTTGAGAAGATGTGAGGAGGATGGAAAAGTAGGAAACTAAGATGTCTGTTTGTCAAACTCTGGAGAGACGAGAGATGGCTGAAAGAAATCATCATGAGGGTCTGGTCTGAATGGAGAGGATGAGGACAAAGAATATCAGAGAGGAGACGTCGCTGGATGTAAGAGGTACATATGTGGAGCTGTATGACCTTGTATGTTCTGTAGCGCTGTATGTAATGTTTTCCAAGTATGTCTTTAAAGGGGTTGTCTGCTTTCTTTTTTTCGTACGAGAGCCGCCTTCTCTGCTCTGTTTACCTGCTCACCACTGCAAATGCTGCGACGAGCAGGTAAACCTAGCAGAAAACAGCTCACATAGCGCTGCCTTCTCTTTAAACAGCTGATCGGCCGGGGCCGGGTGTCAGGCCCCCGCCGATCTGAAGAGAATGGGTTAGGTTGAGAATTTTGCATGTGGGTGACGTTTCAATTTTTACCTCAGGCAGCAGAAAGGCTAGGTGCTCCCCTGGCCACAAAGTACTGAGGGAGGGGGAAGGGGGCACCTTTTTATTTTTCACCTGAGGCAGCAGAAAAGCTAGAATCAGCCCTGCTACAGGGTATGGTGGAGATTGCCCCCGCTCTCACTTGTCTGGCTGCAGGACTCTGCAGTTATGCTCCTCCAAGCTCCATCTTCTCATGTTCACTCTGCACTCAGACTGGGGCCACTTTTCTTGGGGGGGGCCTCCAGACGTACAGCAAGACATACTCTTCACTGGGCCCCCAAACAGCGTCCTAGTCACAGAGGTCATGATCACTGTTATCTACAGAGGAGAAGATCACACAATGAGGAGGATGGCTGATGACTACCCAATGAGGAGGAGAACTGATGACTACACGATGAGGAGGAGAGCTCATGACTACACAATAAGGGTAAGAGCTGATGACTTCACGATGAAGAGAGCTGATGACTACACGATGAGGATAAGAGCTGATGACTACACAATGTGGAGAGCTGATGACTACACAATGTGGAGAGCTGATGACTACACAATAAGGAGAGCTAATGACTACACAATAAGGAGAGCTAATGACTACACAATGAGTAGAGCTAATGACTACACAATGAGTAGAGCGGATGACTACACAATGAGTAGAGCGGATGACTACACAATGAGGAGAGCTGATGACTACACAATGAGGAGAGCTGATGACTACACAATGAGGAGAGCTGATGACTACACAATGAGTAGAGCTGATGACTACACGATGAGGAGAGCTGATGACTACACGATGAGGAGAAGAGTTGAGGACTACACAATGAGAAGAGTTGATGACTACACGATGAGGAGAGTTGATGACCACATGATGAAGAGGAAAGCTGATGACTAAACGATGAGTAGATATAATGACTACACAAGGAGGAGAGCTGATGACTACACAATGAGGAGAGCTGATGACTACACGATGAGGATGAGTTGATGACTACACAATGAGAATTGATGACTACACAATGAGAGCTGATGATGACTACACAATGAGAAGAGCTGATGACTACACAATAAGGAGAGCTGATGACTACACGATGAGGAGAATTGATGACTACACAATGAGGAGAGCTGATGATGACTACACAATGAGGAGAGCTAATAACTACACAATGAGGAGAGCTGATAACTACACAATGAGGAGAGCTGATAACTACACAATGAGGAGAGCTGATGACTACACAATGAGAAGAGCTGATGACTACACAATGAGGAGAACTAATGACTACACGATGAGGAGAGTTTATGACTTCACAATGAGGAGAAGAGTTGATGACTACACAATGAGAAGAGCTGATGACTACACAATGAGGAGGAGAGCTGATGACTACACAATGAGAAGAGTTGACTACACGATGAGTAGAGCTGATGACTACACGACGAGGAGGAGAGCTAATGACTTCACAATGAGGAGAAGAGTTGATGACTACACAATGAGAAGAGCTGATGACTACACAATGAGGAGGAGAGCTGATGACTACACAATGAGAAGAGTTGACTACACGATGAGTTGAGCTGATGACTACACGATGAGGAGGAGAGCTAATGACTACACGATGAGGAGAGCTGAGGGGGAAAAGGGGGTGGAGACAACCTCAGCACTTCGGTCCTCTCATTGAATGCCCCCATCATCTGTGGGTCTGTACAAGGAGCACTCTTTCACATTACTTTGTGCTCCTCCATCGAGGTGACCACATTCTCACTACTCCCTCCAGATAGCCCTCTAAAAATTGCAGGGACTTACCTGAGCAGTGAACTAGAGTCCATGATGTACCTGTGAGAGCAGCATGGTCCCGATAAAGCTTCCCTATAATCCTTTAAGTTGGGATGAGTGACTCAATCCTTTTTTATCCCCAATGACAGCACTGGCAAAGGTTACTCCCCCAGCCGCCATGTGACACCCGTCCATAACCAGCCTGTGGGGGGCTCCATATACTGCTGTTACCCGTCAGGCTGTGGGTAGTATTATACTATGGGGGTGACCAGGTTACTCCCCCAGCCGCCATGTGACACCCGTCCATAACCAGCCTGTGGGGGGCTCCATATACTGCTCTGTTACCGGTCAGGCTGTGGGTAGTATTATATTATGGGGGGCGACCAGGTTATACCCCCAGCAGCCATGTGACACCCGTCCGTAACCAGCCTGTGGGGGGCTCCTTATACTGCTGTGTTACCTGTCAGGCTGTGGGTAGTATTATACTAAGGGGGGTGACCAGGTTACACACCAGCAGCCATGTGACACCCGTCTATAACCAGCCTGTGGGGGGCTCCATATACTGCTCTGTTACCCGTCAGGCTGTGGGTAGTATTATACTATGGGGGGCGACCAGGTTATACCCTCAGCAGCCATGTGACACCCGTCTATAACCAGCCGGTGGGGGGCTCCATATACTGCTCTGTTACCTGTCAGGCTGTGGGTAGTATTATACTATGGGGGGTGACCAGGTTACACCCTCAGCAGCCATGTGACACCCGTCCATAACCAGCCTGTGGGGGGCTCCATATACTGCTCTGTTACCGGTCAGGCTGTGGGTAGTATTATACTATGGGGGGTGACCAGGTTACACACCAGCAGCCATGTGACACCCGTCCATAACCAGCCTGTGGGGGGCTCCATATACTGCTCTGTTACCGGTCAGGCTGTGGGTAGTATTATACTATGGGGGGTGACCAGGTTACACCCCCAGCAGCCATGTGACAGCCGTCTATAACCAGCCTGTGGGGGGCTCCATATACTGCTCTGTTACCTGTCAGGCTGTGGGTAGTATTATACTATGGGGGGTGACCAGGTTATACCCCCAGCAGCCATGTGACACCCGTCTATAACCAGCCTGTGGGGGGCTCCATATACTGCTGTGTTACCTGTCAGGCTGTGGGTAGTATTATACTATGGGGGTGACCAGGTTATACCCTCAGCAGCCATGTGACACCCGTCCATAACCAGCCTGTGGGGGGCTCCATATACTGCTGTGTTACCTGTCAGGCTGTGGGTAGTATTATACTATGGGGGGTAACCAGGTTATACCCCCAGCAGCCATGTGACACCCGTCCATAACCAGCCTGTGGGGGGCTCCATATACTGCTCTGTTACCTGTCAGGCTGTGGGTAGTATTATACTATGGGGGTGACCAGGTTACACCCCAGCAGCCATGTGACACCCGTCCATAACCAGCCTGTGGGGGCTCCATATACTGCTCTGTTACCTGTCAGGCTGTGGGTAGTATTATACTATGGGGGGTGACCAGGTTACACCCCCAGCAGCCATGTGACACCCGTCCATAACCAGCCGGTGGGGGGCTCCATATACTGCTCTGTTACCTGTCAGGCTGTGGGTAGTATTATACTATGGGGGTGACCAGGTTACACCCTCAGCAGCCATGTGACACCCGTCTATAACCAGCCTGTGGGGGCTCCATATACTGCTGTGTTACCTGTCAGGCTGTGGGTAGTATTATACTATGGGGGTGACCAGGTTACACCCTCAGCAGCCATGTGACACCCGTCCATAACCAGCCTGTGGGGGGCTCCATATACTGCTCTGTTACCTGTCAGGCTGTGGGTAGTATTATACTATGGGGGGCGACCAGGTTACTCCCCCAGCAGCCATGTGACACCCGTCCATAACCAGCCGGTGGGGGGCTCCATAAACTGCTCTGTTACCTGTCAGGCTGTGGGTAGTATTATACTATGGGGGGCGACCAGGTTACACCCCCAGCAGCCATGTGACACCCGTCCATAACCAGCCTGTGGGGGGCTCCATATACTGCTCTGTTACCTGTCAGGCTGTGGGTAGTATTATACTATGGGGGGTGACCAGGTTACACCCCCAGCAGCCATGTGACATCCGTCCATAACCAGCCTGTGGGGGGCTCCATATACTGCTGTGTTACCGGTCAGGCTGTGGGTAGTATTATACTATGGGGGGTGACCAGGTTATACCCCCAGCAGCCATGTGACACCCGTCCATAACCAGCCTGTGGGGGGCTCCATATACTGCTGTGTTACCTGTCAGGCTGTGGGTAGTATTATACTATGGGGGTGACCAGGTTACACCCTCAGCAGCCATGTGACACCCGTCCATAACCAGCCTGTGGGGGCTCCATATACTGCTCTGTTACCTGTCAGGCTGTGGGTAGTATTATACTATGGGGGTGACCAGGTTACACCCCAGCAGCCATGTGACACCCGTCTATAACCAGCCTGTGGGGGCTCCATATACTGCTCTGTTACCTGTCAGGCTGTGGGTAGTATTATACTATGGGGGGTGACCAGGTTACACCCCCAGCAGCCATGTGACACCCGTCCATAACCAGCCTGTGGGGGGCTCCATATACTGCTGTGTTACCTGTCAGGCTGTGGGTAGTATTATACTATGGGGGGTGACCAGGTTACACCCTCAGCAGCCATGTGACACCCGTCTATAACCAGCCCGTGGGGGGCTCCATATACTGCTGTGTTACCCGTCAGGCTGTGGGTAGTATTATACTATGGGGGGTGACCAGGTTACACCCCCAGCAGCCATGTGACACCCGTCTATAACCAGCCCGTGGGGGGCTCCATATACTGCTGTGTTACCTGTCAGGCTGTGGGTAGTATTATACTATGGGGGGTGACCAGGTTACACCCCCAGCAGCCATGTGACACCCGTCTATAACCAGCCCGTGGGGGGCTCCATATACTGCTCTGTTACCTGTCAGGCTGTGGGTAGTATTATACTATGGGGGGTGACCAGGTTACACCCTCAGCAGCCATGTGACACTTGTCCATAACCAGCCCGTGGGGGGCTCCATATACTGCTCTGTTACCGGTCAGGCTGTGGGTAGTATTATACTATGGGGGGTGACCAGGTTACACCCTCAGCAGCCATGTGACACCCGTCTATAACCAGCCTGTGGGGGGCTCCATATACTGCTGTGTTACCTGTCAGGTTGTGGGTAGTATTATACTATGGGGGGTGACCAGGTTACACCCTCAGCAGCCATGTGACACCCGTCCATAACCAGCCTGTGGGGGGCTCCATATACTGCTGTGTTACCGGTCAGGCTGTGGGTAGTATTATACTATGGGGGGTGACCAGGTTACACCCTCAGCAGCCATGTGACACCCGTCCATAACCAGCCTGTGGGGGGCTCCATATACTGCTGTGTTACCTGTCAGGCTGTGGGTAGTATTATACTATGGGGGGTGACCAGGTTACACCCTCAGCAGCCATGTGACACCCGTCCATAACCAGCCTGTGGGGGGCTCCATATACTGCTCTGTTACCGGTCAGGCTGTGGGTAGTATTATACTATGGGGGGTGACCAGGTTACACCCCCAGCAGCCATGTGACACCCGTCTATAACCAGCCTGTGGGGGGCTCCATATACTGCTCTGTTACCGGTCAGGCTGTGGGTAGTATTATAATATGGGGGGTGACCAGGTTACACCCCCAGCAGCCATGTGACACCCGTCTATAACCAGCCTGTGGGGGGCTCCATATACTGCTGTGTTACCGGTCAGGCTGTGGGTAGTATTATACTATGGGGGGTGACCAGGTTATACCCTCAGCAGCCATGTGACACCCGTCTATAACCAGCCTGTGGGGGGCTCCATATACTACTGTGTTACCTGTCAGGCTGTGGGTAGTATTATACTATGGGGGGTGACCAGGTTACACCCTCAGCAGCCATGTGACACCCGTCTATAACCAGCCTGTGGGGGGCTCCATATACTGCTGTGTTACCTGTCAGGCTGTGGGTAGTATTATACTATGGGGGGTGACCAGGTTACACCCTCAGCAGCCATGTGACACCCGTCCATAACCAGCCTGTGGGGGGCTCCTTATACTGCTGTGTTACCTGTCAGGCTGTGGGTAGTATTATAATATGGGGGGCGACCAGATTACACCCTCAGCAGCCATGTGACACCCGTCTATAACCAGCCGGTGGGGGGCTCCATATACTGCTCTGTTACCTGTCAGGCTGTGGGTAGTATTATACTATGGGGGGTGACCAGGTTACACCCTCAGCAGCCATGTGACACCCGTCCATAACCAGCCTGTGGGGGGCTCCATATACTGCTCTGTTACCTGTCAGGCTGTGGGTAGTATTATACTATGGGGGGCGACCAGGTTATACCCCCAGCAGCCATGTGACACCCGTCCATAACCAGCCCGTGGGGGGCTCCATATACTGCTGTGTTACCTGTCAGGCTGTGGGTAGTATTATACTATGGGGGGTGACCAGGTTACACCTTCAGCAGCCATGTGACACCCGTCCATAACCAGCCTGTGGGGGGCTCCATATACTGCTGTGTTACCTGTCAGGCTGTGGGTAGTATTATACTATGGGGGGCGACCAGGTTACACCCTCAGCAGCCATGTGACACCCGTCTATAACCAGCCCGTGGGGGGCTCCTTATACTGCTGTGTTACCTGTCAGGCTGTGGGTAGTATTATACTATGGGGGGTGACCAGGTTACACCCCCAGCAGCCATGTGACACCCGTCTATAACCAGCCTGTGGGGGGCTCCTTATACTGCTGTGTTACCGGTCAGGCTGTGGGTAGTATTATACTATGGGGGGTGACCAGGTTATACCCTCAGCAGCCATGTGACACCCGTCCATAACCAGCCGGTGGGGGGCTCCATATACTACTGTGTTACCTGTCAGGTTGTGGGTAGTATTATACTATGGGGGGCGACCAGGTTACACCCTCAGCAGCCATGTGACACCTGTCTATAACCAGCCCGTGGGGGGCTCCTTATACTGCTGTGTTACCGGTCAGGCTGTGGGTAGTATTATACTATGGGGGGTGACCAGGTTATACCCCAGCAGCCATGTGACACCCGTCCATAACCAGCCTGTGGGGGGCTCCTTATACTGCTGTGTTACCTGTCAGGCTGTGGGTAGTATTATACTATGGGGGCGACCAGGTTATACCCCAGCAGCCATGTGACACCCGTCCATAACCAGCCTGTGGGGGGCTCCATATACTGCTCTGTTACCTGTCAGGCTGTGGGTAGTATTATACTATGGGGGTGACCAGGTTACACCCTCAGCAGCCATGTGACACCCGTCCATAACCAGCCTGTGGGGGCTCCATATACTGCTGTGTTACCTGTCAGGCTGTGGGTAGTATTATACTATGGGGGTGACCAGGTTACACCCTCAGCAGCCATGTGACACCCGTCCATAACCAGCCTGTGGGGGCTCCATATACTGCTCTGTTACCGGTCAGGCTGTGGGTAGTATTATACTATGGGGGTGACCAGGTTACACCCTCAGCAGCCATGTGACACCCGTCCATAACCAGCCTGTGGGGGCTCCATATACTGCTTGTTACCGGTCAGGCTGTGGGTAGTATTATACTATGGGGGTGACCAGGTTACACCCCAGCAGCCATGTGACACCCGTCCATAACCAGCCTGTGGGGGGCTCCATATACTGCTGTGTTACCGGTCAGGCTGTGGGTAGTATTATACTATGGGGGGTGACCAGGTTACACCCTCAGCAGCCATGTGACACCCGTCTATAACCAGCCTGTGGGGGGCTCCATATACTGCTCTGTTACCTGTCAGGCTGTGGGTAGTATTATACTATGGGGGGTGACCAGGTTATACCCCCAGCAGCCATGTGACACCCGTCCATAACCAGCCTGTGGGGGCTCCTTATACTGCTGTGTTACCTGTCAGGCTGTGGGTAGTATTATACTATGGGGGGTGACCAGGTTACACCCCCAGCAGCCATGTGACACCCGTCCATAACCAGCCTGTGGGGGGCTCCATATACTGCTGTGTTACCGGTCAGGCTGTGGGTAGTATTATACTATGGGGGGTGACCAGGTTATACCCTCAGCAGCCATGTGACACCCGTCCATAACCAGCCGGTGGGGGGCTCCATATACTGCTGTGTTACCGGTCAGGTTGTGGGTAGTATTATACTATGGGGGGCGACCAGGTTACACCCTCAGCAGCCATGTGACACCCGTCTATAACCAGCCCGTGGGGGGCTCCATATACTGCTGTGTTACCGGTCAGGTTGTGGGTAGTATTATACTATGGGGGGCGACCAGGTTACTCCCCCAGCCGCCATGTGACACCCGTCCATAACCAGCCGGTGGGGGGCTCCATATACTGCTGTGTTACCTGTCAGGCTGTGGGTAGTATTATACTATGGGGGGTGACCAGGTTACACCCCCAGCAGCCATGTGACATCCGTCCATAACCAGCCCGTGGGGGCTCCATATACTGCTCTGTTACCTGTCAGGCTGTGGGTAGTATTATACTATGGGGGTGACCAGGTTACACCCCAGCAGCCATGTGACACCCGTCTATAACCAGCCTGTGGGGGGCTCCATATACTGCTGTGTTACCTGTCAGGCTGTGGGTAGTATTATACTATGGGGGGCGACCAGGTTATACCCCCAGCAGCCATGTGACACCCGTCTATAACCAGCCTGTGGGGGCTCCATATACTGCTCTGTTACCCGTCAGGCTGTGGGTAGTATTATACTATGGGGGGCGACCAGGTTATACCCCCAGCAGCCATGTGACACCCGTCCATAACCAGCCTGTGGGGGCTCCATATACTGCTGTGTTACCTGTCAGGTTGTGGGTAGTATTATACTATGGGGGGCGACCAGGTTACACCCTCAGCAGCCATGTGACACCCGTCCATAACCAGCCTGTGGGGGGCTCCATATACTGCTGTGTTACCGGTCAGGCTGTGGGTAGTATTATACTATGGGGGTGACCAGGTTATACCCTCAGCAGCCATGTGACACCCGTCCATAACCAGCCGGTGGGGGCTCCATATACTGCTGTGTTACCTGTCAGGCTGTGGGTAGTATTATACTATGGGGGCGACCAGGTTACACCCTCAGCAGCCATGTGACACCCGTCTATAACCAGCCTGTGGGGGCTCCATATACTGCTGTGTTACCTGTCAGGCTGTGGGTAGTATTATACTATGGGGGGTGACCAGGTTACACCCCCAGCAGCCATGTGACATCCGTCCATAACCAGCCCGTGGGGGGCTCCATATACTGCTGTGTTACCTGTCAGGCTGTGGGTAGTATTATACTATGGGGGGTGACCATGTGACACCCGTCTATAACCAGCCTGTGGGGGGCTCCATATACTGCTGTGTTACCTGTCAGGCTGTGGGTAGTATTATACTATGGGGGTGACCAGGTTACACCCTCAGCAGCCATGTGACACCCGTCCATAACCAGCCTGTGGGGGGCTCCATATACTGCTCTGTTACCGGTCAGGCTGTGGGTAGTATTATACTATGGGGGGTGACCAGGTTACACCCTCAGCAGCCATGTGACACCCGTCTATAACCAGCCTGTGGGGGCTCCATATACTGCTGTGTTACCTGTCAGGCTGTGGGTAGTATTATACTATGGGGGTGACCAGGTTACACCCTCAGCAGCCATGTGACACCCGTCCATAACCAGCCTGTGGGGGCTCCATATACTGCTCTGTTACCTGTCAGGCTGTGGGTAGTATTATACTATGGGGGTGACCAGGTTATACCCTCAGCAGCCATGTGACACCCGTCCATAACCAGCCTGTGGGGGCTCCATATACTGCTCTGTTACCTGTCAGGCTGTGGGTAGTATTATACTATGGGGGTGACCAGGTTACACCCTCAGCAGCCATGTGACACCCGTCCATAACCAGCCTGTGGGGGCTCCATATACTGCTCTGTTACCTGTCAGGCTGTGGGTAGTATTATACTATGGGGGTGACCAGGTTACACCCTCAGCAGCCATGTGACACCCGTCCATAACCAGCCTGTGGGGGGCTCCATATACTGCTGTGTTACCTGTCAGGCTGTGGGTAGTATTATACTATGGGGGGTGACCAGGTTATACCCTCAGCAGCCATGTGACACCCGTCTATAACCAGCCTGTGGGGGGCTCCATATACTGCTGTGTTACCTGTCAGGCTGTGGGTAGTATTATACTATGGGGGTGACCAGGTTACACCCTCAGCAGCCATGTGACACCCGTCTATAACCAGCCTGTGGGGGGCTCCATATACTGCTGTGTTACCTGTCAGGCTGTGGGTAGTATTATACTATGGGGGGTGACCAGGTTACACCCCCAGCAGCCATGTGACACCCGTCCATAACCAGCCTGTGGGGGGCTCCATATACTGCTGTGTTACCGGTCAGGCTGTGGGTAGTATTATACTATGGGGGGTGACCAGGTTATACCCTCAGCAGCCATGTGACACCCGTCTATAACCAGCCTGTGGGGGGCTCCATATACTGCTCTGTTACCTGTCAGGCTGTGGGTAGTATTATACTATGGGGGGTGACCAGGTTATACCCCAGCAGCCATGTGACACCCGTCCATAACCAGCCGGTGGGGGGCTCCATTTACTGCTGCAGGACTCGTCACAGTGTAACAGCACAACCACACGTACAAACAGCTTGTGTTTTATTTCTCACAAATCACTGTACAAAACATTTTATATAAAAACACTGCGAAATGTAGCGCGCTGCCGCCACTGCCATAACACTGACATCATAAATATAGGACAACTGTACAGGAGCAGTGTAACCCACCACCATGGGGGGCAGCAAGCTCATCTATGTACATGGCAGGCGCTGCTCGCCCCTTTACACTATATATATTTATATATATTTATAGAGACTATGTCACAAAACAGCAGATTGCGGCAACGGCGGCCTCATCGGCTTATGTCCCGACCCAGATCCCAGTGCTTGGAGGCGTGGTCGCTCTTCAGCGGGCTGAAAAAAGCGTGCTTCAAGGCCTGTGAAAGCGTGTAGCGCTTGGACGGTTCATACTCCAACATGGCCTCAATCAGGTCAAAGAGCTGGTGGTGCTCCTCGGTGTCACACAGCATGTATCTCTGCAAGGAGAGGACATGTCAGCAGCAATGTCAGCAGACCTGAACAGTAAGTGCCCCCCATACACACTGTAGAGTCCTTACCCTCAGGGGCTTGCAGTTGTCACGCACGTATCGGCCCGCAGACGTGCTCTCGTCCCAGTCGAGGTGGCTGTGGTAAAAGTATTTCTGTTTCCTGTAGGTGAAGACAGGCGGCGTAACACAGTGACCCTAGAGCAGGAGGAGGGCGACGAGAGAAACGGGCAATACACTCACCTTGTCTTCCTGATCATCCGGGATGGGATGGCGCCCAGAATCCTCTCCATCATGGCCAGGTGCTCCCGGTTGTCATGTGTCTGTGGAGGACAGGTTGTTAGTGACAGAATAGAGCAGAGCACAGTAATGAGGGAAGAAACCTTCTCACCTGGAAGAGGGTGAAACCCACATAATACTCAAAGATGATGCACCCGATGCTCCAGACATCACAAGGCTGACTCCAACCAAGCTCTGGGGAAGACACACGAGGAAAGGGTCAGCCACAGAAGCTCATCCTCACCCAAAAATCCAGCACAACAGGCACTTACCTAAAATCACCTCTGGAGCACGGTAGTGCCGTGTGGACACAATGGTGCTATGGTGCTCGTGGTCAAAGGTGGCACTGCCAAAGTCCACAACTCGGATATCTGTGCTCTTTACACACCTTTCATCTCTCTTCTTGGGTGGAGGGAGGTCACAGGGAGAGACCACATGAGAACAAGCATTAGGCAAAGGCTGAAGGGTTGCATATTGGTGTACCCAAAGTAGGGCCACAGCTGGAGAGTACCCAGCTAAAGCTTTCAACAAAAAAACAACCACCCACCTTGTCCATGTTATAGGTCAGCTCAAAGTCCGAGTTCACAAAGAGAATGTTCTCCGGCTTCAGGTCTGTGTGCGTCAGCTTATTGTCGTGAAGAACTGCAAAAGAACAGTAGCAACTTACTTCAGCCTGCCCTGCCCGAATTTTACCCCCTCCCCCACAACTCGGCACTTACATTTCACTGCGTGGCACACTTGATAAGCCATGTGCCGCACTTGGTGAATGGGATATGGAAGGTAATTGTTTTCCTTGAGAAAGTCAAACGTGCTGAGACCCAGAAGTTCAAAGGAGATGCACATGTGTCCATGATAGTCGAACCAATCAAACATGCGGACGCAGAGGCTGCAGAGAGCACAGGATACGTCATAAGCGCACACGTGGCCACACAATGAAGGAAGCAGCAGGGTGGGCACTTACTGCTTATTCTCTGGATCCTTCTCATTAATCTTCTCCAGGACGTTTATCTCCAGTCGTGCTGCCTCCTTATATTTTTCCACATTTTTGATGATTTTTAAAGCCACCCGGATGCCTCCCCTGTGGAGACAGGAAATCATTAGACAAGTCCCGTCAGCGGAGACATATACTAGGGTAAGTCGCCCACAGCACTCACCTCCGGTGGTCTACGCACTGCACAACTCGGCCAAAGGTCCCTTCTCCCAGGGTGCTGACAATCTCATCTGTGAAGGGAAGCAGAGAAGATGGGTAAGGACGGGCTGGGGTCTCCCCATGACTAGAGCCAGTGAAAGGCCTGTGTCAGGCTGGGCGTGGAGCCTTAAGAGTTACTCTAACTTCCTGCCCCAGAACACTATATAACATGGGAGCTTTAATGAGAGTAAAGGAGTTAGAGGAGGAGGAGGAGGGGGCCGCTCTGTGTCTTTAAAATACAAATCAAATGAACACAAAAGACAGACAGTCTGCAGCGTCTCTGGGGAGGGGGAGCTTAGAACTAGAGAGCTAAATTATGTTACGATTTGGCTGTACATCTTTCTTGTAGCCAGTCGCCGCTGCGATAGATCAGGTGCCCCTCCACGTCGTCTTCCACACTCTTGGCCTGCCTGCTGCTTTGGCGACTCCTCTGTTGTGACGGGCCCGTCAATTCCCGGCAAAACACCACCATTCACCAGCCAATCAGATTTTCAAACCAGCGGCACATAGGTTGGTTGGTTTGGAAATTCACATTGTAGTTTGAGGTAGGAGGGTGTGCAGTAGATTCCCAGCCAATTCATACGGCACATAGGAATATATAACGATAGGGATATTGCAAGGGAACAGGTCAAGATACAAATACACTAACTGAGAAATCAAAGAAATCAGAAAAATAAAAGCAAAAACATTCGCTAATTGTCTTAATCCAAGCAAAGCAGGAAAAACAGGAGCACAAAGTAACAACGAAAAGGTGAACAGAGTCTTCAGGTTACACTACAACCCCCCCACCCCCACTGTCTTCAGATTACACTACAACCCCCCCACCGTGTGCAGTCCTCATGTCACACTACAACCCCCCCCCCACCGTGTGCAGTCCTCATGTCACACTACAACCCCCCCCCCACCGTGTGCAGTCCTCATGTCACACTACAACCCCCCCCCCACCGTGTGCAGTCCTCCTGTCACACTACAACCCCCCACCATGTGCAGTCCTCATGTCACACTACAACCCCCCACCATGTGCAGTCCTCATGTCACACTACAACCCCACCATGTGCAGTCCTCATGTCACACTACAACCCCCATGTGCAGTCCTCATGTCACACTACAACCCCCCCATGTACAGTCCTCACGTCACACTACAACCCCCCACCATGTGCAGTCCTCACGTCACACTACAACCCCCACCGTGTGCAGTCCTCATGTCACACTATAACCTCCACCGTGTGCAGTCCTCATGTCACACTATAACCCCCCACCGTGTGCAGTCCTCAAGTCACACTACAACCCCCATGTGCAGTCCTCATGTCACACTACAACCCCCCCACTGTGCCGTGTGCAGTCCTCATGTCACACTATAACCCCCACCGTGTGCAGTCCTCATGTCACACTATACCCCCCACCGTGTGCAGTCCTCATGTCACACTATACCCCCCACCGTGTGCAGTCCTCATGTCACACTATAACCCCCACCATGTGCAGTCCTCATGTCACACTACAACCCCCCACTGTGCCGTCCTCATGTCACACTATAACCCCCACCGTGTGCAGTCCTCATATCTCCCTACAACCCCCGCCCCCCTCATGGTACTCTACTCAAGCCCCTCCCACAGTTGCAGCCTTCATACATTTTCGATTAATCTCATACTGAACACCTCTGGCGGTGACTTGTTCCAATAAAAGATCAGGCATGAGTTTATCCATGCGCTATCCTGTCGGAGACCCCCGTACACATTCGATGGTCAGCAGGTTAGGCCACACTCCCTATGCTACACCCCTGCACTCCACATCTACCAGTTATCAGGGGGCTCCCATATCTAGAATCACACATGCACGCTGCCACAAGATGCAAGTGATTGGTTAATTCCCCGATCCAGCTGCCCGCTTCATGGGGCATATCACCTATACGACACATGCAGATGCTATGTGGGGGCAGGGTAATACTACCACAACACCTATCTAGCCATACAGTCTACGCCTCTACCAGGAACTGCAGCCAATCCCCTAATTAACACAGCATGGGGGAGGGGAACACTTACCCAATCTTGCTTTAAGAAATGGAGAGGGGGAGGAAAACAGGGAGTTACAGGGACTACTCACCGATGACGACTGGCTATAAGACCTTGTTCTACGCTTCCTGCGTTTCTGCTTGCGTCGGTTGCTCTTGCAGCTCCTGTAGCTGTCGTCTCGGGACCGGCGGTAGTCATAGGAGTGACGATACTCTGCCTCGTAGTAGACATCTCCCCTCTCCCGGCTGTAGCCGTTCCTTCTGTAGTTCTCACAGTATCTACGGTCATACGCTCGTCTGTCTGAAGATCGTGCTTCATAACTGGAAAGGTTGGAACCATCATCACCAGGTCCCAGAAAGAGTAAACCGAGCTGCTCCAAGACAGGAGGGAGTCACTCACCTGTGAGACCTCTCATGATAGCTGTCTCCATGTCTGTAGCGGCGGTCACGACCCCTTCCACTGCTGCTGGATCTCGACCTACTTCTTCTCCGTCTGTGCTTGCGGCTTCTGTAGCGTTCATGGTAGCTTCCTCTGCTGCCTCTCTCCGATGAACGGTACCGTCTAGAGTGCGGCATCTGTAAGGGAGACAGGCGGCCATCATCACTCAGCACACCTAAACTACAACCCACATCATCCAGACTATGATCTGTGCAGCTATGTAGTATCAAGAAAAGCTCCAAAACAGCCACCGGTCTAATGGCCCCAACAGCATCCGAGGTGTCTAAATCCAGCGCCCTAAAACACTGCTGTCTGAATGAGGCATTAACCCTAAGAAGATGCCACCAATTATCCAGGAGACGGCAGGTCACAAGAAGCATCTGATCCTGAGGTTACCATTTCCTTAGGGGTGTGGAGGAAGGCAGCCCATGCCGCCAGGGCCCAGGGGGGCAAACAGGGAGGCCATGCCGCCAGGGCCCAGGGGGGCAAACAGGGAGGCCATGCCGCCAGGGCCCAGGCCCAGGGGGGCAAACAGGGAGGCCATGCCGCCAGGGGGCAAACAGGGAGGCCATGCCGCCAGGGGGGCAAACAGGGAGGCCATGCCGCCAGGGGGGCAAACAGGGAGGCCATGCCGCCAGGGGGCAAACAGGAGGCCATGCCGCCAGGGGGGCAAACAGGGAGGCCATGCCGCCAGGGGGGCAAAAAGGGAGGCCATGCCGCCAGGGGGGCAAAAAGGGAGGCCATGCCGCCAGGGGGGCAAAAAGGGAGGCCATGCCGCCAGGGGGGCAAAAAGGGAGGCCATGCCGCCAGGGGGCAAAGGGAGGCCATGCCGCCAGGGGGCAAAAGGAGGCCATGCCGCCAGGGGGCAAAAGGGAGGCCATGCCGCCAGGGGGCAAAAGGGAGGCCATGCCGCCAGGAGGCAAACAGCGAGGCCATGCCGCCAGGGGGGCAAAAAGGGAGGCCATGCCGCCAGGGGGGCAAAAAGGGAGGCCATGCCGCCAGGGGGGCAAAAAGGGAGGCCATGCCGCCAGGGGGGCAAACAGCGAGGCCATGCCGCCAGGGCCCAGGGGGGCAAACAGCGAGGCCATGCCGCCGGCCCAGGGGGGCAAACAGGGAGGCCATAGCTTGCAGCGCCCAACTTCTGTAGAAAGCCATCTTTCCCCCACACTCTCGGCTCTGCGGACAGCCACCTCCCCCATACACGCTTGACAGGCATCTCTCCCATTCTGAGGCTAGCCCATCAAAAAAAGTCTCGGCTGTATGAGCATGTGCAATCACAGGTCCCCATAAATCCCTTTAATATAAAATCTATATGTGGCCAGTAAAGATAGGAAACATTAGAGGGGTTCTCCGAGAATTTCATACTGATAAGCTATCCTCATTATAAGTTTGGCGGGCACCGCTCCGGGTAAACTGGGGAGACTGCAGTGCACAGCACCCGCTACCACCCCCACCAAAGGGGACCGAGCCTAAGGGCACATATACCACACCTGTATATAAGGGCGCGTTCACATCACTGTTTGTCTTTTCCATTCTCCGGCCCCGTTAAGGATGGATGCCTTACATAACTGACACCAACGGAGCCTAAAGACCCCATAGCCTTTAACAGGGTCCGTTTGGTGTCCGCTCAGAACATGATTTTGGAACGGACACCAAACGGACCCCATTAAAGTCTATGGGGTCTTTATGTACAGCATCCGTCCTTAACGGAGCCGGAGAACTGAAAAGACAAACGCTGATGTGAACGAGCCCTAACCAGTATGAGCTATAACAATACTATAGTATCTATATGTAATGTAACTGCTACATTTATAGCCATTCCTAAATAATATATATGTGACCAGTACATGTATATCCAACCTTACAGTATACTCTGTAGATAAGAGGTTATATATATATATATATATATATATATTATATATATATATATAGTACATTACAGTATACTCTGTAGATAAGAGGTTATATATATATATATATAGTACATTACAGTATACTCTGTAGATAAGAGGTTATATATATATATATAGTACATTACAGTATACTCTGTAGATAAGAGGTTATATATATATAAAATAATATATATATATATATATATATATATATATATATAGTACATCACAGTATACTCTGTAGATAAGAGGTTATATATATATATAGTACATTACAGTATACTCTGTAGATAAGAGGTTATATATATATATAGTACATCACAGTATACTCTGTAGATAAGAGGTTATATATATATAAAAATATATATATATATATATATATATATATATATATATAGTACATCACAGTATACTCTGTAGATAAGAGGTTATATATACATATAGTACATTACAGTATACTCTGTAGATAAGAGGTTATATATATATACATATAGTACATTACAGTATACTCTGTAGATAAGAGGTTATATATATATATATAGTACATTACAGTATACTCTGTAGATAAGAGGTTATATATATATAGTACATTACAGTATACTCTGTAGATAAGAGGTTATATATATATATATATATATATATATATATATATATATATATGAAAAATGAGGCAGCACCACCTGTAAGTAGCTGGGTGCAAAGCTCCAAAATGGAAAAACCACTCCAAAATGTATGTAACAAAGAAAAATAGAGCAGCACTCCAAAGTGGATAAAACAAAGTCTTACTATTGCCAGCAGGCAGTGCTAGCTCCTGCACCGAGCCTTTCTCCTGAGAAAGGCTCCGGTACAGGAGCTGAAACGTTGCCATGCCTTTGGGTGAATAAAGTAAGACTTTTGTTTTTTATCCACTTTTGGAGTGCTGCTCTATTTTACATTACAGTATACTCTGTAGATAAGAGGTTATATATATATAGTACATTACAGTATACTCTGTAGATAAGAGGTTATATATATATAGTACATTACAGTATACTCTGTAGATAAGAGGATATATATATATAGTACATTACAGTATACTCTGTAGATAAGAGGTTATATATACATATAGTACATTACAGTATACTCTGTAGATAAGAGGTTATATTTATATATATATAGTACATTACAGTATACTCTGTAGATAAGAGGTTATATATATATAGTACATTACAGTATACTCTGTAGATAAGAGGTTATATTTATATATATATAGTACATTACAGTATACTCTGTAGATAAGAGGTTATATATATATATATAGTACATTACAGTATACTCTGTAGATAAGAGGTTATATATATATATATATATATATATAGTACATTACAGTATACTCTGTAGATAAGAGGTTATATATATATATAGTACATTACAGTATACTCTGTAGATAAGAGGTTATATATATATATAGTACATTACAGTATACTCTGTAGATAAGAGGTTATATATATATATAGTACATTACAGTATACTCTGTAGATAAGAGGTTATATATATATATAGTACATTACAGTATACTCTGTAGATAAGAGGTTATATATATATATATAGTACATTACAGTATACTCTGTAGATAAGAGGTTATATATATATATAGTACATTACAGTATACTCTGTAGATAAGAGGTTATATTATATATATATAGTACATTACAGTATACTCTGTAGATAAGAGGTTATATATATATATATATATATATAGTACATTACAGTATACTCTGTAGATAAGAGGTTATATATATATATAGTACATTACAGTATACTCTGTAGATAAGAGGTTATATATATATATAGTACATTACAGTATACTCTGTAGATAAGAGGTTATATATATTATATATATATATTATATATATATATATAGTACATTACAGTATACTCTGTAGATAAGAGGTTATATATATACATATAGTACATTACAGTATACTCTGTAGATAAGAGGTTATATATATATATATAGTACATTACAGTATACTCTGTAGATAAGAGGTTATATATATATATATATAGTACATTACAGTATACTCTGTAGATAAGAGGTTATATATATATATATATATATATAGTACATTACAGTATACTCTGTAGATAAGAGGTTATATATATATATATAGTACATTACAGTATACTCTGTAGATAAGAGGTTATATATATATATAGTACATTACAGTATACTCTGTAGATAAGAGGTTATATATATATATAGTACATTACAGTATACTCTGTAGATAAGAGGTTATATATATATATATATAGTACATTACAGTATACTCTGTAGATAAGAGGTTATATATATATATATAGTACATTACAGTATACTCTGTAGATAAGAGGTTATATATATATATATAGTACATTACAGTATACTCTGTAGATAAGAGGTTATATATATATATATAGTACATTACAGTATACTCTGTAGATAAGAGGTTATATATATATATAGTACATTACAGTATACTCTGTAGATAAGAGGTTATATATATATATATATATATATATAGTACATTACAGTATACTCTGTAGATAAGAGGTTATATATATATATAGTACATTACAGTATACTCTGTAGATAAGAGGTTATATATATATATATAGTACATTACAGTATACTCTGTAGATAAGAGGTTATATATATATATATAGTACATTACAGTATACTCTGTAGATAAGAGGTTATATATATATATATATAGTACATTACAGTATACTCTGTAGATAAGAGGATTATATATATATATATATATGTACATTACAGTATACTCTGTAGATAAGAGGTTATATATATATATATAGTACATTACAGTATACTCTGTAGATAAGAGGTTATATATATATATATAGTACATTACAGTATACTCTGTAGATAAGAGGTTATATATATATATATAGTACATTACAGTATACTCTGTAGATAAGAGGTTATATATATATATAGTACATTACAGTATACTCTGTAGATAAGAGGTTATATATATATATAGTACATTACAGTATACTCTGTAGATAAGAGGTTATATATATATATATAGTACATTACAGTATACTCTGTAGATAAGAGGTTATATTATATATATATATATATATAGTACATTACAGTATACTCTGTAGATAAGAGGTTATATATATATATATAGTACATTACAGTATACTCTGTAGATAAGAGGTTATATATATATATATATAGTACATTACAGTATACTCTGTAGATAAGAGGTTATATATATATATATAGTACATTACAGTATACTCTGTAGATAAGAGGTTATATATATATATATATAGTACATTACAGTATACTCTGTAGATAAGAGGTTATATATATATATAGTACATTACAGTATACTCTGTAGATAAGAGGTTATATATATATATAGTACATTACAGTATACTCTGTAGATAAGAGGTTATATATATATATATATAGTACATTACAGTATACTCTGTAGATAAGAGGTTATATATATATATATAGTACATTACAGTATACTCTGTAGATAAGAGGTTATATATATATATAGTACATTACAGTATACTCTGTAGATAAGAGGTTATATATATATATATAGTACATTACAGTATACTCTGTAGATAAGAGGTTATATATATATATATAGTACATTACAGTATACTCTGTAGATAAGAGGTTATATATATATATATAGTACATTACAGTATACTCTGTAGATAAGAGGTTATATATATATATATAGTACATTACAGTATACTCTGTAGATAAGAGGTTATATATATATATAGTACATTACAGTATACTCTGTAGATAAGAGGTTATATATATATATATAGTACATTACAGTATACTCTGTAGATAAGAGGTTATATATATATATATAGTACATTACAGTATACTCTGTAGATAAGAGGTTATATATATATATATAGTACATTACAGTATACTCTGTAGATAAGAGGTTATATATATATATATAGTACATTACAGTATACTCTGTAGATAAGAGGTTATATATATATATATAGTACATTACAGTATACTCTGTAGATAAGAGGTTATATATATATATATAGTACATTACAGTATACTCTGTAGATAAGAGGTTATATATATATATATAGTACATTACAGTATACTCTGTAGATAAGAGGTTATATATATATATATAGTACATTACAGTATACTCTGTAGATAAGAGGTTATATATATATATATATAGTACATTACAGTATACTCTGTAGATAAGAGGTTATATATATATATATAGTACATTACAGTATACTCTGTAGATAAGAGGTTATATATATATATATATATAGTACATTACAGTATACTCTGTAGATAAGAGGTTATATATATATATATATAGTACATTACAGTATACTCTGTAGATAAGAGGTTATATATATATATATAGTACATTACAGTATACTCTGTAGATAAGAGGTTATATATATATATATAGTACATTACAGTATACTCTGTAGATAAGAGGTTATATATATATATATAGTACATTACAGTATACTCTGTAGATAAGAGGTTATATATATATATATATATATAGTACATTACAGTATACTCTGTAGATAAGAGGTTATATATATATATATAGTACATTACAGTATACTCTGTAGATAAGAGGTTATATATATATATATAGTACATTACAGTATACTCTGTAGATAAGAGGTTATATATATATATATAGTACATTACAGTATACTCTGTAGATAAGAGGTTATATATATATATATATAGTACATTACAGTATACTCTGTAGATAAGAGGTTATATATATATATATATATATAGTACATTACAGTATACTCTGTAGATAAGAGGTTATATATATATATATATAGTACATTACAGTATACTCTGTAGATAAGAGGTATATATATATATATATATATATAGTACATTACAGTATACTCTGTAGATAAGAGGTTATATATATATATATATAGTACATTACAGTATACTCTGTAGATAAGAGGTTATATATATATATATAGTACATTACAGTATACTCTGTAGATAAGAGGATATATATATATATATATAGTACATTACAGTATACTCTGTAGATAAGAGGTTATATATATATATATAGTACATTACAGTATACTCTGTAGATAAGAGGTTATATATATATATAGTACATTACAGTATACTCTGTAGATAAGAGGTTATATATATATATATAGTACATTACAGTATACTCTGTAGATAAGAGGTTATATATATATATATATAGTACATTACAGTATACTCTGTAGATAAGAGGTTATATATATATATATATAGTACATTACAGTATACTCTGTAGATAAGAGGTTATATATATATATATAGTACATTACAGTATACTCTGTAGATAAGAGGTTATATATATATATATAGTACATTACAGTATACTCTGTAGATAAGAGGTTATATATATATATATAGTACATTACAGTATACTCTGTAGATAAGAGGTTATATATATATATATATAGTACATTACAGTATACTCTGTAGATAAGAGGTTATATATATATATATAGTACATTACAGTATACTCTGTAGATAAGAGGTTATATATATATATATAGTACATTACAGTATACTCTGTAGATAAGAGGTTATATATATATATATAGTACATTACAGTATACTCTGTAGATAAGAGGTTATATATATATATATAGTACATTACAGTATACTCTGTAGATAAGAGGTTATATATATATATATATAGTACATTACAGTATACTCTGTAGATAAGAGGTTATATATATATATATAGTACATTACAGTATACTCTGTAGATAAGAGGTTATATATATATATATAGTACATTACAGTATACTCTGTAGATAAGAGGTGTATATATATATATATATAGTACATTACAGTATACTCTGTAGATAAGAGGTTATATATATATATATAGTACATTACAGTATACTCTGTAGATAAGAGGTTATATATACATATAGTACATTACAGTATACTCTGTAGATAAGAGGTTATATATATACATATAGTACATTACAGTATACTCTGTGTGATCTATACATATAGAACAGACATTACACAGTATATTCCCATTACATGGCTTGGGGAAGCGGCCGCCATTTTGTGCTCGTCTCCGGCCTCAACAGCCGCCATCTTACACATTAGTGTCGCCAGCGTCCCTGGCCTCCTCCCCGGGTGACCTCACCGCTCCCGGCCCCCTCTTACCGTTCTCGCAGCCAGGCCGGTTCTCTTGTCCCACAAGAAGTCCGTGTTTGCGGCGAGTGAGTACAGGGCTGCGGTCGCCCTCTTCCCGCTTCTCTCCCAGACTGTTCTCCGTCTGCGCGTCCCCGAGCCTCACTCACGAGCACGCCACTCTTCGACCCGCCTAGCTTACTCCCAGAGAACGCGCTGATTAGCTAGTCCGTGCCCAGGGCGGTCCCCGAGAACCGCCCAGAACCTTCTCCCGCAGAGCACGTGACACGACTTCCACCGCCATCTTGTGTAGTGAAAAGGTTGAGGGACTCGGCTGCTTGGTCCACACTGTGGTGAATCCTGGAGTGTGCGGTTTGGAGAAGCTGCCATGGTGCTGGCAAATGTGCCTGCACTGAGGAGTATGTCCCCAGGGGTGGCAATATGTTAGTGCATGTGACCTCTTGTGCCCTTCTGTTAGTGGACAGATGGTCCCATAGGTTCAGTCTGTTAGTCAGCATATGTCCCATTGGGTCGTTCTGTTAGTGGGCGGATGTCCCGTCAGTTCAGTCTGTTAGTCTGCAGATCGGTTGTTCTGTTAGTGAGCAGATATTCTGTCATGTCGTTCTGTTAGTAGGCAGATATCCTGTCGGGTCGTTCTGTTAGTGAGGCAGATATCCTGTCGGGTCGTTCTGTTAGTGAGCAGATGTCCTGTCGGGTCGTTCTGTTAGTGGGCGGATGTCCTGTCGGGTTGTTCTGTTAGTGGGCAGATGTCCTGTCGGGTCGTTCTGTTAGTGGGCAGATGTCCCGTCGGGTCGTTCTGTTAGTGAGCAGATGTCCTTTTGGGTTGTTCTGTTAGTGAGCAGATATCCCGTCGATTCGTTCTGTTAGTGAGCAGATGTCCTGTTGGGTCGTTCTGTTAGTGAGCAGATATCCTGTCAGTTCAGTCTGTTAGTCTGCAGGTCGGTCGTTCTGTTAATAGGCAGATATCCTGTCGGGTCGTTCTGTTAGTAGGCAGATATCCTGTCGGGTCGTTCTGTTAATAGGCAGATATCCTGCCGGGTCGTTCTGTTAGTAGGCAGATGTCCTGTCGGGTCGTTCTGTTAATAGGCAGATATCCTGCCGGGTCGTTCTGTTAGTGGGCGGATGTCCTGTCGGGTTGTTCTGTTAGTGAGCAGATGTCCCGTCGAGTCGTTCTGTTAATGGGCAGATGTCCCGTCGGTTTAGTCTGTTAGTGGACAGATGTCCCGTCGGGTCGATATTTTAGTGGACAGATGTCCCTGTCAGTTCAGTCTGTTAGTCTGCAGATGGGTCGTTCTGTTAGTGGGCAGATGTCCCGTCGGGTCGTTCTGTTAGTGGGCAGATCTCCTGTCGGGTCGTTCTGTTAGTGAGCAGATGTCCCGTCGGGTCGTTCTGTTAGTGGGCGGATGTCCCGTCGGTTCAGTTCTGTTAGTCTGCAGGTGGGTCGTTCTGTTATTCGGCAGATGTCCCATCAGTTCAGTCTGTTAGACGGCAGATGTCCTGTCGGGTCGGTCTGTTAGTCGGCAGATGTACTGTCGGTCTTATGATCAGGGTCCTCAGTCTCCTCATAGATTGTAAGCTCTTGTGAGCAGGGTCCTCACTCATTTTTTTTCTGATTGTAAGGCATTGTAGACGATGCTGGTACTAGATACCCGGCCACATTTTAAGCCTTCCTCTGATGTTATAGATGTCAAAATGGTTTGCAGAGTAGTGAATACCCCCTGACATTCTTGAGACTGGCCATAAAATCATAAATGTCTTATTCCCAAAAAAAGAACCCAAGATCTGTCTAAAGGAAACCAGGGAGGCAGAAATACTACACAGACAGGAGATTCCCATCATAAAAACCCATGGCTGGCATCTGATGTCCCTCAAACCCCTTAGACCTGGTTGAGCTAAGGATAACATCACCTGCAGAAGGGGTCATATATAAAAATCCATATAGAGGAATATTCATCAAACTGTGAGGGATGAGAATCCATTTTGTATAAATATATCCTCCATCTTGTGCATATGTGGAAAATTACTGAGACAGTTGCAAATCCTAGCTTCAAGCCCATGGTAAAGCAGCTTCCTCGCTCCCGTTATCAGGATTTGATATCCAAGAATGTTATGTTTTGGTTTCTCAGTTTTGAAAAAACTTCTTAATTAATTAGAATTCTTTTAGGATGAATAATTTCAGTATACCCAAAGGTTCCCTTACGTCCTACCACCAGCACAGATGGGGTTAACCACCCCCCGTGGACTGGCAGGACCGGCGGAATGTTTAATGAGCCCAAGACTAATAACTCAATTTAACAATTAAGTATCTCCTTAAGGCTACATTCACACGACCGTGAATGTGTCCGCGTCCGTTCCGCAATTCTGCGGAACGGGTGCGGACCCATTCACTGTCTATGGGGCCGGACGAGGTGCGGAGAGCACACTAAGTGCTCTCCGCTTCCGCATTTGCGGAGCGCGGCCCCGAACTTCCGGTCCGCGGCTCCGCAAAAGATAGAACATGTCCTATTCTTGTCCGCAGCCTGCGGACAAGAATAGGCATTTCTATGGGGGGTGCGGCTGGGTGTATTGCGGATCCGCAATTTGCGGATCCGTAATACACTACGGTCGTGTGAATGTAGCCTAAAAGGAGGAAGTCAACCCCCAGCCCACTGTGTTTTTTTCTGTCCTCCTGGACAGGTGGACTAGGCGGTTTGTTCCCCCCTTTCTTATGGAAAGTGCGGGGAGCCTTCTTTTCGTTTGGGTAACGGCGTTGCCTTTTTTCCTAGGTACCTTGTCAGTTTGGCCGGCAGCTTATTTGCGCCTGGCTGGGGTATTTTGGCGGCGTCCTTGGTCCTGGATTCCCGGTCCCTGTGCGCCGCCATCTTCCGGAGGTGACGCGGGGACTCTCCTTTTGCATCACCTCCGGGTAATCCGGCCACGATTTTTTCACGGGCACGATTTTTTTCATAGATGCGATTTTTTTTTTTTATGCATCTTCCTGTGGAGGATTTACTGGGGGAAGGGTGGATTGGCTATCCCTCCCCTTCCCCTATTTTGGGAGGCTGTGTGCTCCAGTTCAGTCTCTGGCTACATATGCTTTTTCAGCTAGCTCCCAGAGTCCTAAAATTGGTGTTGTTCCACTTGTGGTGTTTTTTTCCTCAGCTGCATCCGGTCTGTTTTTCTTCCTTTCCTGCGTAGATAGGTGGTTTACAAATGTTTTATTTGTCCCTTTTTTTCCCGCAGTGATGTCTCCTCCGCGGGATTCGGAAGGCAGGAAAGTGGATTCCAAGAGGAAGCATCTATCCTGCTACCATTGCAGCAGTCAACGGTTATTGTAAGCTGATCATACCTGCACTCGTAAGATTGCAGAAGCTAAGCAGCTTTAGGCTGGGCTAAGACCAGCTTGGGAGACCGGTTGGGAATCCCTGGGTGTGTTGACTTAACCTACACCTGGGGTTACAGCTGCGGTTAGAGGTTTCTGACCTCTAGTGAACCTATGTTGCAGGATATGTATCAATGGCTCTGTTAAAGGAGTCATAGGCCTGCTGGATGGAAAGGCTTCCTATTCGTGCCCAGGCCCCTATGGAGACCTCTGTCCCGGTAGAGAGACCTTCTTGGTCTCCTTAGTTTCTTCCTCCTCGGATGAGGAGGAGCTGACGTTGTGTTTTCTCCCTGGAAAGACACAGAAGTTGCTCAAGTCCATCAGGTCGGGGGACCATGATGTTGACTCGGGGAGTCTCCCGCTCCCGCTACTCGGGCACATCGTGTCTTCAAAGCGGATGAGACCCTCCTCTCTGTCATGATATTGTGTTTTCTCCCTGGAAAGACACAGAAGTTGCTCAAGTCCATCAGGTCGGGGGACCATGATGTTGACTCGGGGAGCCTCCCGTTCCCGCTACTCGGGCACATCGTGTCTTCAAAGCGGATGAGACCCTCCTCTCTGTCATGATATAGAGTGGAAAAAACCTGGAAAAGGTCCGGTTTTAACAAAGAAGTTTAAATCCATGTTTCCGATGGCTTAACCCTTGGTGGATTCGTGGGGATCCATTCCCAAGGTGGACATGGCTATTGCCAAGTTGTCCAAGCGCACTCTGGTTCCTGCAGACGATGGGTCTAGCTGCAGGACCCCTTGCAGAGTGCACACTAAGACGGGGTGTTACGGCAGCTGCGGCTTCCGCTTCCACAGCCATAGCGGCTTTTTGAAGTCTCTACGTTCCTCCGATCTCGCCTGGATCAAATTCAAGTTGATGTGAACCAGAGGTTTGAACCAGATGCTTTCAAGACCATCAACCTGGCTACGGACTTCTTGTGCGATACCGCACAGCCCCAGTTGAAGCTAGCGAGGAGCTTCCCGCTAGCAAAGCAAGTCCTGGGTATGAGGCCAAACACAGATCCTTGCTCTTGAAGCTAAGCAGCAGGTCTGTGGCTCATGGGAGACCAAGTGTGCCTTTGGCACCCTGTAACAATACTATCAAATAATGTCAGGGGCCTATATATAGCATGGCCCTGAGATCGGCGGCCCATATTCCATTTGGAGGAGCCAAGGATGGAAAATCCACCTCCTGACTACGGGCCTCTTCGAGGCTCTTGCTTAATTCCCGTTACTCCTGCCGTCCTGCCAATAAGCTTCATGTACCCGTCGGGAGTCGTCTCTCCCACTTCTGAGAAGAATGGATCCAAGAGATCTCGGATCCCTGGGTCCTGAATATCATTTTCAACGGTTATTTAGTCAACAACACCTCTATTCCACTGGACAGGTTTGTCAAGATCAACCTTCTACAAGCTGCCAAGGAGGCGATCCTAGAGGCCTACATTCAGGACTACATTTGCAAAAGGGCTCTGGAGGAGGTTCCGGCAGGAGAACGGGGCCTAGGGATCTATTCACCAGTTTTTCTGGTTCCCAAGGCTTCAGGAGATCTCCGGATGATTATCGATCTGAGATATTTCAATCGATTTATAAGGAAGGTGAAGTTTCGTGTAGAAACCATCAGGTCAGTAGTTCACGTCGTCAATCCTGGAGACGTGATGGCAACCCTGGACCTCAAGAATGCATATCTGCACATCCCGATCCATCCTGGTTCCAGGAAGTATATCAGGATCACGGTCCAGGTGTCCGGTGTCGTCAAGCATCTTCTGTTGCCCTTCTCTTTGGCATTTCTTCTGCCCCTCACACTTTTACCAAGGTGGTGGTTCTGTGGTGGCGGCTTTGAGGCTTCAAGGACTGACCATCATTCCTTATCTGGACGACTGGCTTTGAAAGCCTCTGCTCTAGCGGTCCTAACCCAACTTCTTCAGGTAACAATCTCCTTTCTGTTCCACCTAGGTTGGATCATCAGCTGGTAGAAGTCGAACGTGAGCCCGTCGACTTCAGTAAGATATCTAGGCTTCATAACCGACTCCGCTGGGATGTCGCTCCAGTTGACTCCAGAAAGAAGATTCCGGGTTCAGAACACGGCAAGTTCCTTTCCCGGCGAGTTCCAATCCGGACTCTCATGAAGATGTTGGGGCTCATGTCAGCGTCTGCGGAAGCAGTCCCTTGGGCTCTATGGCACCTCCGCCCTCTACAGTCGGAGGTCCTCTCCTAATGGAATGGCAGCCCTGCTGGGCTAAACTCCCTGTGCTCCCTGACTTGGCAAACTCGGTATTCCCTCAGATGGTGGTGCCATCTTTTAGACGGGAAGTCTATGACCCAGCCAGTCTGGGTCATATTGACTACGGATGCGTCCTAAGTAGGCTGGGACGCTCACCTAGACGACACTCCAGTTCACGGGACCTGGTTTCCTCAGGAGTGGCTTCTTTCATCCAATCTCCGCGAGATTCAGGCTATCCGGCTAGCCCTCCTTCACTTAGCCCCTCAGATCCGGGGCAAAGCGGTGAAAGTCCAGTCAGACAATGTGACTGCGGTACTTTACATCAACCAGCAGGGAGGCACAAGATCACTTCCCTCTTGTCAGAGATCGGGTGATTCTGGATTAGACAGAGTTGTACCTTCCCACTTATCTGCGATCCACATCCATGGCTCCCTCAATATGATAGCGGCTGAGCCGCGGTCTTCCGTCGGTAGAGTGGTCTTTACATCCGGAGAATCAAGCAGATAGTCCTCAAGTGGGTATGCCAGAGGTGGATCTCATGGCAACAAGGTTCAATGCCAAGGTGGAGAGGTTCTGCTCCCTCTACAGGGAGGACAACCCCTGGCGTTAGACGCTCTGTCAATATCCTGGAGGTTCAGGCTGGCTTACATCTTCCCTCCCTTTTCCATGATACCGAGGGTATTGATGAAAATCCGTCAGGATCAGGCCTCGGTGATAGCCATCATACTGTTTTGGCCGAAGAGATCCTGGTTTACCTAGCTCACCCAGTTGAGTCGAGGACAATATTGGAGGCTCCCCACAGCAGACCCTGGTGTCGTGGGACACTCACCTCTGCTCAGATCTGCACAGATTCAACCTGACAGCCTGGAGGTTGATCAGTCCCTTCCCGGAATAGAAGGGCTTTCAGAGTCGGTCCTGAGAACGCTGTCTCATTCTAGAGCGGACCCTACCAAGAGAGCCTACTCTTGTATTATGAGGATATTCTCATCCTGTTGTACCTCAACTGAGGAGGCGTCTGCAGATCCGCCCTCTCCGCTATCCTTCAGTTCCTGCAAAACGGCCTTGATAGAGGCCTTGCCCTTTACTCTGAAGATTCAAGTTTCAGCCATCTCAGCTTGCCTTAACAGGCTTTTTTCTCAGGACCCGCTGATCAAACGGTTCCTTAAAGGAGCTGAAAGATTAAAGCCTACAGTACTGAGACCCCTTTTTTCAATGGGTTTTTCAGTAGTTCTCAGGGGTTAGCATCTCCCCCTTTGAACCGTTAGAGGAGGTGGACATCAAGTTCGTCACTTGGAAGTTTGTGTTTCTCCTTGCAGTGACTTTGGCCAAGAGGGTCTCTGAGCTTCAAGCTCTCTCAGCACATGAGCCCTATTCTTACATGACCGGGACCTTCTTAGATTCCTCCCGTATTGTAGGCCTAAAGTTCCTTCCTTCCAGAACATCAACCAGGTGATATTCCTCCCGGTTCTGTCGACATCTACCACCTCCTCCTAGGAACCTGCTAGACATCCTCTGGACGTCTCGAGATGTCTCCGGATCTATGTGGATAGATCAAGGAGTTCAGGAAAGATGAGAATCTGCTAATCCTGTTGCCGGTAAGTTTAAAGGCTATAAGGCATCCAAACCTTCCATCAGTCGGTGGATTGAGGAGGCTATTAAGGAATCCTTTGTTTCCACAATCTCTGGACCCTCCGGGATTCGTGAAGGCCCACTCTACTAGAGTTGTGGCTACTTCTTTTGCCGAGAGGAGTCTTCTGCCTCTCAACATGATTTGCAAAGCTGCCTCCTGGAGCTCTGAATCGACATTCATCTCCCATTATAGACTAGATGCCAGTCTAGCTGAGTTTTCGGCCTTTGGGCAGACTTTTCTTAGTTCTGCCAGGCAGGAAGGCCCTCCCTAGGGGTTTTTTCTTGCTATCTCCCCATCTGTGCTGCTGGTAGGACGTAAGGGAATCGTTAATTTCTAACGATAATTTGTTTTCCCTTAGTCCTAACAGCAGCACACAAATTTCCCACCCTAGTAAGTCTATTTTTTTTTCTTGCTATAAACACAGTGGGCTGGGGGTTGACTTCCTCCTTTTAAGGAGATACTTAATTGTTAAATTGAGTTATTAGTCTTGGGCTCATTAAACATTCCGCCGGTCCTGCCAGTCCACGGGGGGTGGTTAACCCCATCTGTGCTGCTGTTAGGACTAAGGGAAAACAAATTATCGTTAGAAATTAACGATTATGAGACAGCCAAAACATTGGCGAAGAAAAGAGGAGGTAAGGAGGGTCTGAAGAATGTGGACAGAGTGTTGGAGAAGGTAGGGATGAAGTATGGGAGTCTTAACCTAGAAATCTGGAAAGGATTCAGGAGGACGCATTGTGGTTGGATACAGGATCATGGATGTGAAGAAGTGGTTGATATATGGATAAAAGTAGCTTGTGAGGTTGAAACTGAGGGATGGAGAGAAGTTGTACAAGGTAGATTGTTTCATATTTAGAAACAGAAAGGCAGTACTATTCCTGGTTGACACGGAAGCAGCCAGAACAGTAGTAGACCAGAGTTTCTTGCAGCCTCATCAGTTAACCCCTTGTTATATGGGTTTATAGGAGAAACTGTTTATTTCCATGAATCTGAACCAGTTAAACTAAAGATAAAAGACAGTATGGTTGTGTCATGCCTTTTCATAAGTATATAAACATTTATACATTATTATTGTTATAACGTGTATTCATGGCCTATAAGAAGCCATGTTGAACTTATATTCACCCTCCTGTATGAACCTTCATTGTGTAAAAGGAAAAATATGGGTTCAAGAAAAGATTCTTCCGGGCAGATGTGGGCCTATCTGATGGAGTAATTCTACCTCATCACTAGGCTATGAGCCGACATGAGGTTCTTCCTGGCGCTCGTCTGTCATCTTTTTATAATGAGATGTATTAATGAGACATACATATAATGTCTGTTTGTTCATATAGTGGATCGTATTTAGTTTTACAATTCACAGAAAAAACTAGATAAAACATCCTGCGCAATATGATATTGAGTGCGTGGATGAACATGGCTGCATTTATCAAATCACAGAAAATTTGATACATTTTCTGTGATTTGATCGTATTTAGTTTTGACACAAGTTAATCAATATATCACGTGTTGTTTTATATTTCATATATTGGTTTTATTTTGTTATATGTTATAATCGTATATTAACATATATATATCCTGTGTGTGTATCACCAGAAGCGTGTATTCCTAAGGTATGTTGGAAAGCATGCTCAGTTGGATTTCTCTTAAGGCTACATGCACACGACCGTTGCCTGCCTCCGCGTCTGCTCCTCCTTGAAATTTTGCATCCGTCAAAAAAAACGGATGACGGACCGTTTTTTTTGACGGATCCGATTTTTATGGCAGATCCATTGTAAAAATGCCTATCCTTGTCCGCAAACGTGAAAAAAATAGGACATGCACTATTTTTTTGACGGAATGAAAACACGGATCACGGATGCGGAACAAAAACGGTTGACCATCCGCATTTTTTGACGGGCCCATTGAAATGAATAGGGAAGCATCCAATCCGTGAAAAAAAACGGAACGGACGCGGAAACAAACAACGGTCGTGTGCATGGGGCCTTAATAAGAAGTTGCTGACGGAAAAGTTGTGTTATTTTCATAAGATAAGGCACCTGTGAAATCCTAAACCCACACATTTGTTGTCTACATTTTAACTTTATGACATGAGAACAGTTATACTAGTTTCTGGGAATTTAAGTTTTAATTGCTTCAAGTGTCAGAGGGTATGCCTCCCTTTTGATGCATGTCCCAGGTGGTGGTTGTTTACCACTGAACATAAAGTCACATTAAATAAATTTAACTCCTAAAAGCTTTACATTTATAGCTTATACAACATTGCGTTCTAGGTATCGGCAGGTAACATAACACGTTCACCACAAAATATTTTGGGTAATGTATGATCTCACAGTACCATTACCATATGTGCACACCCTCTGGTTTGGTTGGAAGACCGTTATCTAAAGGGGTGTATGCTTCTGATAAGTCTGTGAATATTAATCATAGACGGGATGAGAGAGGGATTCGAAGAGAAAGAAAAAACTACAAACAAAGTATTAAACAGACACAGGGATTTTATCCTGGATCACGGGAAACCCTCAGGAGAGATGACCGTCCCTCCGGAGCCCTACTCACCTTTTGACCCTTGGTAACGTATATCTTGCTTATTGCTTGTGGTGTTGATAAGTTACTCAGCCCGGTATATAGTCAAAGATCCCCAATTGTGGATCTGTAATTGATAAGGCCCCTGATCAAGTCTGATCATTCCCTTAGCAAAGATGCATATTGCTAATTGAGCATCAGACATTGGTACTTAGTCCTTGGGAACTTTGTTATTCCCTAGCCTGATACCGAGCTGGTAAAATTTATAGTGCTGCCATATACCTCAATTGGTTAAAAGGTGATAGAAAGGGGTACTTTTCTTTAATTTGGATTGTTGCATATCATTGCATTGATTGGCGATATTCAGTATTGATTGAAAGTAGTGGTATTATATTGCATTGTCTATCATTGTACAGGTTGTATCATCGATTTTGTATTTAGCACTTATGTATAATAAACTCACATATATTTTTGCATAGATGATGGTACCTAGTTTCCTTTCTAGTTGCACAAAATAATTAAGGTTCTCGCAAACCAGCTGAGAGGTTATTATGTCGCGCTCTCCTCAATAGGATCAATAACTTTGATATTTTTTCCTTTGATCCTTTCTTTTGTTTTTTTTTTGTATATAAAGCATTTTGCGCTTTATATCCGCGACAGTTGTTACCCAATTGTTAGTTAAAGAAAACCTGCCAGAACCTTCTAGGGATTGATGTTTTGCAAGCGCTGGGAGCCCACATACACTTTTACCCTGATGGCACTACCCGTGTTGATTTTGGGGCCCTAGAGGAAGTATTATGTCCCTTAATAGCGACACAAGCCTGAGACTGAACCATCAATTAACCCTTGTAGACCAGGCTGTTCTTGAGATGGTACCGAAGGATTTATGGGCAACATCAAAAACAGACATAGGGAAACTCCCCGTGTCTCCGGTCACTGTGTATCTTAAGCCAGGATGTCAGCCCCCTCAAGTGAAACAGTACCCGCTCAGTCATGCCCAGGAGATAGCAGTGGCCAGTCAAATTGATGCTTTTCTCCAGGCTGGTGTATTGATAAAAAGCAGTATCTCCCGCTAATACCCCGCTGTTCCCAATAAAAAAAGGAACCAGTTAAGGAACAGCCTGTTAATTACAGGATGGTTCATGATCTTAGAGAAGTTAACAAGGTGACAGTTTTACAAACTCCAAAAGTGCCAAACCCACATACCTTACTGTCACAAGTTCCACCCACTGCCACATGTTTCACAGTCCTAGATCTGGTAAATTCCTTCTTTAGTGCCCCGCTACATCCTGACTGCCAGTATCTGTTTGCCTTTACATTTAAGGGTAACCAGTATACCTGGACCGTCCAGCCTCTTCGAGCTCAGAACTCCCAGACCGTGTATACACAGGCTCTGCAATCTGTCCTTACAGACTGGGCACCACCTGGTTCCATGGTCCTGTTACAGTACCTGGTTGATTTGCTCCTGTGTGCTTGCTGTGAGGCAACTATATCTCTTTTACTTTTCCTACATCAGAACGGGTGTAAAGCCTCAAAGCAGAAGCTGCAGTGTTGTAAAACAAGGTTGTATTTCTAGGACACTGCCTCACCCATGAAGCTCACCACCTAACCCCAGAAAGAAAGGAGGCTGCTGAAAGGATACAAGAGCAGAAAGCCTAAGGCCCCTTTTATACGGGCGAGTTTTCCGCGCGGGTGCAATGCGTGAGGAGGACGCTTTGCACCCTCACTGAATCCGGACCCATTCATTTCTATGGGGCTGTGCACATGAGCGGTGATTTTCACGCATCACTTCTGCGTTGCGTGAAAATCGCAGTATGCTCTATATTGTGTGTTTTTCACGCAACGCAGGCCCCATAGAAGTGAATGAGGCTGCAGGAAAATCGCAAGCAAGTGCGGATGCGTTGCGATTTTCCCGCATGGTTGCTTAGCAACGGGACCCGATCTCTATTATCTTCCCTTATAACATGGTTATAAGGGGAAATAATAGCATTCTTAATAAAGAATGCATAGTTAAATGAAGGGGTTAAAAATAATATAAGTTAACTTACCTTAGCCACTTGATCGCGTAGTTGCGATCTCTCCTCTCTTTCCCTGCATCAGCTAAGATCTAAAGGACCTGTGATGACGTCACATCACATGGTCCAATCACATGGTCCATCTTACCATGGTGATGGACCATGTGATGTGACGTCATCACAGGTCCTTTAGCTGTTAGCTGATGTAGGAAAGAGTAGAAGATCGCAACTGCAGCGATCAATGGCTAAAGTTAACTTTATTATTACAACCCTTCCTCTTCATTTTACTATGCATTCTTTATTAAGAATGCTATTATTTCCCCTTATAACCATGTTATAAGGGAAAATAATCAATTCTCCAGAAGACCCGAAACCGGACTTCAGTGATGAAGTTCGGGTTGGGTACCAAACATGGCGATTTTTCTCACGCACGTGCAAAGCGCGTTACAGATGCTTGCACCCGCGCGGGAAAAACACGCATATTCCCGCACTGCACCCGCCTCTTATCCGGGTGTCAAACATGACGCCCGTGTGAAAGGGGCCTAAGGGTGTGTTTGGGGCCGGTGTCATACTGTCGCCCCTGGATTAGACATGCCTTCATGTTAATGCAGCCTCTGTATTTGTCTGTCATCTGACCCATTTCACCTTACAGAAGAGGCAGTAAATAATTTCCATAAATTGAAACAGTGCATAACCTTGGCCCCAGCCCTGGGTATTCCAAAATATATCTAGGAATTTAACTTGTTCTATTCAGAAATGGGGGAGGGGGCACAGAAAGTAGAGGCAGCCTCCTAAATGACATGATGGAACATGATCCCCATGACTGTGTACAATTAATGCAACAAGAAACGTCAGGACTTAATCATGTCCATGAAAACCCCCCTGATAACCCTGATTTTGAGTATTTTGTAGATGGAAACAGGTTGATGGGAGAGGACGGCTGGTTCCACACTGGATATGCAGTGGTCACACAGCATGAGGTAGGGATAGCTCAACCACTGCCACCTCACATGTCAGCGCAGGAGGCGGAGCTGAAGGCATTCACTGAGGCGTGTAAATTCGCCAAGGGGAAGAAGGTGAACATCTACACGGACTCAAGGTATGCTTTTGGTATTTTATATGACTATGGACCCATATGGCAGTCTAGAGACTTTCTAACATCAGCAGGCCAGCCAATTAAAGATAAAGACTCTGTACTTGAACTTATGAACTCTGTTATTTATTTATAAATCTTTATTTATTGAAAGATTTTGCAAAGGATCACATACAAAAACTGTGGGGCCTGTCCACAGATACATCCAGGGGGGGCCCTGTCCACAGATACTTCTGGGGGGGGGGGGCTGGGGGGTCCTGTCCACAGATACATCCAGGGCGCAAAACATCAAAAGGCCTAGAGTAATATAGTCAACTGGTTGTCTATAAGCTCTACCAACCAGCACAATGGGAGAGATTGGCATACCATGTTTGCCAGGGGGACTATGTTGTCAAGAATTTGTCGTGCGACAGTGTAGCCCAACTACTGAGCTGCTCCATCCTACAGATCTCTTGTACCTTTTCCGCCCAATCAAACACAGAGGGCGGACAATCCTTCAGCCAGTACTTAGGGATAACTAACTTAGCTGCCACAATAAGCAAAGATTGTAAAAGGGACTTTCCAGTAAGTCTACCTCTCACATTCTGGTTAAGTAGTACTAGAGAGGATGTAAGCGTACTTGAAGAAGAATGTCAACCCAAAAAGCAGAGAATCGTGGACATGACTACCAGATATGCAGCATCGAGCCATGTTCATCATGACACCTCCAACACTCGGCTGGAATTAATGGGTTCATTTTATGCAAGGTTGCAGGGGTACGATACCATCTAGTTATAATTTTATAGGTGTTTTCCTGTATCCGAATACATTTGGAGTGACCATGAGAATTTAGCTAAATTTGCTTGGCTTCTGTATCTGTAAAAACCACGCCAAGGTCCCTCTCCAATTGCAAAATGAAATTGGGTTTCGTAGTGATGTAACTGTCTAATAACTTTTGATATAAAAAGGAGATGAGACCTTTGCTAGATGTCACAGAGACCAGTGATGCTTCATACCATGTGTCAGAGGCCCCAGTCTTGTTAGCTATTAAAAAGTGGGAACAGACGTTGTGGAAATTAGGGATGTCCCGATACCAGTATGGGTATCGGGACCGATATCGGCATGTGCACGATAGAGGGACTGAGCGCTCAAGCTGATAGAGACTGCGCCGCAATAGTTAGTAAGTTCGGGCTACTTTTACATAGATTAGGTTTACATTAATACTGTATAGGAGCTGCGGGGCCGGTGTATTAGAGTCACATTGCAAGTCCGCAATGCACAGCTCATATCCTGGGAGTTTTTTTTTTCTCCCAGGCTGTGAGCTGAGCGATGCGATTGGCCAGCGCTACAGCCTGGGATACGCCTAGTATAACCAAGTGATACTAGGCTCCGCCTTGTAGAACCAAGTCACAGAAGATACCGGAGCCTATACCGGGCGAACGGAGCAGCGCCCAGGGATAATAGTAAGTGCAGGGAGATCCCTGGGTGCCGCTCTACATGTCAGCATACTTAGTACACAATTTTTACCCTGATGAAAGGTCCTCTTTAAGGTAAAGGCTAATACAAGATATGCCACGGTGGAAGCAAAAGGCAATGATCGAGCAGACAAGGCAGCCAAATGAGCTGCACTCCAGCTACTAAATGCTGACTAGAGTTAGGGTTCGACGAGTTCGGCCAAACTTCGCAAAAAAGTTTCGAGTTTGCGACCCGAACTTGACCCCGAACTCTATTGAAGTCAATGGGGACCCAAACTTTTGGGCACTAAAATGGCTTTCAAAATGTCATGGAAAGGGCTAGAGGGCTGAAAAATGTGCTTAAGAGCATGACAAGTGCCCCGCAAACAAATGTGGATAGGGAAATGACTTTAAATAAAATAAATAAAAATTTAAAATAACAATCTTGAACTAGGAGGAGGTGGATGTGGAATAGGAGGTTAAGGAGGCGGTGACCGTGGTGGTGTAGGTTGACGTGGAAGCGGGGGTGGAGGAGGTAGCCAAAACTTTTTTTTTTTGTTTGTTTTTTTATTGGGGTAGCCCCCAAAATATTGGGACATATAAAAGGATAAAACAAAGAATAAGTGCACTTGAGTACAAGAATGGATGGTTGAGGTCGGTATAAATGTCTTTTCTGCACAAGGTACAGACAAGTCTTGTGGGATCCATGCCTGGTTCATTTTAATAAACGTGAGATTGTCCACGTTGCCTGTGGACAGGCGGCTGTGTTTGTCTGTAATGATGCCCCCTGCCGTGCTAAATACACGTTCAGACAAAACACTGGCCACAGGGCAGGCCAGCACCTCCAGGGCATAAAAGGCTAGCTCAGGCCATGTGCCCAATTTGGAGACCCAGAAGTTGAATGGGGCCGACCCATCCGTCAGTATGTGTAGGCGTACGCTGCATTTATAACATTCCAATAAAACCGTAACCTACTGCATTTACATAGTTGTTTGCAAAAAAACACAGTTTTTGTACTAGACAGTCCATTTGTGATAGTGAAGTAATTGTATTGTATTGAATTGCTCTGTTACACTGTTGTGTGACCTAAAGAAATGTATACTTTTTATGACACGGGCACTGCCTTAATGTTAGTGAACTTAATTGTTGACTATTGGCAGTTAAATTGTCACCTGAGATAAACCATCTGTTAGTTTGGTGGATGAACGCAAATAATGAGAACGTCAAATAAGGGACGTGGCCCTGGTCGTGGTGCTGCTGGTGTTGGTGGAGCTCCTGTTGCAGGGAGAGGACGTGGTCGATCTGTGCCAGCTACAAACCAAAATGAAACACCTTCCTCAGGTTCGCGTAGACGACAGAGCCTTCAGCATTATTTGGTAGGCCCGAATGACGCTCTACGAATGGTGAGGCCAGAACAAGTACAGTCGCTAGTAGATTGGGTGGCTGACAGTGCCTCCAGTTCCTTCACGTTGTCTCCCACCCCGTCCCCTGCCGCAGCACATCTCTGATGATGACGAAACACAGGTTTGAAACTGCTGAGGCTTTCTGCAGTGTGCAGACCGACAAAGAGGCAGGAGTGAAGACTGGGTGGAAGGGGGCTTTAGGGGTCACGCAAGCTTTCCATACAGCATACCATCGCCAAAGTTGCAGGAGCGTCGAGCGCCTAAATGGCATGCTCAAATTGAAAATTCAGAAAGCTATGCAGGAAAGTCAGCGGCCTTGACCAAAGTGTTTGCCTTTAGCCTTATACTCAGTCAGGACCACCCCAAACAGAAAGACAGGATTGTCCTCATTGGAGATTCTGTTTAGAAGCGCCCCCAGATTCGGATTGTATTTTCCACAAAATTTACAAAGGAACTATGATAGCCTAACAAGCTACATGCCGGCCCTCCCACAGAGGCGTGAGCACACCCATAAACAAGTTTTTGCTTCCCTTCCAGAGTCAGTAGGAAGAACACACAGTCTGCAACCAGGAGACCGGGGGGTGAGAAAAGACATGTGAGAAAAAGCCTGGATCCCAGATTTCATGGTCGTTTCCAAGTCCTGTTGACTACTCATCCAGCAGTAAAGGGTGAAGGAAAGCTTAACTAGATACACGCTTCTCACTGCAAGAAAGTTCTGACGCCCAAGGATGAGGATCCTCCTGCTGATGGCCGCCCTAATTCTGGGAACAACGGCACTGTACCAAGAATAACTGGGACAATGCACTTATTCGACACCACCAGGTGCTGTTTACAGGACTCAGTGACACTGGCAGTTTGTCTCCTAAAGAAGACTAGGGCCTGATGATCAAAAGTATAATTCCACTGCAGTCCATCTCCCCATAGCAGGGTGGGTGGAGGCTCCCTGGTGGCAAGAGAAACGATAATGCAAGTAGTGTTGATTATAATAGTAGTATATGCTGTGATTAAGCTTATGTTTATGTGCTCCAACAGGTTCTGTAGCAAAAGGAGAAACTACCAGGATTATTGAGAGGTCTTGGGAACTGCATCAATACCTGAGAGGGAATCTGGCGTTCGGCTGGCAGTTTGACCTATCCCACCTGAAGTATGATGTCCATTCCAAGATATCTCAAAATGGCGGAATTGTGAGGGTTGAAAATCCATTTTGTATAAATATGTCCTCCATCTTGTCCATATATGGAAAATTACTGAGACAAGTGCGAAGGATGCGGGTTGGGGGGGGGGGTCTCTGTGTATCCTAGCTTCAAGGCCAGGGTAAGGCAGCTCCCTCACTCCCCTTATCAGAGTTTGATGTCCAAGAATGTTATGTTTTCTGTGAAACTTCTTAATTAGAATTCTTTTAGTATGATGCGGAAGTATTAACTTTTATGAATAACCATTCAAATCATTAGTTTCGATTTCTACTCCCTTGGCCGTGTGCCAGGTTTGTCTGTGATTATCTGTATAAAGATATATGCTTGTATGAGAGTGTATCTGATTCAGTGATGCACCTGTGTTAGCTCTCCTGAGTTCTCATGAGAACATTTCAATTGGGACCCCGACAAAACAAATGGTGGACCTAATCCATATTGCTCCCTCAGGTTGGACTGGACATTTACCAGGATCACTCGTGTTAATGTCACTTCAATCAGAGCTGTATAAGATGTAGTAATTAAGGAACTTCTCAAGTACTGCCTCTAAGTCCTCTGTTTGATGTGCACATGTGCGGAACATCATGACGGGTTGAATAAAGGTAGTATGAAGTTTCTATGATGCCCACAAGAAAATATATCTTAGTGGACAGGTTTTGAGCCAAGACCTTTGTTAAGCTGACCATTCGCATACACACTAGCCTCTTCCTGACATCAGAGGAAGGGGAGCTAGTGGTAGAATCTGCAGACCTTCTTAAGGTGTGTGTCTCTTTAGCAAATCGTTATTTCTTTGAGGGACGACACGTTTGATCTAACTGAATTTCATTGTTTCAGGATTTGAAGACACCGGCAGCACAGATCTATTGTACCCACACGCTTACACTAGTGTTGTGCCTATGGTCGCACAACACAAAAAGGTGAGCAGAATCTTCCAACCGTTACCAATGAAAGTGGGACATACAACCCTATGATCGCTTGTCCCTCCTTCTGTGTTTGCCACAAATTATTGTAATAAGACAAATGTTGACAGCTTAGCTGAGGGGTACGGGTAAGCGTAACCCTGTGGTTCAGAGTAGCAGGTTGACGTTAAAATATGGGTGACCCTTTAACCTCCCGTCCTGAGTCTAAATTATGATCCTGACTAGGCCTGCACGATATATCGCCAAAGCAATCGTATTGCGATAATCAATTGCGATATGGCGATTTATCCGACCCAAAAATGCTGCGATTACCGTATTTGTCGCCCTATAACACGTACTCCCCCCCCCCCCCCAAAGTGGGGGGAAAATAGCAGTGCGTCTTATGGGGCGAATGCTGCATTTTGCTGAATTTACAATGATACACCGCACCGTGATGTCACACGGTGGGTGTATCAGTTGAGAGGGAGGAGAGTCTGGCGTCTGCTTTTATAATGACAGCGGGGCCCGTGCAGTGACTGTATTCTACTACACGGGCCCCGCTCACTGTATAAAATCTTATCTATAATTGTAGGGATTGTTAATATCTAAAAATCCAGGGTAATCAGCGCCTGTATTACTTACAAGCGCTCGGTAGCAGAAAGGAGGGAGGACGGGCGCTGGCAGCACAAGACACTACGTCATGCGCCTGCGCTGCCTGCTTCATTCGTAAAGTGGGCGGCGCAGGCGCGTGATGTAGTGAGTCACGCTGCCAGTGCCTGTTCTGCCTCCTCTCTGCTACCGAGCGCTTGTAAGTAATACAGGCACTGATTACCCAGGATTTTTATACATTAAAGGATAACTGTCACATTTAGACCCTAATTTCAGTTTTCATATATGTAGTAAAAAAAAAAATGTGACAGTTACACTTTAACAATCCCTACAATTATAGATACGATTATATACAGAGAGCGGGGCCCGTGTAGTAGAATACAGTCACTGCACCCAGATGCGACCTCCACCCCCTGTATTGTGGATGACACATAGCATAAGATGCTATATATGTGTCACCCACAGATCCCCAATTGCAGTAATGCAAATATATTATTTAATTTAGTAAAAGATGTTTTATTTTGAAACACTGCGCATTTCAGTTCTTGAGTTAAGCATAACTACATTTCAGCATGATCAGTAATTTGTGTGTGCTTTTGCCTTGAAAATCCAAGGAAATATACCTCTAGCACAATTCCCTTAAAATATTTCATATTGTTATCGAAATTTTTAGGGCCCTAATCGCAATCGCACAAAATTCCCATATCGTGCAGCCTTAATCCTGACACTTTCCTGTATGTGATATCCCCTTAGCGGTCAGTATTGGGGATGAGCGAATCAACTTCAGATTAAACATCCAAAGTCGATTCGCTTAACCTCTTAAGGACGAAGGGCGTACATGTACGCCCTTCGTCCGCACTTTAAAGATGGCGCCCGCTCCCGCACGGAGCGGGCGCCCGAGCTGCGGGTAAAAGCTTGATTCATCAAGCTGACACCCGCAGCTCATGTCCGCGACCGGCAGCGATGCCGATCGCGGACATTTAACCCCTCAGATGCCGTGGTCAATCCTGACCACGGCATCTGATCAGCACAAACCGAAAGTTTCACTTTCGGTTTTGCTCGGCTCCTGATGGCCACAAGGGGAGCCGAGCATGCATGTAGTACCCTAGGTTTCTGTGAATGAAACCTAGGGTACTACACAGTATTCCTATGGAGCCTATGACTGTAATAGGCTCCATAGGAAATATGCGATTTTCTCATATATTCCAATGCTATTGCATTGGAATATATGAGAATAGCAATCTGATGATTGCATCTTATAGTTCCCTATGGGAGCTATAAGAAAGTGGTAAAAAAAAAAAAAAAAAGTTTAAAAATAAAAATTAAATAAAAAAATATAAAAATTCAAATCACCCCCTTTCCCCAAAATGAAAATAAAATAAATAAAAAATAAAAATTACACATAATGGGTGTCGCAATGTGCTAAACGCCCATACTATAATAATATTAAAAATATTCACCATACGGTAAACATAAAAACGGAAAGAAAGCGTCCAAATGGCTAATTCGCCATTTTTGGACGCTTCATTTCCTAAAAAAATGAATAAAAAGTGATCAAAACATCATACGCACCCCATAATGGTATCAATTAAAAGTTCAGATTGCCCATGAAAAATGAGCCCCTACACTGCTCCGTACGCATAATTACAAAAAAGTTATAGGGGTCAAAACATGGCGACAAAAAAATAAAATAAAAAATTCCCACTTTTAATTTTTTTTCACTATCAAAACGCAAGAAAAACTATACATATTAGGTATTGCCGGATTCGTACTGACCTGAAGAATAAAATTAACCAGTCAGTTTTATCGCAAATCGAACGTTGTAATTTAAAAACCCGTAAAACTGTGGTGAAATTGCTTTTTTTGCAATTTCACCCCATTTGGAATTTTTTTCCCGTTTCCCACTACATCACATGCAAAAATAAATGGTAGCGTTAAAAAGTACAACTTGTCCCGCAAAAAATAAGCCGTCATATGGCTATGTGAGCGGAAATATAAAAATGTTATGGCTTTTGGAAGGCAGGGAGCGCAAAACAAAAACGCAAAAATCCCAAAACCCCCGGTCCTTAAGGGGTTAAAACGTTGTTCTAATACTGCTCCGTACAGTATTAGAATGTATTGGCTCTGATGAGTCAAAGTTATTGCTTTTAATAACGTCATAAATTAATTTCTACTGTAAAAAAACATTTCCCGAACTCGGCTTCGGTTCCAAGGTACAGTACAAATTGATTTATGAAGTTATTACGCAAAGTCTCATGAAGCAACAACTTCAGCTCATCGGAGCCAATACATTCTAATACTGTACGGAGCTCCTGCTCCGTACTGCATTGGAACGAAGTTTTATGGGAATAGACTTTGGATGTTTCATCAGAAGTCAACTCGCTAATCCCTAATCAGTATGTGAGGGATGACAAACCATTTTGTATGAACAGGTCCTCCATCTTGTGCATGTGTGGAAAAATAAATTAATTAAAGAGCCAGCTGGAGTCTCTGTGTATATAGACCAAATGTTCCTTAACTGCAAGGCCAAGGTAAGCAGCTCCCTCACTCCCTTATCAGAGTTGAACATACAAGAGAGAGTTATGTTCCTTCTGAGTTTGGGATGTACTACTGAAGAACGTCAACTCTGAGATAAGATGCTACAGAAACTTTTTAATTATCATTATTCTGTTAGAATGGTGCGGAAGTATTAACTTTTATGAATAACAAATCAAATCATTAGTTTTGATTTCCACCCCCTTGGTGGTGTGTCAGATTTGTCTGTGATTATCTGTAGGGTTATAAAGATGTATGTTTTCATGGAATAAAGAGGAGAGAGAATTTAATTCAGCAGTGTCTGTGTCAGCTCTCCGAGCGCTCATAAACAAAACATCAATTGGGACCCCGGCAGTCATAGAGGTGGGGGTTTTGCCCCAACAAGGACAAAGCTCGTGACCCGTCAGCTGAGGATTTAATACATGTTTGGGGCAGGATTCAGTTCTTCTCCTGAATTGTTTCCAACACGACTTTGATGGGTTTTCACTGTTATGCACATACAGGAGGCGCTGTGCTGCTCAGGAGCAGGTGTCAGGAGGAGGAGGAGTCGGAGGAGCTGTGCAGCTCAGGTGTCGGGGCAACAGGAGGAGACAGAGGAGCTGTGTAGGTGTCAATGGGAAGAGTCGGAGGAGCTGTGCAGCTCAGGTGTCGGGGCAACAGGAGGAGACAGAGGAGCTGTGTAGGTGTCAGTGGGAGGAGTCGGAGAAGCTATACAGCTCAGGTGCCAGCGGGAGGAGTCATGAGGAGCTGTGGAGCTCAGGTGCAGGTGTCAGCGGGAAGAGTTGTGCAGCTCAGGTGCAGGTGTCAGCGGGAGGAGTCGGAGGAGCTGTGAAGCTCAGCTGTCTGTCGAGCTAATCCTTCAATGTTCTCCATCCAACAGCACTAGAAGATAAGGGTGAGGTCAGAGGCGTCTCCCTAAATTACCCCCGCGCCCTTCAGATAACCTCCCCAGGGACACCTACCAGCACTTTAGTCACCTGGAAAACCTGCGCCTGGTACTGGGTCACGCCCTGCACATTGCGCTTCAGTCTCTCCAGCTCCCCATACAGCTCCTGCACGGCCTCCTGGAACTCTGCAGGACAGAACAATACAATGACTACAGGCCCTGCCCCCTCACCTCCTGCCCAGTACACCCCACCCCCTCCTGCCCAGTACACCCCACCCCCTCACCTCCTGCCCAGTACAACAGCACCCCCTCACCTCCTGCCCAGTACAACGCACCCCCTCACCTCCTGCCCAGTACAACGCACCCCCTCACCTTCTGCCCAGCAAACCCCACCCCCTCACCTCCTGCCTAGTACACCTCACCTCCTGCCCAGTACAACGCACCCCCTCACCTCCTGCCCAGCAAACCCCACCCCCTTACGGCCTTACCTCCTGCCCAGTACAACACACCCCCTCACCTCCTGCCCAGTACAACGCACCCCTCACCTTCTGCCTAGTACACCCGACCCCTCACCTCCTGCCCAGTACACCCCACCCCCTCACCTCCTGCCCAGTACACCCCACCCCCTCACCTCCTGCCCAGTACACCCCACCCCCTCACCTCCTGCCCAGTACACCCCACCCTCTCACCTCCTGCCCAGTACACCCCACCCTCTCACCTCCTGCCCAGTACACCCCACCCTCCCACCTCCTGCCCAGTACAACGCACCCCCTCAACTCCTGCCCAGTACACCCCACCCTCTCACCTCCTGCCTAGTACACCCCACCCCCTCACCTCCTGCCCAGCAAACCCCGCCCCCTCATGGACAGCCCAGTACACCCCACCCCCTCACCTCCTGCCCAGCAAACCCCGCCCCTCATGGACAGCCCAGTACTCTCCGACCCCTCACCTCCTGCCCAGCAAACCACGCCCCCTCATGGACAGCCCAGTACTCTCCGACCCCTCACCTCCTGCCCAGTCCACCCCACTCTCTCACTTCCTGCCAAGTCCACCCCTCCCCCTCGCCACCTGCCGAGTAAACCCCGCCCCCTACCAAATAACCCCCCCTTCCTCAAACCCGAGAGGCGCTGTACAACACCCGTCAGGCCCCTCAACATCCAGCCGCCTCCTTACCTCGCACCGCAGCTTTAGGCTCCATGGCGCTGATTTCCCGGTCGTTTCGCGCCTTATTAATGAACCAACCAGTGACTGAACGGTGCGTCCTGTGTGACAGCCAATCAGCGAGCAGAATCATTAGACGCATTCAGTCCTAGCGGCCATGTCAAATGTGGGCACGTGAGGGAAAGCGACTGAAACGAGCAAGGTAATACCTCAGTGTTATATCCTGGGGTACACCTGACACCCCAATACCTCAGTGTTATATCCTGGGTACACCTGACACCCCAATACCTCAGTGTTATATCCTGAGTACACCTGACACCCCAATACCTCAGTGTTATATCCTGGGTACACATGACACCCCAATACCTCAGTGTTATATCCTGGGGTACACCTGACACCCCAATACCTCAGTGTTATATCCTGGGGTACACCTGACACCCCAATACCTCAGTGTTATATCCTGGGTACACCTGACACCCCAATACCTCAGTGTTATATCCTGGGTACACCTGACACCCCAATACCTCAGTGTTATATCCCCGGAGTACACCTGACACCCCAATACCTCAGTGTTATATCCTGGGTACACATGACACCCCAATACCTCAGTGTTATATCCTGGGGTACACCTGACACCCCAATACCTCAGTGTTATATCCTGGGGTACACCTGACACCCCAATACCTCAGTGTTGTATCCTGGGTACACCTGACACCCCAATACCTCAGTGTTATATCCTGGGTACACCTGACACCCCAATACCTCAGTGTTATATCCTGCGGTACACCTGACACCCCAATACCTCAGTGTTTTATCCCCGGAGTACACCTGACACCCCAATACCTCAGTGTTTTATCCCCGGAGTATACCTGACACCCCAATACCCCAGTGTTTTATCCTGGGTACACATGACACCCCAATACCTCATTGTTATATCCTGGGGTACACCTGACACCCCAATACCTCAGTGTTTTATCCCCGGAGTACACATGACACCCCAATACCTCAGTGTTATATCCTGGGTACACATGACACCCCAATACCTCAGTGTTATATCCTGGGAGTCCACCTGACACCCCAATACCTCAGTGTTATATCCTGGGTACACCTGACACCCCAATACCTCAGTGTTATATCCTGGGTACACCTGACACCCCAATACCTCAGTGTTATATCCTGGGTACACCTGACACCCCAATACCTCAGTGTTATATCCTGGAGTACACCTGACACCCCAATACCTCAGTGTTATATCCTGGGTACACCTGACACCCCAATACCTCAGTGTTATATCCTGGGGTACACCTGACACCCCAATACCTCAGTGTTATATCCTGGGTACACCTGACACCCCAATACCTCAGTGTTATATCCTGGGTACACCTGACACCCCAATACCTCAGTGTTATATCCTGGGTACACCTGACACCCCAATACCTCAGTGTTATATCCTGGGTACACCTGACACCCCAATACCTCAGTGTTATATCCTGGGTACACCTGACACCCCAATACCTCAGTGTTATATCCTGGGTACACCTGACACCCCAATACCTCAGTGTTATATCCTGGGGTACACCTGACACCCCAATACCTCAGTGTTATATCCTGGGTACACCTGACACCCCAATACCTCAGTGTTATATCCTGGGTACACCTGACACCCCAATACCTCAGTGTTATATCCTGGGGTACACCTGACACCCCAATACCTCAGTGTTATATCCTGGGTACACCTGACACCCCAATACCTCAGTGTTATATCCTGGGTACACCTGACACCCCAATACCTCAGTGTTATATCCTGGGTACACCTGACACCCCAATACCTCAGTGTTATATCCTGGGTACACCTGACACCCCAATACCTCAGTGTTATATCCTGGGGTACACCTGACACCCCAATACCTCAGTGTTATATCCTGGGGTACACCTGACACCCCAATACCTCAGTGTTATATCCTGGGTACACCTGACACCCCAATACCTCAGTGTTATATCCTGGGTACACCTGACACCCCAATACCTCAGTGTTATATCCTGGGTACACCTGACACCCCAATACCTCAGTGTTATATCCTGGGTACACCTGACACCCCAATACCTCAGTGTTATATCCTGGGTACACCTGACACCCCAATACCTCAGTGTTATATCCTGGGTACACCTGACACCCCAATACCTCAGTGTTATATCCTGGGGTACACCTGACACCCCAATACCTCAGTGTTATATCCTGGGTACACCTGACACCCCAATACCTCAGTGTTATATCCTGGGTACACCTGACACCCCAATACCTCAGTGTTATATCCTGGGTACACCTGACACCCCAATACCTCAGTGTTATATCCTGGGGTACACCTGACACCCCAATACCTCAGTGTTATATCCTGGGTACACCTGACACCCCAATACCTCAGTGTTATATCCTGGGGTACACCTGACACCCCAATACCTCAGTGTTATATCCTGGAGTCCACCTGACACCCCAATACCTCAGTGTTATATCCTGGGGTACACCTGACACCCCAATACCTCAGTGTTATATCCTGGGTACACCTGACACCCCAATACCTCAGTGTTATATCCTGGGTACACCTGACACCCCAATACCTCAGTGTTATATCCTGGGTACACCTGACACCCCAATACCTCAGTGTTATATCCTGGGTACACCTGACACCCCAATACCTCAGTGTTATATCCTGGGGTACACCTGACACCCCAATACCTCAGTGTTATATCCTGGGTACACCTGACACCCCAATACCTCAGTGTTATATCCTGGGTACACCTGACACCCCAATACCCCAGTGTTATATCCTGGGAGTCCACCTGACACCCCAATACCTCAGTGTTATATCCTGGGTACACCTCACACCCCAATACCTCAGTGTTATATCCTGGGTACACCAGACACCCCAATACCTCAGTGTTATATCCTGGGGTACAGCTGACACCCCAATACCTCAGTGTTTTATCCCCGGAGTACACCTGACACCCCAATACCTCAGTGTTATATCCTGGGTACACCTGACACCCCAATACCTCAGTGTTATATCCTGGGTACACCTGACACCCCAATACCTCAGTGTTATATCCTGGGGTACACCTGACACCCCAATACCTCAGTGTTATATCCTGGGTACACCTGACACCCCAATACCTCAGTGTTATATCCTGGGGTACACCTGACACCCCAATATCTCAGTGTTATATCCCGGGAGTCCACCTGACACCCCAATACCTCAGTGTTATATCCTGGGGTACACCTGACACCCCAATACCTCAGTGTTATATCCTGGGTACACCTGACACCCCAATACCTCAGTGTTATATCCTGGGGTACATCTGACACCCCAATACTTCAGTGTTATATCCCGGGAGTCCACCTGACACCCCAATACCTCAGTGTTATATCCTGGGTACACCTGACACCCCAATACCTCAGTGTTATATCCTGGGTACACCTGACACCCCAATACCTCAGTGTTATATCCTGGGGTACACCAGACACCCCAATACCTCAGTGTTATATCCTGGGGTACACCTGACACCCCAATACCTCAGTGTTATATCCTGGGTACACCTGACACCCCAATACCCCAGTGTTATATCCTGGGAGTCCACCTGACACCCCAATACCTCAGTGTTATATCCTGGGTACACCTGACACCCCAATACCTCAGTGTTATATCCTGGGTACACCAGACACCCCAATACCTCAGTGTTATATCCTGGGGTACAGCTGACACCCCAATACCTCAGTGTTTTATCCCCGGAGTACACCTGACACCCCAATACCTCAGTGTTATATCCTGGGGTACACCTGACACCCCAATACCTCAGTGTTATATCCTGGGTACACCAGACACCCCAATACCTCAGTGTTATATCCTGGGTACACCTGACACCCCAATACCTCAGTGTTATATCCTGGGTACACCTGACACCCCAATACCTCAGTGTTATATCCTGGGTACACCTGACACCCCAATACCTCAGTGTTATATCCTGGGTACACCTGACACCCCAATACCTCAGTGTTATATCCTGGGTACACCTGACACCCCAATACCTCAGTGTTATATCCTGGGTACACCTGACACCCCAATACCTCAGTGTTATATCCTGGGTACACCTGACACCAATACCTCAGTGTTATATCCTGGGTACACCTGACACCCCAATACCTCAGTGTTATATCCTGGGTACACCTGACACCCCAATACCTCAGTGTTATATCCTGGGTACACCTGACACCCCAATACCTCAGTGTTATATCCTGGGGTACACCTGACACCCCAATACCTCAGTGTTATATCCTGGGGTACACCTGACACCCCAATACCTCAGTGTTATATCCTGGGGTACACCTGACACCCCAATACCTCAGTGTTATATCCTGGGTACACCTGACACCCCAATACCTCAGTGTTATATCCTGGGTACACCTGACACCCCAATACCTCAGTGTTATATCCTGGGTACACCTGACACCCCAATACCTCAGTGTTATATCCTGGGTACACCTGACACCCCAATACCTCAGTGTTATATCCTGGGTACACCTGACACCCCAATACCTCAGTGTTATATCCTGGGGTACACCTGACACCCCAATACCTCAGTGTTATATCCTGGAGTACACCTGACACCCCAATACCTCAGTGTTATATCCTGGGTACACCTGACACCCCAATACCTCAGTGTTATATCCTGGGTACACCTGACACCCCAATACCTCAGTGTTATATCCTGGGGTACACCAGACACCCCAATACCTCAGTGTTATATCCTGGGGTACACCTGACACCCCAATACCTCAGTGTTATATCCTGGGTACACCTGACACCCCAATACCTCAGTGTTATATCCTGGGAGTCCACCTGACACCCCAATACCTCAGTGTTATATCCTGGGTACACCTGACACCCCAATACCTCAGTGTTATATCCTGGGTACACCTGACACCCCAATACCTCAGTGTTATATCCTGGGGTACAGCTGACACCCCAATACCTCAGTGTTTTATCCCGGAGTACACCTGACACCCCAATACCTCAGTGTTATATCCTGGGTACACCTGACACCCCAATACCTCAGTGTTATATCCTGGGTACACCTGACACCCCAATACCTCAGTGTTATATCCTGGGTACACCTGACACCCCAATACCTCAGTGTTATATCCTGGGGTACACCTGACACCCCAATACCTCAGTGTTATATCCTGGGTACACCTGACACCCCAATACCTCAGTGTTATATCCTGGGGTACACCTGACACCCCAATACCTCAGTGTTATATCCTGGGGTACACCTGACACCCCAATACCTCAGTGTTATATCCTGGGTACACCTGACACCCCAATACCTCAGTGTTATATCCTGGGAGTCCACCTGACACCCCAATACCTCAGTGTTATATCCTGGGTACACCTGACACCCCAATACCTCAGTGTTATATCCTGGGTACACCTGACACCCCAATACCTCAGTGTTATATCCTGGGGTACACCTGACACCCCAATACCTCAGTGTTATATCCTGGGTACACCTGACACCCCAATACCTCAGTGTTATATCCTGGGTACACCTGACACCCCAATACCTCAGTGTTATATCCTGGGAGTCCACCTGACACCCCAATACCTCAGTGTTATATCCTGGGTACACCTGACACCCCAATACCTCAGTGTTATATCCTGGGTACACCTGACACCCCAATACCTCAGTGTTATATCCTGGGGTACACCTGACACCCCAATACCTCAGTGTTATATCCTGGGTACACCTGACACCCCAATACCTCAGTGTTATATCCTGGGGTACACCTGACACCCCAATACCTCAGTGTTATATCCCCGGAGTACACCTGACACCCCAATACCTCAGTGTTATATCCTGGGGTACACCTGACACCCCAATACCTCAGTGTTATATCCTGGGTACACCAGACACCCCAATACCTCAGTGTTATATCCTGGGGTACACCTGACACCCCAATACCTCAGTGTTATATCCTGGGTACACCTGACACCCCAATACCTCAGTGTTATATCCTGGGTACACCTGACACCCCAATACCTCAGTGTTATATCCTGGGTACACCTGACACCCCAATACCTCAGTGTTATATCCTGGGGTACACCTGACACCCCAATACCTCAGTGTTATATCCTGGGTACACCAGACACCCCAATACCTCAGTGTTATATCCTGGGGTACACCTGACACCCCAATACCTCAGTGTTATATCCTGGGGTACACCTGACACCCCAATACCTTAGTGTTTTTTCCCCGGAGTACACCTGACACCCCAATACCTCAGTGTTATATCCTGGGTACATCTGACACCCCAATATCTTAGTGTTATATCCTGGGTACACCTGACACCCCAATACCTCAGTGTTATATCCTGGGGTACACCTGACACCCCAATACCTCAGTGTTATATCCCGGGAGTACACCTCACACCCCAATACCTCAGTGTTATATACTGGGTACACCTGACACCCCAATATCTCAGTGTTATATCCCGGGAGTCCACCTGACACCCCAATACCTCAGTGTTATATCCCGGGAGTCCACCTGACACCCCAATACCTCAGTGTTATATCCCGGGAGTCCACCTGACACCCCAATACCTCAGTGTTATATCCCGGGAGTCCACCTGACACCCCAATACCTCAGTGTTTTATCCCCGGAGTGCACCTGACACCCCAATACCTCAGTGTTATATCCTGGGAGTCCACCTGACACCCCAATACCTCAGTGTTTTATCCCCGGAGTCCAGCTGACACCCCAATACCTCAGTGTTATATCCTGGGGTACACCTGACACCCCAATACCTCAGTGTTATATCCTGGGAGTACACCTGACACCCCAGTATCTCAGTATTATATCCCGGGAGTCCACCTGACACCCCAATACCTCAGTGTTTTATCCTGGGGTACACCTGACACCCCAATACCTCAGTGTTATATCCCGGGAGTCCACCTGACACCCCAATACCTCAGTGTTTTATCCCCAGAGTCCATCTGACACCCCAATACCCCAGTGTTATATCCTGGGAGTCCACCTGACACCCCAATACCTCAGTGTTTTATCCCCGGAGTGCACCTGACACCCCAATACCTCAGTGTTATATCCTGGGAGTCCACCTGACACCCCAATACCTCAATGTTATATCCCGGGAGTCCACCTGACACCCCAATACCTCAGAGTTTTATCCCCGGAGTACACCTGACACCCCAATACCTTAGTCTTATATCCCCGGAGTCCACCTGACACCCCAATACCTCAGTGTTTTATCCCCGGAGTACACCTGACACCCCCCTGATATCACTGGAGACGGGTGTTTTATCATTATATCCCCCCTGATATCACTGGAGACGGGTGTTTTATCATTATATCCCCTGATATCACTGGAGACGGGTGTTTTATCATTATATCCCCTGATATCACTGGAGACGGGTGTTTTATCATTATATCCCCCCTGATATCACTGGAGACGGGTGTTTTATCATTATATCCCCACTGATATCACTAGAGACGGGTGTTTTATCATTATATCACTCGAGACGGGTGTTTTATCATTATATCCCCTGATATCACTGGAGACGGGTGTTTTATCATTATATCCCCTGATATCACTGGAGACGGGGTTTTATCGCTATATCCCCTGATATCACTGGAGACGGGTGTTTTATCATTATATCCCCTGATATCACTGGAGACGGGTGTTTTATCATTATATCCCCTGATATCACTGGAGACGGGTGTTTTATCATTATATCCCCTGATATCACTGGAGACGGGTGTTTTATCATTATATCCCCTGATATCACTGGAGACGGGTGTTTTATCATTATATCCCCTGATATCACTGGAGACGGGTGTTTTATCATTATATCCCCTGATATCACTGGAGACGGGTGTTTTATCATTATATCCCTGATATCACTGGAGACGGGTGTTTTATCATTATATCCCCTGATATCACTGGAGACGGGTGTTTTATCATTATATCCCCTGATATCACTGGAGACGGGTGTTTTATCATTATATCCCCTGATATCACTGGAGACGGGTGTTTTATTATTATATCCCCACTGATATCACTAGAGACGGGTGTTTTATCATTATATCCCCTGATATCACTGGAGACGGGTGTTTTATCATTATATCCCCCTGATATCACTGGAGACGGGTGTTTTATCATTATATCCCCTGATATCACTGGAGACGGGTGTTTTATCATTATATCCCCTGATATCACTGGAGACGGGTGTTTTATCATTATATCCCCTGATATCACTGGAGACGGGTGTTTTATCATTATATCCCCTGATATCACTGGAGACGGGTGTTTTATCATTATATCCCCTGATATCACTGGAGACGGGTGTTTTATCATTATATCCCCTGATATCACTGGAGACGGGTGTTTTATCATTATATCCCCTGATATCACTGGAGACGGGTGTTTTATCATTATATCCCCTGATATCACTGGAGACGGGTGTTTTATCATTATATCCCCTGATATCACTGGAGACGGGTGTTTTATCATTATATCCCCTGATATCACTGGAGACGGGTGTTTTATCATTATATCCCCTGATATCACTGGAGACGGGTGTTTTATCATTATATCCCCTGATATCACTGGATACGGGGTTTTATCATTATATCCCCTGATATCACTGGAGACGGGTGTTTTATCATTATATCCCCTGATATCACTGGAGACGGGTTTTTTATCATTATATCCCCACTGATATCACTAGAGACGGGTGTTTTATCATTATATCCCCTGATATCACTGGAGACGGGTGTTTTATCATTATATCCCCTGATATCACTGGAGACGGGTGTTTTATCATTTTATCCCCCCTGATATCACTAGAGACGGGTGTTTTATCATTTAACCCCCCTGATATCACTGGATACGGGGTTTTATCATTATATCCCCTGATATCACTGGAGACGGGTGTTTTATCATTATATCCCCTGATATCACTGGAGACGGGGTTTTATCATTATATCCCCACTGATATCACTAGAGACGGGTGTTTTATCATTTTATCCCCTGATATCACTAGAGACCGGTGTTTTATCATTTTATCCCCCCTGATATCACTGGAGACGGGGTTTTATCATTATATCCCCCCTGATATCACTGGAGACGGGTGTTTTATCATTATATCCCCACTGATATCACTAGAGACGGGTGTTTTATCGTTATATCCCCTGATATCACTGGAGACGGGTGTTTTATCATTTTATCCCCCCTGATATCACTGGAGACGGGTGTTTTATCATTATATCCCCTGATATCACTGGAGACGGGTGTTTTATCATTATATCCCCTGATATCACTGGAGACGGGTGTTTTATCATTATATCCCCTGATATCACTGGAGACGGGTGTTTTATCATTATATCCACTGATATCACTGGAGACCGGTGTTTTATCGTTATATCCCCTGATATCACTGGAGACGGGTGTTTTATCGTTATATCCCCTGATATCACTGGAGACGGGTGTTTTATCGTTATATGCCCCGAGTTCACTAAAGACGGGTGTTTTATCATTATGTCCCCTGATATCACTGGAGACGGGTGTTTTATCATTATATCCCCTGATATCACTGGAGACGGGTGTTTTATCATTATATCCCCCCTGATATCACTGGAGACGGGTGTTTTATCATTATGTCCCCTGATATCACTGGAGACGGGTGTTTTATCGTTATATTCCCCGAGTTCACTAGACGCATTATACACTGTGGTTTCTATTATTATTTGGATGGTGTTGTTCCCAGGATACTCCAGCGGATGGCGCTGTCATGGATGTCTTGTCCAGGTTGCGTACCTCCACCTTTCTTCTTGTCCTTTTCTCTTGAGCTTGCCCCATAGAGCAGTGTGGATGGTGGGATGTGGCCGTCCTTGCTTCTCATTGTCTTCACGGTATCCTGTCCCTCAGGACTGTTCCTCTCTGAGTATTCCTTCCATTTTCCATCTCTGCCCCCTCCCTCATTGTCTTCTGGTTGCATTGTGTCCCTCCTCATCTTCCTTGGAGCTGCTGCTTCCTCCCGTGTGTTGCTAGCATCCCTGCCTCCGATATCTCTATCTCCTCCCTTCCTCCTTGTCATCTCTCCCTCCCTCTTCCCTCCCTCCTTCCTTTCATGAGATCTCATTCTGTTACTTACCTAGTATCCGTCTTGTGCTCCCTCCCGTCTCCTCACCTGGGTGTGTGTTCGGCCTCCTCGCCTCCCGTGCAGGATGTCAAGGAGATAATGAGCTTATTTGACGATCTTCAGGGCGGAGGGCAGGGCCAGGCTATGATGGAAGACAGGCTGGAGCTCCGCTGGTGATCGGAATATGGGGACCTGGCAAGGAATGTCTCAGTGAGCAGCATGGAGCCTCATAATGGGCAATACTCCCCAACCAACCGTATGATGGTGGATGGAGAGGAAAGCATGGCTAGAGAAGAGGTGGCCACACTGACCGGAGTGCAGGGCTCAGGATCCAGTTCATATCACCTTGCACCTGGAACAGATCAGCCTACTCCTGATCCTGGAGTCAGCCAGAAGATCCACACTCCTGGTGTCCGTCACCTCAGTCCTACTATTGGTCTTAGCCCAAAACCACCTGCCGTTGGACCTTTGCTTCATTATGCGACTATAGGGCAGTATCAGAGTGCTTCGACTCCGGGCATCTTGCCTCCTTATGGACCTGGCCCAACTTCTGCTTTAGGACCAAACACAGCTTCCATACAGAGATCTAGACAGCAATCCAGGGTATCTACCAAGTCTGTTACCCCTAGTACGCCTTCATCCAGCAAACCTAGCACAGAAGCTCATCTAACGTTTGCTCCCCCAAGTTCTTTGCCTTCTCCTTCCTCAGATCCATCGTTCTCTCGTACCTCAGGTGCTGTGCTCTCTGTTGACCCAGGTCCTGAACCCCCTCCTTCCCCTGATCCTGAAATCTCTCCCTCCCCCGGTCCTGAACTCTCTCCCTCCCCAGGTCCTGAACTCTCTCCCTCCCCAGGTCCTGAACCCTCTCCTTCCCCAGGTCCTGAACCCTCTCCTTCCCCAGGTCATGAGCCCTTTTCTTTCCCATGTCCTGGAGCCTCTTTTACCCCATGTCCTGTACCCTCTTCTACCCCATGTCCTGTACCCTCTTCTACCCCATGTCCTGTACCCTCTTCTACCCTATGTCCTGAGCTCTCTACTTCCACAGGTCCTGAGCTCTCTACTTCCCCAGGTCATGAGCCCTTTTCTATCCCATGTCCTGTACCCTCGTCTACCCCATGTCTTGTACCCTCTTCTACCCCCTGTCCTGAGCTCTCTACTTCCCCAGGTCTGGCACCCTCTCTTGCTCCACTTCCTGCGTCCACCGCTGTCACATTTGCCCCTGGTCCACAGCCAGTTACTCCATCATCTGTACAGTTTTGTGTTTCAGGACTTGGTCACAGTCCTGCTTCAGACCCTACTCGGACATCCCATTCTGCTCTCCTAGGATCTGTGCCGCCTTCACTTCTAGGACCCACAGAATCACGTGCACAGGGTGCCGCGCAGCCTTCATGCCCTGGACCAATACAGATGCCTGGGGCCTCCTGTCTGCAGGTTTTTCGACAGACTGGAACCTCTAGGCCTAGTTTTACTACAGGCACCAACAGCGCATGTCTGGGAACCAACCAGACACCTGCAGTAAGAGCCGATCAGCCTGTCACCTCAGGGGTAGTCCAGCCTCCAAACCATGCACCCATCCAGCCATTATTAACGGGATCCAGCCAGCCTCTTACCACAAGTACATGTAAGTCTCCTGGTTCTGAACCCAACCAGCCTCCTATCTTTGGTTCCATTCAGCCTCCAATCCCTTATTACAGCCAGCCACAAGTCCCTGCATCGACTCAGCCTCCAGACCCTGCTTCCAGTCACATTCCGGTCCCCACGCTTCAGCAATCTTCCGTGACTTTAAAGAACCAGCCTTCCTCCATTGACCCCAATCAAGCATGTGTTCCTACCCAGCACCAATCTTCAGTTTCAGGGCCCAGCCAAACCTCTGTCCCTACATTAAACCAATCTCCTGCTGCTGCGCCCAGCCAGGCTCATGCCCCAGGAGCTGTTCAGGCCCCCATGTCCGGTCAGCCTTCTGTTCCCAGCCAGTCCCCAGCTTCTGGTCCAAGCCGACCTTCAGTCACAGGACTCAGTCAGACATCTTCTGGACTAAATCAGACTCCACCACTTGGTCAGAGCCAGTCTCCAGGCTCTGGCCTAAGTCAGTCCTCAGCACCCGGAGTGAGTGCTGTGTTACCTAAGTCGGAGGCCCAAGAGCAGATTGAAGCGGAGGACCCGAGCACCTTCATGCAGCGGCAGTTCGGGGCCCTCCTGCAGCCAGCCGTCAACAAGTTCTCTTTGCGCATGTTTGGCAGTCACAAGGCAGTGGAGATCGAGCAGCAGCGGGTTAAATCTGCGGGGTTCTGGATCATCCACCCTTACAGTGATTTCAGGTTAGTAGTTGGTGTTGGCCACCTATTATATACAGCCACAAGGAAGCCAACCATAATTCTGTTACACCTCATTGTGATCACCGCAGAATATCATGTACTGTCTGGTCATGTGTGTAGCCTTGACCCTTGATTCCAGAGCATGTGATCTCCACATTTATCATTCATGCATCATGTGATCTACACATTTGTCACATGTGACTTTGGGACAGTCATCATGTGATCTACACATGGTTCCAGAACCTACAGTCCTCAAATGATCTAAACATTTACGACACATAGTAATATACACGATATGTAGGTCACATGTCCAGTGCACACGTCTTGTGTTGTTTGGTAGTGATTGTTACTATGACTGTAAGCGGTCTCCACACAAGAGGATCACTCTGGGGCTGAGATGTCCAGGGAGTCTTTGGGTTGGGGATGTCTCATGACCTGTGCCGCCGGCAGGGCCAGTACCTGTATAATGCTTTGTTACATTAATTAATTTGTTCATCATCTGTCGTGCTAAGCTGAGGCTTGAAGACCTTAGGAAAAGGCTGATTTGTGCTTCCCCACTATTTCCCTGGCTATAATTCATTGTGAGGAGAAATCTATAATAACATTCTCGCCACACACAGCGCTACCACCAGTCCCCAAATACATTATGTGACTACTGTATGTGAGCAGTAATTTTTCATCTATTGTACTGTAGTATGGTGCTGTGAGATTCTATATAGTTGGCAAGTCGTGAGGTGCTGAGAAGATACTGGTGTGATGTTAAGATGCTAATGTGATACTGCAGAAATGAGATGCTGATAAGGTGCAATAAAATTCTCATCAAATGCTGGTCACATGCTAAAAAGCTGCTGTCATGCTAGTAAGATTCTGGTAAGATCCCGGTGTGATGCTAGTAAGATTCTGGTGAGACTCTGGTAAGATTCCGGTGTGATGCTAGTAAGGTGATAGCGAGACTCTGGTAACATCCCGGTGTGATGGTAGTAAGGTGACGGTGAGACTCTGGTAAGATCCCGGTGTGATGCTAGTAAGGTGACGGTGAGACTCTGGTAACATCCCGGTGTGATGGTAGTAAAGTGACGGTGACACTCTGGTAAGATCCCGGTGTGATGGTAGTAAGGTGACGGCGAGATTCTGGTAAGATCCTGGTGTGATGCTAGTAAGGTGATGGCGAGACTCCGGTAAGATCCCGGTGTGATGCTAGTAAGGTGATGGTGAGACTCTGGTAAGATCCTGGTGTGATGCTAATAAGGTGATGGTGAGACTCTGGTAAGATCCTGGTGTGATGCTAGTAAGGTGATGGCAAGACTCTGGTAAGATCCCCGTGTGATGCTAGTAAGGTAATGGTGAGACTCTGGTAAGATCCCTATGTGATGGTAGTAAGGTGATTATGAGACTCTGGTAAGATCCTGGTGTGATGCTAGTAAGGTGATGGCGAGACTCTGGTAAGATCCTGGTGTGATGCTAGTAAGGTGATGGCGAGACTCTGGTAAGATCCCGGTGTGATGCTAGTAAGGTGATGGCGAGACTTTGGTAAGATCCTGGTGTGATTCTAGTAAGGTGATGGTGAGACTCTGGTAAGATTCTGGTGTGATGGTAGTAAGGTGATGGTGAGACTCTGGTAAGATCCTGGTGTGATGCTGATGGTGAGACTGGTAAGATCCGGTGATGCTAAGGTGATGGACTCTGGTAAGATCCTGGTGTGATGCTAGTAAGGTGATGGCGAGACTGGTAAGATCCCCGTGTGATGCTAGTAAGGTGATGGCGAGACTTTGGTAAGATCCTGGTGTGATTCTAGTAAGGTGATGGTGAGACTCTGGTAAGATCCTGGTGTGATGGTAGTAAGGTGATGGTGAGACTCTGGTAAGATCCTGGTGTGATGCTAATAAGGTGATGGTGAGACTCTGGTAAGATCCTGTGTGATGCTAGTAAGGTGATGGCGAGACTGGTAAGATCCCCGTGTGATGCTAGTAAGGTGATGGCGAGACTTTCGTAAGATCCTGGTGTGATTCTAGTAAGGTGATGGTGAGACTCTGGTAAGATCCTGGTGTGATGCTAGTAAGGTGATGGTGAGACTCTGGTAAGATCCTGGTGTGATGCTAATAAGGTGATGGTGAGACTCTGGTAAGATCCTAGTGTGATTCTAGTAAGGTGATGGCGAGACTCTGGTAAGATCCCGGTGTGATGCTAGTAAGGTGATGGTGAGACTCTGGTAAGATCCTGGTGTGATGCTAGTAAGGTGATGGCGAGACTCTGGTAAGATCCCGGTGTGATGCTAGTAAGGTGATGGTGAGAATCTGGTAAGATCCCGGTGTGATGCTAATATGGTGATGGTGAGACTCTGGTAAGATCCTGGTGTGATGCTAGTAAGGTGATGGCGAGACTCTGGTAAGATCCCGGTGTGATGCTAGTAAGGTGATGGCGAGACTCTGGTAAGATCCCGGTGTGATGCTAGTAATTTGATGGTGAGACTCTGGTAAGATCCTGGTGTGATGCTAGTAAGGTGATGGTGAGACTCTGGTAAGATCCTGGTGTGATGCTAGTAAGGTGATGTTGAGACTCTGGTAAGATCCCGGTGTGATGCTAGTAAAGTGATGGCGAGACTCTGGTAAGATCCTGGTGTCATGCTTGTAAGGTGATGTTGAGACTCTGGTAAGAACCTGGTGTGATGCTAGTAAGGTGATGGCGAGACTCTGGTAAGATCCCGATGTGATGGTAGTAAGGTGATGGCGAGTCTTTGGTAAGATCCTGGTGTGATGCTAGTAAGGTGATGGTGAGACTCTGGTAAGATCCTGGTGTGATGCTAGTAAGGTGATGGCGAGACTCTGGTAAGATCCTGGTGTGATGCTAGTAAGGTGATGGCGAGACTCTGGTAAGATCCTGGTGTGATTCTAGTAAGGTGATGGTGAGACTCTGGTAAGATCCTGGTGTGATGGTAGTAAGGTGATGGTGAGACTCTGGTAAGATCCTGGTGTGATGCTAGTAAGGTGATGGCGAGACTCTGGTAAGATCCCTGTGTGATGCTAGTAAGGTGACGGTGAGACTCTGGTAAGATCCTGGTGTGATGGTAGTAAGGTGATGGTGAGACTCTGGTAAGATCCTGGTGTGATGCTAATAAGGTGATGGTGAGACTCTGGTAAGATCCTGGTGTGATGCTAGTAAGGTGATGGCGAGACTCTGGTAAGATCCCGGTGTGATGCTAGTAAGGTGATGTTGAGACTCTGGTAAGATCCTGGTGTGATGCTAGTAAGGTAATGTTGAGCCTCTGGTAAGATCCCGGTGTGATGCTAGTAAGGTGATGGCGAGACTCTGGTAAGATCCCGGTGTGATGCTAATAAGGTGATGGCGAGACTCTGGTAAGATCCCGGTGTCATGCTAATAAGGTGATGGCGAGACTCTGGTAAGATTCCGGTGTGATGCTAGTAAGGTGATGGTGAGACTCTGGTAAGATCCTGGTGTGATGCTAATAAGGTGATGGTGAGAATCTGGTAAGATCCCGGTGTGATGCTAGTAATGTGATGGTGAGACTCTGGTAAGATCCTGGTGTGATGCTAGTAAGGTGATGGTGAGACTCTGGTAAGATCCTGGTGTGATGCTAGTAAGGTGATGGTGAGAATCTGGTAAGATCCCGGTGTGATGCTAATAAGGTGATGGCGAGACTCTGGTAAGATCCCGGTGTCATGCTAATAAGGTGATGGCGAGACTCTGGTAAGATTCCGGTGTGATGCTAGTAAGGTGATGGTGAGACTCTGGTAAGATCCTGGTGTGATGCTAGTAAGGTGATGGCGAGACTCTGGTAAGATCCTGGTGTGATGCTAATAAGGTGATGGCGAGACTCTGGGAAGATCCCGGTGTCATGCTAATAAGGTGATGGCGAGACTCTGGTAAGATTCCGGTGTGATGCTAGTAAGGTGATGGTGAGACTCTGGTAAGATCCCGGTGTGATGCTAGTAAGGTGATGGTGAGAATCTGGTAAGATCCCGGTGTGATGCTAGTAATGTGATGGTGAGACTCTGGTAAGATCCCGGTGTGATGCTAGTAATGTGATGGTGAGACTCTGGTAAGATCCTGGTGTGATGCTAGTAAGGTGATGGTGAGACTCTGGTAAGATCCTGGTGTGATGCTAGTAAGGTGATGGTGAGAATCTGGTAAGATCCCGGTGTGATGCTAGTAAGGTGATGGCGAGACTCTGGTAAGATCCTGAGGATAGGTCATCAATATTAAAATCCTGGAAAACCCCTTTAAAATTTCTGCAGGTAGAAGGACATAATCTGGGAGTGAAAAAGTGGCTGTTCTCATCATATGCAGGCAACTTGATCAACAACACATTCTGGAGCACTGGAGTTCCTTTGTCAGATTCAAGGGACAAATAAAGATGCTGGTGTCAGTATTTTCTTCATAACATTATTAGTTGTGTCATCCACTCAGTGCTGCCCCCTGAAACCTGAAGGTTAGGACTACATTCAATGCAAGAGCTGAGATACAGAAGGGTTGGGACTGTGGTCTATCAGTAAGCTGAGATACAGAAGATCTGGACTGCATTCCGTTAAGAAGATATAGATGGTCGTGACCGTTGTCCATCAAAGAGCTCAGATACAATAGGTTGGGACTGCCATCTTCCAAAAAGCTGAGATACAGAAGAACAGGACTGCAGTCTATCAGGAAGCTGAGATACAGAAGAACAGGACTGCAGTCTATCTGAAAGCTGAGATACAGAAGAACAGGACAGCAGTCTATCAAGGAGCTAAGATACAGAAGAACAGGACTGCAGTCTATCAGAAAGCTGAGATACAGAAGAACAGGACAGCAGTCTATCAAGGAGCTAAGATACAGAAGAACAGGACTGCAGTCTATCAGAAAGCTGAGATACAGAAGAACAGGACAGCAGTCTATCAAGGAGCTAAGATACAGAAGAACAGGACTGCAGTCTATCAGAAAGCTGAGATACAGAAGAACAGGAGATACAGAAGAACAGGACAGCAGTCTATCAAGGAGCTAAGATACAGAAGAACAGGACTGCAGTCTATCAGAAAGCTGAGATACAGAAGAACAGGACAGCAGTCTATCAAGGAGCTAAGATACAGAAGAACAGGACTGCAATCTATCATAAAGCTGAGACATTGAAGAACAGAACTGCAATCTATCAGAAAGCTGAGATACAGAAGAACAGGACAGCAGTCTATCAAGGAGCTAAGATACAGAAGAACAGGACTGCAATCTATCAGAAAGCTGAGATACAGAAGAACAGGACAGCAGTCTATCAAGGAGCTAAGATACAGAAGAACAGGACTGCAGTCTATCAGAAAGCTGAGATACAGAAGAACAGGACAGCAGTCTATCAAGGAGCTAAGATACAGAAGAACAGGACTGCAATCTATCAGAAAGCTGAGATATTGAAGAACAGAACTGCAATCTATCAGAAAGCTGAGATACAGAAGAACAGGACAGCAGTCTATCAGGAAGCAGAGATACAGAAGAACAGGACTGCAATCTATCATAAAGCTGAGACATTGAAGAACAGAACTGCAATCTATCAGAAAGCTGAGATACAGAAGAACAGGACAGCAGTCTATCAAGGAGCTAAGATACAGAAGAACAGGACTGCAATCTATCATAAAGCTGAGATACAGAAGAACAGAACTGCAATCTATCAGAAAGCTGAGATACAGAAGAACAGGACTGCAGTCTATCAGAAAGCTGAGATACAGAAGAACAGGACTGCAATCTATCAGGAAGCAGAGATACAGAAGGTTGGGACTGCAATCTATGAAGGAGCTGAGACACAGAAGGTTGGGACTGCAATCTATGAAGGAGCTGAGATACAGAAGGTCAGGACTGCAGTCTATCAAGAAGCTGAGATACATTGGGTTGGTACTGCAATCTATGAAAGAGCTGAGATACAGAAGGTTGGGACTACATTCTGTCAAGGAGCTAAGACACTGAAGGCCGGGACTGCAGTCTGTCCATGAGCTGAGATACAGAAGAACAGGACTGCAGTCTACTCAGGAGCCGAGATATGGAAAGTTGGGACTGTAGTCTATCAAGGAGGTGAGATACAGAAGGTTGGGACTGCAGTCTTTCAAGGACCTGAGATACACAAGTTTGGGACTGCAGTCTTTCAAGGAGCTAAGACAGAAGGGACTACAGTCTGAGTTCACTTCCATTGTACCAATATTCAGGTCTGTATTGCTCTGCAAAGAAACCATTGCTTTCCAGTTTGGAGGATGGTGCCAGACACATGTATTATTTTGTCCTTGGTTTATGTCCTGCATGGCTGCATTATAGGGAGGGAATATGGGGCAGTTCCCAAGGGGGCCTCCAGCTCCCTGTTCTTCCAGACACAAGCTGCAGGTCCTGTTGCTCGGATCTTCTTTCTCACTGTTCAGAGATCTGACACAGACAGTAATTTTAATGTCCTATTTGTGTTCCTCAAGTTATTAGTCTTGCATAGTATTCCTGATGGTTGTTTTTATGGCCAGGCATGGCCCATATGAAAGATAATGAATCTCCACTATTACTAGCTCCTGTGGTTGGCCATAAAGTATGACCACTCTGGAAACCATTTCTTTATTTATTACTTGGGAGGGCAGTAGGTCGTAATAAGGATGTTATCACCTCCACCAACATCGTTATCACCGCCGTCACGACATTGTTATCACCACCGTCACCAACATTGTTCACACTGCCGTCACCAACATCGTTATCACCGCCGTCACCACATTATCACCGCCATCACCAACATTGTTCACACTGCCGTCACCAACATTGTTATCACCACCGTCACCAACATTGTTCACACTGCCGTCACCAACATTGTTATAACCACCGTCACCAACATTGTTCACACTGCCATCACCACATTGTTATCACCAACATCGCTATCACCGCTGTCACCAACATCGTTATCACCACCGTCACCAACATTGTTCACACTGCCGTCACCAACATTGTTATCACCACCGTCACCAACATTGTTCACACTGCCATCACCACATTGTTATCACCAACATCGCTATCACCGCTGTCACCAACATCGTTATCCCCAGCTCCACCAAAATCATTATCACCGCCATCACCACTTTATCACCAACATCATCACTGCCACCATCTTTTGCACATCATCTAATGAGATCATTATTAGTGCAGCTGTGGTTTCGGAGATGTGGATGATGATACATGTACACATGAGACGTCATTTGTGTCACCGGAGTATCTGCTGAGTCATACACTACTGTCTCTGCGTAATCTCTCCTGTGATTGACTTTCCCCGCTAATGATCTACAACTCCATCAGTGTCATCTGGTGGGTGTGTAATCGAGGTCTCCAGTGATTCTGCGCATGTTTCACATAGAAGGTGGTTATGTCACACTGCAAGACGCTGCCGGATAATCCTCCCCACTTCTTCATTATCACAATCGGATTTGTGTAAAGTGATCTTGTTCCCTTAGATGAGTAGTGCAGACATGTGAATGCCGAGCCCTCGGCCAGTTATACCTTATGTGAAAACTGCACTCACTACCTGGTACTCTGCTGTCTTCGGCTGGGACTGGTTGTAGGTCCAGATATAATGGACTCCTTCAGCAATCAATATTCATCTTTATTAGCTTCTATCATGCCAGCACTGTCACAACTATTACAGGCTCCTACAATGATCTGGTCAGACCCCGTGTGCGTCCACATGTCCAGGAGATTCCTCAATACCTATATGGCAATGATCCAGGCTACATAATGATTGCAAATGGTAGATGATCCCAGTTTGTTTCTTTTTCGGTCCCCTCATCTCACCTTTGCAGGACCCTTACCTTTGCAGGCATAATCTGTAATTCTGTGATTCAGTCTTGGTGATCACCACTTGTTCTAATGTTCTCTCTCACTCAGGAGCACTGCACCCTCAGCTGTGTCTGTTTTAACAGGACTCTGCATGATCGTCCCATGTTGTCCCAGCCACAATACTGTCATCAGTCATCTGCTCATTCATGAGACATAGCAGTTGACAGACAGACCTCAAAGCCCCTTTATCACACACACTCCTGAGCTCAGTTCTGTGTCTGCTTCTAATAAACTAGTAGAAGGTCTGATTGGTGTCCTGCAAGAGCTCTCCATGTTCTCCAACCTCAACACTGTCATCAACAATCTTCTCCATGAGATTAACAGACTCAGCTCTCAGTACTGTGGGCATTCATCTGCTATGACATGAGAGATGAGGTTGTAGGACATTATACATGACACCACTAGCCAGTGACTTCTGTGAGATAATCTAATAGTTATAAGACGCTGTCTCTGTGCGGGCAGCCCCCTCGCTGTCAGCTGTGTGTAATAGAGTTTTTCAGTGAGTGCAGAGATTCTGAGCACCAACAAACAGTGTCATATAAAGGTGTATGAGCAGGGTGGCCTCTGATCAGTGGAGGAGACTATTCTTATAGGGTGTATTATAAGATTTATTAATTCTGCAGACACTGATTTATGATGTGAATAGGGACGAGTGAAACTTTGTACAATTTATTCGCCAACAGTACATTTATACCGTGATATTTTCTGTATGTAATACACTGGGGGCAAAAATGCTTCCGTACCAGTGGGGGAAATGCAGCTTCATAAGTGCACACCAGGCACAGAAAAGCATTGTGTATGTGCTTCTCTACTAACATGTACTAACATTTCTTGTATTCTTCTCCGTTCTCTGTAACTTCCTCTGTGTCCTGGACATCTCCTTGTCTTCTCCACAATTTCTGTTTGTACCATAAATCTGCCCTGCTTACGATATCGTCTTCTCTATTCCTGACTCCCTCTTTGTGCTCTTGTGTCATTCTTCCCCTCTGGGCCCTTCTGTATATTTTCTGTTATGCGCCCCCTCTAATATCACCAACTCATGTGTCCTCTCAATTCACATTTTTCTTGCCGACTTCTTTTACTGTTGTTTCCACTATTTGTCCACATTTCTTCTCCACCCTCACCCTTCCTCCAGGTTTTACTGGGATCTAATCATGCTTCTCCTTATGGTGGCCAACTTGATAATTCTCCCCGTGGGAATCACATTTTTCAAGGATCAGAACACCCCTCCCTGGATCGTGTTCAATGTCCTCTCAGACACTTTCTTCTTGGCCGACTTGATCCTGAATTTCCGCACAGGGATTGTGGTTGAGGACAACACAGAGATTATTCTGGATCCACACACTATTAAGATGAAGTATTTTAAGAGCTGGTTTCTGGTGGACTTCATTTCTTCCATCCCGGTGGACTACATATTTCTTATTGTGGACCTGGAGACAAACGTAGACACAGAAGTGTACAAGACGGCCCGGGCTTTTCGAATCGTTAGATTTACCAAAATTCTCAGCCTTCTGCGACTTCTGCGACTCTCCCGGCTCATCCGTTATATCCATCAATGGGAGGAGGTGAGGAAGTGTCCCATACACATAGAGTGTGCCTCAGTGTAGGGCTGTGCCCCACCAGAGGTGCTAGGTGGATATTGAGCTATTCACATGCAGTGTCTGATGGTTGTGAACTGAGCAGTTTCCAATAGTCATTATTGTATTCTGACTGGATCTCTCTATTTTCGGTCAGATTTTCCACATGACCTATGACCTGGCCAGTGCGGTGGTTCGGATCTTCAATCTCATTGGGATGATGTTGCTGCTGTGCCACTGGGACGGCTGCCTGCAGTTCTTGGTTCCAATGCTGCAGGAATTTCCTGAGGATTGCTGGGTCAGCATTAACAAGATGGTGGTGAGTGATCAATCTGTTCCTCCTAATTACCAGTGACAAGCTGTCATATTAACGCTTATTATCCCCCTCCACCAAGAGAGCCGAAAAATGTGAGAGTCAGCCACAGACAACAATGGTTTGGACTCATCTGCCTTGTACCATTCAGTTCTAAACATTTGCTGTAAGCTTTTACTTGGGTGATTGCCCACCTTGTGCCATTTCTGGCTCAGCACGTTCCGAGCTGTTTCAACACACAATGTTCCCAGCAGTCTGTGCCCATCTCCGGCTGGTGACTGTAACAAAGGAAGCCCAAATAAAACAGAGATAATCCCATTCCTTGTATAATCCTGTCTATTTGGGTGTGTCAGGGCCTCCTTCTATTATTCCTGTATAATTCCCTACATCCGGATGTGTCAGAGGCGTCCTCCTCTTATTCCTGTATAATTCCCTCTATCCGGGTGTGTCGGGGCGTCCTCCTCTTATTCCTGTATAATTCCCTACATCCGGGTGTGTCAGGGGCATCCTCCTCTTATTCCTGTATAATTCCCTCTATCTGGGTGTGTTGGGGCGTCCTCCTCCTATTCCTGTATAATCCTCTATCCGGGTGTGTCAGGGGCGTCCTCCTCCTATTCCTGTATAATCCCCTCTATCCGGGTGTGTCGGGGCGTCCTCCTCTTATTCCTGTATAATCCTCTCTATCCGGGTGTGTCGGGGCGTCCTTCTCCTATTCCTGTATAATCCTCTATCCGGGTGTGTCAGGGCGTCCTCCTTCTATTCCTGTATAATCCTCTATCCGGGTGTGTCAGGGGCGTCCTCCTTCTATTCCTGTATAATCCTCTCTATCCGGGTGTGTTGGGGCGTCCTCCTCCTATTCCTGTATAATCCCCTCTATCTGGGTGTGTCAGGGGCATCCTCCTCCTATTCCTGTATAATTCCCTCTATCCGAGTGTGTCAGGGGCGTCCTCCTTCTATTACTGTATAATCCCCTCTATCCGGGTGTGTCAGGGTGTCCTCCTCCTATTCCTGTATAATCCCCTCTATCCGGGTGTGTCAGGGGCATCCTCCTCCTATTCCTGTATAATCCCCTCTATCCGGGTGTGTCAGGGGCGTCCTCCTTCTATTCCTGTATAATCCCCTCTATCCGGTGTCAGGTGCCTCCTATTCCTGTATAACTCTATCCGGGTGTGTCAGGGCATCCTCCTCTTATTCCTGTATATCCTACATCGGGTGTGCGCCCTCCTCTATTCCTGTAACCCTATCCGGTGTGTCAGGGCGTCCTTCTCCTATTCCTGTATAATCCCCTCTATCCGGGTGTGTCAGGGGCGTCCTTCTTCTATTCCTGTATAATCCTCTCTATCCGGGTGTGTCAGGGGCGTCCTTCTCCTATTCCTGTATAATCCTCTCTATCCGGGTGTGTCAGGGGCATCTTCCTTCTATTCCTTTATAATCCTCTCTATCTAGGTGTGTCGGGGCGTCCTTCTCCTATTCCTGTATAATCCCCCTTTTCCCGGTGTGTTGGGGCGTTCTCCTCCAGTATAGCACTGGTGCCTATGACTAGAAGATCCCAGTATTTCTGCAGCCTTCATGGCTAGGTCCCGGTTCACACTAGTGCTCAGGTCCCATCCAGGACAGGTGTGGTGGAGCTGTGGTCTCCAGAGAGGACGTTATCTCCTGATTATTACACTCCAGCTGAGGCTCGTTAGTGACATACACCCGTTAACACGCAAGCCCCTGCTCTACACGTGTGTGGCCGCTGCTGAACCCCCTCCTCTTATTCCTCCTGTTACTCCCTGCCTATGCTGGCTTCAGCTGTGGTCTGTGGGCAGTAAGGACACGAGACCCGTGTGCTGCACACGCCATTTACATGTAGACAATTAATGGATGCCTTTTTCAGCTGCCCAGAGGTTTTTTCTATTACATGTCATGTAGGTATCTCTTCTCTGCCTGAGCACGCCCACTGCACGTATCCGGAATATACCCAGCTGCTGGAACATGTGCCTGAGCACGCTCACTGCATGTACCTGGAATATACCCAGCTGCTGGAACATGTGCCTGAGCACACCCACTGCACGTTCCCGTAATACACCCAGCTGCTGGAACATGTGCCTGAGCACACCCACTGCACGTTCCCGTAATACACCCAGCTGCTGGAACATGTGCCTGAGCACACCCACTGCACGTTCCCGTAATACACCCAGCTGCTGGAACATGTGCCTGAGCACACCCACTGCACGTTCCCGTAATACACCCAGCTGCTGGAACATGTGCCTGAGCACGCCCACTGCACGTACCCGGAATATACCCAGCTGCTGGAACATGTGCCTGGAAATGACCCCAATATGCCCGAGCCCATCACACACAATATACTTATCTTGCTTCCCACTTCCCCTATCGCTCCTGGTCCCCGCAACGGCCGCTGCTGCTTCTCTCCATTGCGCGGATGAAAACACGGGTGACACTAGGGAAGCTTGTCACCGCCTGCCATTGGCTGCCCTCCCCCCAACACCAGATGTTTTCATCCGCACACGGGGAGGAGCGGCCTGGGGAGCCAGGTAAGTAGAAACAGTGTGATGGGCCTGGGCATATGGGGGGCATTTCCTGGCTCGGATAACCCCTTTAACTGCCTCTACAGGATAAATGTCACCTGCTGAAGTGGCACAAGCCCATTAATGCATGTAACATATGAAAGGCGCATGCTTGTCTATTACTCTACCTGTCACTCCCCCTATTACTCCTCCTTTCACTCTTTGTCCGTCCCCCTATTACTCCTCCTGTCCCTCCCCTTATTACTCTCCCTGTCACTCTGTCCCTCCCCCTATTACTCCTCTTGTCCCTCCCCTTATTACTCCTCCTATCACTCTTTGTCCCTCACCCTATTACTCCTCCTGTCCCTCCCCTTATTACTCCTCCTTTCCCTCCCCCTGTCTCACACTGTCTCTCCCTTTGTTACTCCTTGTGTCAGATCTCAGTTGCGGTGCATTAGCATGTAGCTCGACTGGTGCAGTCCTTGGCATGTTTGGTCATGACATACCTGGCTCCCACAATGCACCTGGTGGGGGAGGGGGGTGTGACATTTGGGGCTGCAGTGACAGCAGCATTTCTCCTCTTCCCCAGAACGAGTCTTGGGGCAAGCAGTACTCGCACGCCATCTTCAAAGCCATGAGTCACATGCTGTGTATCGGGTATGGGCAGCAGGCGCCGGAGGGGATGACAGACGTGTGGCTGACAATGCTCAGCATGATCGTGGGGGCCACATGTTACGCCATGTTTATCGGCCACGCCACAGCCCTCATCCAGTCTCTGGACTCGTCTCGTCGTCAGTACCAGGAGAAGGTGAGCAGAAGGTCTAGTGTAGACGAGGGCAAGTATGAAGGTCAGTGGGCGTCATCTGTGTCTTCTGTCCCCCCAGTATAAGCAGGTGGAGCAGTACATGTCCTTCCACAAGCTGCCCCCCGACACACGCCAGAGAATTCACGAGTATTACGAGCATCGCTACCAGGGCAAAATGTTTGACGAGGAGAACATTCTGGGAGAGCTGAGCGAACCCCTCCGAGAAGTAAGTGCTGTCACTACTGCCCACATCCTCTGCACCCCCACCACATCATTCCACCAGTAATTTATGTTTTCCTTCGCCATTTAAGGAGATTGTAAACTTTAATTGCCGAAACCTCGTGGCCAATATGCCTCTGTTCGCCAATGCCGACCCCAACTTTGTGACTGCCATGCTGACCAAGCTTCGCTTCGAGGTCTTCCAGCCCGCTGACTACATCATCCGGGAGGGAACAGTTGGGAAGAAGATGTATTTTATCCAGCACGGCGTGGTCAGCATCATGACCCGCGGCAGCAAGGAGACCAAGCTGTCCGATGGATCTTACTTTGGAGGTGAGTATCCGCTCAGAAGGCACTGACTCCCCGGCCTCAGAGGTTCTTCCATCAGTCATCTGTTGCCAGATCTAACGTAACATAGAATAGACGGCACAGACCGTGTCACCTCTGCTTTACCTCGTAGAGATCTGCCTGCTGACCCGGGGACGCCGCACGGCCAGTGTGCGAGCTGACACTTACTGCCGCCTCTACTCCCTCTCTGTGGACAACTTCAATGAGGTCCTGGAGGAATATCCAATGATGAGGCGAGCCTTTGAGACTGTGGCCATGGACCGGCTGGACAGGATAGGTGAGTACACAGAGGATGGGCAGTGAGTACTGGGCACCGCTCTGCTCATCATTTTAATTTTCTGCACATTATTTTTTGCCTGAATTTTCACATTTTAGTAGGTTGGTACTAAATGTAAACTATGTGGTCAGTAGAGGAATAGACATTGAGGAATAGACATTGACCAGTCCTCATCCCTCACCAGTCCCCATCCTTCACCAGTCCCCATCCTTCACCAGTCCCCATCCTTCACCCATTCTTCACCAGTCCTCATCCCTCACCAGTCCCCATCTTTCACCAGTCCCCATCTTTCACCAGTCCCCATCCTTCACCAGTCCCCATTCTTTACCAGTCCCCATCCCTCACCAGTCCTCATCAGTCCTCATTCCTAATCAGTCTGTGGGGTCATTCCTCATCCCTCACCAGTCTTCATCAGTCTGTGTGGTCATTCCTCATCCCTCACCAGTCCTCATCAGTCTGTGTGGTCATTCCTCATCAGTCTTCGTCAGTTCTTACATTGGCCTTCTGGGAAAATGTATTAATCTTCATGTGAATCTTGTATCGCCCCTCCCCCCCTTACATGTGTAGCCTCCTAGATCCAGATCATGCAGCCACTTCATGCCTCTTGTCAATGCCCTCCATCTTGAATCCTTCAGGAGCTTTGTTTCTTGTTTCTTATCAGTTTTTCCTAAGTCATTCCCAGCTACCCCCAGCGTCACGTTCCTTGCCTTCTGTCCCTCTCCCCCTCAGGTAAGAAGAACTCCATCTTGCTACGTAAACGTGCAGAGAACAGCTCAGGCTCAGTGAACAATGAGATAATTCAGCAGATTGTGAAGCATGATCAAGACATGGCCCATAACATCCAGGACCTGCCATCTCTGGGGCCCATGAGGGTCTCTGCCCATAATAAGACTCTCATCTGGGAGCCCTTGGTTCATGCCCCTCTTCAGACTGCAGCAGCCACCACCAATGTGGCCATCGCTCTCACACATCAGCAGAACCTTCAGGCTCATGTCTTCTTACCCCCATCTTCTTTACCTGAGACTGCATATGCCAGCCGCCAGGCAAGAAGGTCCCAGCCCAATATTGGGGTCTCCCGACCCTCCGCTGTTAGTTCTCCTTCTGGAGCACAGTCTCACTTGCAGACACCAGCTGGTATTTCTCCTTCTTCTCCATGTGGTGTCTCAAAGCAAGGTGTCGCAGTGCCTCCTTCTCGGTTGTGCCAAATTCAGAGAGCGGATCCTCCTGTCCTTGCAAAGCCACTTATGGCCTCTCAAGTGCAACTTTCCCGGTCTCGTGGAACTTCTGCATCAACTTCTGTTTTGCAGCAATCAACAGCATCCACAGGCGCTCATGCAGTTGTGGGCCCACTTTCTGGTAGGACTCTGCACTATAGTCTTTCCAGAGCTACAGGTTCTCATCTCTCTCTCCTCATGCAGCAAGCTGCCAGCTCCCCGCAGCAGCTTGTCAAACACAGGAGCATACAAGGACTTCCTGTTGGGAGATTGTCACAGGACATCCGTCTCCTTTCAGCTTCTCAGCCCTCACTGCCCAACAAAGTGTCCCAGCAGCAAGACAGTGCCGCATCTCCACGTACATCAGACTCACCAGGAGCTCTGAGCAATAAGTCCTCCCCATCTGTGCTGCTTCCCAAACCATCTCTGTCCTCTTCTCCTAATGCTCAGCCGGTGCCTTCAGGGTCTGTCTCCATGTCTGGTTCTTCTGTCAGTGGCTCAGTTACTCCACAGTCACCCATTACATCTCGACAGATGGCTCCATCACGAAAGGGATCAGTAGCCTTCAGCCCTGATGTGGATGCTGGGAAACCAAAACTCCCATCTAACATGTGAAGGCCTCATCTATAAAATCCTTGACATCTTGAGATGTGTGCAGGAACCCAACACGACATGATATCCTGTCTGCTGTCCAGTTGAGAGCACGCCAACATTAATGATGCTGAATGCAGTGTGCACACAGGCCCTGAACGATTAAAAAGGCAACACTTTGTGTGCCGCTTCCCAGCCTCTGGGGTTCTGACACAGTCTATTGTCACCAGCAGCGGACATCGTTAGCTGGGATGGTCATGCCTTATGCACAACATAGCTTTATTGTGGACCAGTAGGGGACCCTTATTTGCTCAGGGGTTGTTTCAGGAGGGAGGACTACAAGAGGCTGGTGGTGTCCACCTGTAGGGTATGCGCTGGGTTGAGGTAGACATCTATTGGCGGCAGGGCTGAAGACCAACATCGATGCTCCTTGTGTAATGACATGGGACTGGTGAAGTCATCTCCTGGACAGCTGAGTGAAGCTTCACACTGCACCATGTTTCTATGAGCCCTCTGGGTGTGACAAAAATAAATATATTACACATTACCAATGGTAATTTTCCAGCAACTTCTACTGTTAGCATGCTTGTAAAATAATCCTCATGACAGGTAAGTGACCCTGACCCACTCATGGTTGCCATGTCACAAGAACATCCCTATGTGTGAGGAAGGAAGGTCTCCGACAAGATCAGTCCTTACATTGAATTCTGTAGCACCAACCTTTTCCGCAGCACCGGACAGAGATTGGGAGCCCCTTTGGGGGCAAGGAACAATGTGAGGACAATCTAAATGACCAATTAACCAGTAAAGTTTTGGCACAAACATGGGGAGAACATACAAACTCTGTTGTTCTTGGTCAGATAACAGGTGACATTGCTGCCACTGAGCTGTCATGCTGTCCAACAAACACATCCATGTATTCAGCTGATCCTTTTCCGGAGCAGTCTGTCGGTCATCACGGTGCAGGTAGTAATAGTGGATGGTACTTGTCTTCTGGCCCTCATTGTCCCTTCACGTCCCCAGAGATTTATAATGCCTCATGTCCCCTTCCACCGGACGGCAGCCTTCGGTGCAGGTCAGACGTTTCACCATGTATATGTAGTAGTTTATGTTCCATTCTTCACTGTATATCTCTATCATGGTCTGGATCTTGGTACAGTTGTGATCATGGTCTGGATCTTGGTGCAGTTCTGATCATGGTCTGGATCTTGGTACGGGTGTTATCATGGTCTGGATCTTGGTACGGGTGTTAACACGGTCTGGATCTTGGTACGGGTGTTAACACGGGCTGGATCTTGGTACGGGTGTTAACACGGGCTGGATCTTGGTACAGGTGTTAACACGGGCTGGATCTTGGTACGGGTGTTAACACGGGCTGGATCTTGGTACGGGTGTTAACACGGGCTGGATCTTGGTACGGGTGTTAACACGGGCTGGATCTTGGTACGGGTGTTAACACGGGCTTGATCTTGGTACGGGTGTTAACACGGACTGGATCTTGGTACGAGTATTAACACGGGCTGGATCTTGGTACGGGTGTTATCACGGGCTGGATCTTGGTATGGGTGTTATCATGGTCTGGATTTTGGTATGGGTGTTATCATGGGCTGGATCTTGGTATGGGTGTTATCACGGGCTGGATCTTGGTATGGGTGTTATCATGGGCTGGATCTTGGTATGGGTGTTATCACGGGCTGGATCTTGGTATGGGTGTTATCACGGGCTGGATCTTGGTATGGGTGTTATCACAGGCTGGATCTTGGTACGGGTGTTATCACGGGCTGGATCTTGGTATGGGTGTTATCATGGTCTGGATTTTGGTACGGGTGTTATCATGGGCTGGATCTTGGTATGGGTGTTATCACGGGCTGGATCTTGGTATGGGTGTTATCATGGGCTGGATCTTGGTATGGGTGTTATCACGGGCTGGATCTTGGTATGGGTGTTATCACGGGCTGGATCTTGGTATGGGTGTTATCACGGGCTGGATCTTGGTATGGGTGTTATCATGGGCTGGATCTTGGTATGGGTGTTATCACGGGCTGGATCTTGGTATGGGTGTTATCACGGGCTGGATCTTGGTATGGGTGTTATCACGGCCTGGATCTTGGTATGGGTGTTATCATGGTCTGGATTTTGGTACGGGTGTTATCATGGGCTGGATCTTGGTATGGGTGTTATCACGGGCTGGATCTTGGTACGGTGTTATCACGGGCTGGATCTTGGTATGGGTGTTATCACGGGCTGGATCTTGGTATGGGTGTTATCACGGGCTGGATCTTGGTATGGGTGTTATCATGGGCTGGATTTTGGTACGGGTGTTATCATGGGCTGGATCTTGGTACAGGTGTTATCATGGGCTGGATCTTGGTACAGGTGTTATCATGGGCTGGATCTTGGTACGGGTGTTATCATGGTCTGGATCTTTGTACGGGTGTTATCACTGGCTGGATCTTGGTATGGGTGTTATCACGGGCTGAATCTTGGTATGGGTGTTATCATGGTCTGGATTTTGGTACGGGTGTTATCATGGGCTGGATCTTGGTACGGATGTTATCATGGGCTGGATCTTGGTACGGGTGTTATCACGGGCTGGATCTTGGTACGGGTGTTATCACGGGCTGGATCTTGGTATGGGTGTTATCACGGGCTGGATCTTGGTACAGGTGTTATCACAGGCTGGATTGTGTTACGGGTAAGTACTACATAGAATGGTTTGTGTTGTGCACCATCTTACTTCCCCAGTAAGGATGTATAAAGAGACAGCCGTGGCCCCGAACCCTGGGAGGTGTGAATGCTGCTGCTCAGTCTATAGGGAGCAGGGTATAGCACATCAGCTCCTGTGCTCTAGTGCTTGCTTTTCATCCGTCCACAGCAGGGGAAGTGTCGTTCCTTAGTATTAGGGTCATTGAGGACAACGATGTACACTGAGTCCCTGGGACAGTTCTGGACTGTAAGACTTGATCTTTAATGTAGACAGCTGTTTGGGTGGTGGATTACCCCTAAGCTCCTGTGCTGAGTGCCAGGGTGCCATGATCACAGCTGGCTGCAGTCTGATTTAAATAGATTACAAGGGGTCACCCTGATGGGAATGAGGTCATCCATAGACTGCCAGTAATGTGCAATATTATCCAAAATGAACCTCTAAACCCATTTTATACACAGGATGGATTATACACAAACTCATTTAGGCTCCCGGCACATGTTCACTCCCCCTTCTGTCTGCACCGTGCCTGCCTCATTCTGTCTTTCCCTACTTTCAGCACCTGCCTCATTTCTTACTTCTCTCCCTCCGCATTGTGCTTACCTAATTTCCCCCCCTCCCTACTACCTGCACCTGCCTCTTTCCCTTCCTCCCTACTGCCTGTGCCTGCCTCATTCCCTTCCTGCGTCTGCCTCATTGCCTCCCTCCCTACTTCCTGTACCTGACTCATTCCCCCTTCTGTCCACACCGTGCCTGTCTCATTCTGTCTTTCCCTACTTCCTGCACCCACCTCATTTCTTCCTTCTCTCCCTCCGCACTGTGTCTACTTAATTTCCCTTATGCCTACTTACTGCACCTGCCTCATTCCCTCCCTCCCTACTTCCTGTGCCTGCCTCATTCCCTCCCTCCCTACTTCCTGTGCCTGCCTGATTCCCTCCCTCCCTACTTCCTGTGCCTGCCTCATTCCCTCCCTCCCTACTTCCTGTGCCTGCCTCATTCCCTCCCTCCCTACTTCCTGCACCTGCCTCATTCCCTCCCTCCCTACTTCCTGTGCCTACCTCATTCCCTCCCTCCCTACTTCCTGTGCCTGCCTCATTCCCTCCCTCCCTACTTCCTGCACCTGCGTCATTCCCCCTTCTGTCCACACTGTGCCTGCCTCATTCTGTCTTTCCCTACTTCCTGCACCTTCCTCTTTTCTTCATTCTCTCCCTCTGCACTGTGCCTACCTAATTTCCCCCTCCCTACTTCCTGCACCTGCCTCATTCCCTTTCTCCCTACTTCCTGTACCTGCCTCATTCCCTCTCTCCCTACTTCCTGTACCTGCCTCATTCCCTCTCTCCCTACTTTCTGCGTCTGCCTCATTCCCTCTCTCCTTACTTTCTGCGTTTGCCTCATTCCCTCTCTCCCTATTTCCTGCGTTTGCCTCATTCCCTCCCTCCCTTCTTCCTGCCCTTGCCTCCCTTCCTACTTCCTGTACCTGCCTCATTCCCTCTCTCCCTACTTCTTGCACCTGCCTCATTCCTTCCCTTCCTACTTCCTGCGTCTGCCTCATTCCCTCCCTTCTTCTGGCCCTTACCTCCCTCCCTACTTCCTGTGCCTGCCTTATTCCCTACTTCCTGTACCTGCCTCATTCCATCATTCTCTCCCTCCACAGTGTGCATGCCTCATTCTCTCCCTTCCCTCCTTGCTACGTCTGCCTCGTCCCCTCTCTTCCCTCCTTGCTGCGTCTGCCTCGTTCCCTCCTTGCTGCATCTGCCTCATTCCCTCTCTTCCCTCCTTGCTGCGTCTGCCTCGTTCCCTCTCTTTCCTCCTTGCTGCGTCTGCCTTGTTCCCTCTCTTCCCTCCTTGCTGCGTCTGCCTCGTTCCCTCTCTTCCCTCCTTGCTGCTCCCCTGCCTCGTTCCCTCTCTTCCCTCCTTGCTGCGTCTGCCTCGTTCCCTCTTCCCTCCTTGCTGTGTCTGCCTCGTTCCCTCTATTCCCTCCTTGCTGCGTCTGCCTCGTTCCCTCTCTTCCCTCCTTGCTGCTCCTCTGCCTCGTTCCCTCTCTTTCCTCCTTGCTGCTGCCCTGCCTCGTTCCCTCTCTTCCCTCCTTGCTGCTCCCCTGCTTCGTTCCCTCTCTTCCCTCCTTGCTGCTCCCCTGCCTCGTTCCCTCTCTTCCCTCCTTGCTGCGTCTGCCTCGTTCCCTCTCTTCTCTCCTTGCTGCTCCTCTGCCTCGTTCCCTCTCTTCCCTCCTTGCTGCGTCTGCCTCGTTCCCTCTCTTCCCTCCTTGCTGCGTCTGCCTCGTTCCTTCTTCCCTCCTTGCTGCTCCCCTGCCTCGTTCCCTCTCTTCCCTCCTTGCTGCGTCTGCCTCGTTCCCTCTCTTCCCTCCTTACTGCATCTGCCTCGTTCCCTCTCTTCCCTCCTTGCTGCTCCCCTGCCTCGTTTCCTCTCTTCCCTCCTTGCTGCTCCCCTGCCTCGTTCCCTCTCTTCCCTCCTTGCTGCTCCCCTGCCTCGTTCCCTCTCTTCCCTCCTTGCTGCTCCCCTGCCTCGTTCCCTCTCTTCCCTCCTTGCTGCTCCCCTGCTTCGTTCCCTCTCTTCCCTCCTTGCTGCTCCCCTGCCTCGATCCCTCTCTTCCCTCCTTGCTGCTCCCCTGCTTCGTTCCCTCTCTTCCCTCCTTGCTGCTCCCCTGCCTCGTTCCCTCTCTTCCCTCCTTGCTGCTCCCCTGCTTCGTTCCCTCTCTTCCCTCCTTGCTGCTCCCCTGCTTTGTTCCCTCTCTTCCCTCCTTGCTGCTCCCCTGCTTCGTTCCCTCTCTTCCCTCCTTGCTGCTCCCCTGCTTCGTTCCCTCTCTTCCCTCCTTGCTGCTCCCCTGCCTCGTTCCCTCTCTTCCCTCCTTGCTGCTGCCCTGCCTCGTTCCCTCTCTTCCCTCCTTGCTGCTCCCCTGCTTCGTTCCCTCTCTTCCCTCCTTGCTGCTCCCCTGCCTCGTTCCCTCTCTTCCCTCCTTGCTGCTCCCCTGCTTCCTTCCCTCTCTTCCCTCCTTGCTGCTCCCCTGCCTCGTTCCCTCTCTTCCCTCCTTGCTGCTCCCTTGCCTCGTTCCCTCTCTTCCCTCCTTGCTGCTCCCCTGATTCGTTCCCTCTCTTCCCTCCTTGATTGCTCCCCTGCCTCGTTTCCTCTTCCTCCCTGGGCCTGCCTCGTTTCCTCTTCCTCCCCGGGCCTGCCTCGTTCCCCCTCTCTTCACTGGGCCTGTCTCGTTTTTCCTCTTACCTCTCCCTCACTGTGGAGGCAATCATTGGTCATTAATCCAGCATCTGACAAATCTTTTCCCTAAAGCCGCTACGATGAGTTGCCATTAAGCTGCCGCAGAGGGGGGGGTGACGTTACCTGAAAACATTTTACTGAGATCCAGCTGCTGTCCAGATGCATACACTGAGCAGCAGTTCTTCAATAGTTAACACTGCGTTTCCCGAGCCTAAGGCCATAACGTGGCCTCCCTAGATCAGCACAGGATCGGGGACACCGCGCTTCTGGACAGAAGGGAACATTATGGAGACCAGATGACGTAAGAGGAATGTTTAATGTGAAATGCTGGGACCCCCGGGGGTGACCAGGACTCGAGGTGCACAATGGCGGGTCTTTCTCTAGGAAGTTCTCTCCACCTTCATGATATTGGTAAAACCCGATCCTGGTCTCCAGCCGGTCAGGATAATGACAATGTCGTCCTTGTGCAGGAATCCGCGAACCTTCCCTGTAAGACAGTGTGCAGTGTAACCAGGGATGAGGGTGACAAGCCTCAGCAGCGTCCGCATACGCCCTGCGCCATTTGTTTCCTCCTACTGTGTAGACTATGAGCACGGCTCCTGTCAGCACTAGATGCCCCTCCCCCAAATAACCCCACCCCCCACCAACACAGCCTAAAGCTCCACCTTTTCTAAACCTGTGACTGCATTATAGCCCCTCCTCCTGAGTTGGACACAGCCTTATCTTCAGACCCGCCCTCCTTCCCTTAGCACGCCACATGTCTGGCCAAAACGCATCTTACCAATCGCAATTCCAAACTGCACCCTCCGGTCCACGTCGTCCGCCCAGACGTCCAGTTGTGGCTCCCGGTACAAGACTGGGAACACCCCACGGTTCAGATGAGCCTGACGGGCTACCTGCTCATTACGTGTCACTGCTATGATGGGGGCCCGAGGACGGTAACGAGACAGCAGCTGAGCAGACCTAAAGAGCAGAACGGAGGCAGAACATGAGCCTACGGCATGAAGTGGAAGGGGAACTCCAACTGCTGTGGACTCCTCACCTGCCTGACGTGGTGAGAACAATGATGGCTCCAGCACAGCATTTAAAGGAGGCCTCCACCGCTCCAATGGCCGTCACCTCTGTTGGGTCCTGAGTCAGGGGGGTCACTCTGCGCAACTCCTCAAACAGCTGCTGGTTATAGATGGCGGCTTCAGCTTCCCGGGCAATCTGTAGGTAAAAAGATGTACCCCGAGTATAATACACCCCAACCGAGATGTACCCCGAGTATACTACACCCCAACATGAGGGCAGTAAAGATGTACCCCGAGTATAATACACCCCAACATGAGGACAGTAAATATGTACCCCGAGTATACTACACCCCAACATGAGGACAGTAAAGATATGCCGAGTATACTACACCCCAACATGAGGGCAGTAAAGATGTACCCCGAGTATAATACACCCCAACCGAGATGTACCCCGAGTATAGTACACCCCAACATGAGGGCAGTAAAGATGTACCCCGAGTATAATACACCCCAACATGAGGACAGTAAAGATGTACCCCGAGTATACTACACCCTAACACGAGGACAGTAAATATGTACCCCAAGTATACTACACCCCAACATGAGGACAGTAAAGATGTACCCCGAGTATACCACACCCCAACATGAGGACAGTAAAGATGTACCCCGAGTATACTACACCCCAACATGAGGACAGTAAAGATGTACCCCGAGTATAATACACCCCAACATGAGGACAGTAAAGATGTACCCCGAGTATAATACACCCCTACATGAGGACAGTAAAGATATACCGAGTATACTACACCCCAACATGAGGACAGTAAAGATGTACCCCGAGTATACTACACCCCAACATGAGGACAGTAAAGATGTACCCCGAGTATAATACACCCCTACATGAGGACAGTAAAGATATACCGAGTATACTACACCCCAACATGAGGACAGTAAAGATGTACCCCGAGTATAATACATCCCAACATGAGGACAGTAAAGATATATCGAGTATACTACACCCCAACATGAGGGCAGTAAAGATGTAGCCCGAGTATAATACACCCCAACATGAGGGCAGTAAAGATGTATCCCGAGTATACTACACCCCAACATGAGGACAGTAAAGATGTACCCCGAGTATACTACACCCCAACATGAGGACAGTAAAGATGTACCCCGAGTATACTACACCCCAACATGAGGGCAGTAAAGATGTACCCCGAGTATAATACACCCCAACCGAGATGTACTCCAAGTATAGTACACCCCGAAATGAGGACAGTAAATATGTACCCCGAGTATACTACGTCCAACATGAGGACAGTAAAGATGTACCCCGAGTATAATACACCCCAACATGAGGACAGTAAAGATATACCGAGTATACTACACCCCAACATGAGGACAGTAAAGATGTACCCCGAGTATACTACACCCCAACATGAGGGCAGTAAAGATGTACCCCGAGTATACTACACCCCAACATGAGGACAGTAAAGATGTACCCCGAGTATAATACACCCCAACATGAGGACAGTAAAGATGTACCCCGAGTATAATACACCCCAACATGAGGACAGTAAAGATGTACCCCGAGTATAATACACCCCTACATGACGACAGTAAAGATATACCGAGTATACTACACCCCAACATGAGGACAGTAAAGATGTACCCCGAGTATAATACATCCCAACATGAGGACAGTAAAGATATACCGAGTATACTACACCCCAACATGAGGACAGTAAAGATGTAGCCCGAGTATAATACACCCCAACATGAGGACAGTAAAGATGTACCCCGAGTATAATAAACCCCAACATGAGGGCAGTAAAGATGTAGCCCGAGTATACTACACCCCAACATGAGGACAGTAAAGATGTAGCCCGAGTATAATACAACCCAACATGAGGACAGTAAAGATGTACCCCGAGTATACTACACCCCAACATGAGGACAGTAAAGATGTACCCCGAGTATAATAAACCCCAACATGAGGGCAGTAAAGATGTAGCCCGAGTATAATACACCCCAACATGAGGGCAGTAAAGATGTACCCCGAGTATACTACACCCCAACATAAGGACAGTAAAGATGTACCCCGAGTATACTACACCCCAACATGAGGACAGTAAAGATGTACCCAGAGTATAGTACACCTCAACATGAGGGCAGTAAAGACGTACCCCGAGTATACTACACCCCAACATGAGGACAGTAAAGATGTACCCCGAGTATACTACACCCCAACATGAGGACAGTAAAGATGTACCCAGAGTATAGTACACCCCAACATGAGGGCAGTAAAGACGTACCCCGAGTATACTACACCCCAACATGAGGACAGTAAAGATGTACCCCGAGTATACTACACCCCAACATGAGGGCAGTAAAGACGTACCCCGAGTATACTACACCCCAACATGAGGACAGTAAAGATGTGCCCCGAGTATACTACACCCCAACATGAGGACAGTAAAGATGTACCCCGAGTATACTACACCCCAACATGAGGACAGTAAAGATGTACCCAGAGTATAGTACACCCCAACATGAGGGCAGTAAAGACGTACCCCGAGTATACTACACCCCAACATGAGGACAGTAAAGATGTGCCCCGAGTATACTACACCCCAACATGAGGACAGTAAAGATGTACCCCGAGTATACTTCGAGGTCAGGCAGTGGCAGCTCATCTGAGAAACCTCTCGGGTGCTGAAGTCCTTCGAAGAGGCCACAAAATGTATCTGTAGGGGCAACTGATGAGCAGGGGAAGACAGCGGAAGAAGAACAGCTGGTGCATCGTGCATGGACAAAGTCCCATAGCGGAGGAAGTCGGGAGGTGGTGGTGCAGGAGGACATGGAGTTTTCCTAGGAATAGCTAGTGGACATGGCGGATGCTTGTTATGACAGATATGCTGATGGTGATGACCACACTGGCCGTGACCAAACATGTGGAGCCTGGGAAGATAGTTAAAAAAAAAAATATCTTTATTACATTTACAAGCAATAAAAAAATTTATATTTTCCATACATAAAGATTGTGAAATAGTTGTGGATGACACCCTGGGGTCTCCTAGGACGGTATTTCAAGCTGTCTAACACCAAGCTGGCATAAGTAACCTAAAAGTGACGGCAAGGTATATGGGTAATAGAGATGAGCGAATCGAAGCTGATGAAGTGGAATTCAATCCGAGTTTCAGGAAAAATTTGATTTGCACCGAAGCAAAATTTCCTCATACTTCGTGATAACGAATCGCATTTTTTCCTAAAATGGCTGCTGCACATGTGAGGACATGGAGCAAGGAACTCTGGGAAGGCGGGATTACCCATAATGCCATACTTGCAGCCAATCAGCAGCCAGCCCTGTGATGTCACAGCCCTATGAATATCCTCAGCCATCTTGGATTCTGCCATTTTCCAGTGTACTTAGTGCAGGGAGAGACGTAAGCAGGCGCTAGGGACAGTGCTAGAAAAGACTGGATCGTGGTGAAAAAGTGATTTACAAGTTCAGGGAAAGGATAGGGAGGAATCGTTCCATAGCATTTATGTAGAACAGGGCTCAGTAGGGAAGGTTGCAGCCTGGGGAATAGGAACAATAATTACAGAATTACAGAGCTGTATAATGGCAATTTGGGTCCCAGTCAGTGCAGCAAGGTGTAAGTGCTGTGTGATACAGGCATTAACAGTGTTATTACAAGGAACTATTTCTACGTCTTATGTGCCCTTGTGTGGTGCAGTTACAAGGCAAAAAATGCTTTAGAACATATATTAGTGGAAAAAAAGGGCTTATTAGCCGCTGTGTGGTGTAGGGCGAAAAGCGAAAAATTGCAGCCTTTTTGTCCTGTATTAGGGTTCATTCACATGTCTGCAATTCTGTTCTGCATTTTGCGGAACGGAATTGCGGACCCATTAATTTCAATGGGGACAGACGATGTCCCACCCGGGTCCGCAATTGCAGATCCGCACTCCCGGGTCCGCAATCGGGTCCCGAAAAAAATAGAACATGTCCTATTCTTGTCCACAATTGCGGACAAGAAAAGGCATTTTCTATGTAGTGCCGGCGATGTGAGGTTCGCAAATTGCTGAAGGCACATCGCCGATGTCCGTGTTTTGCGGATCCGTGGATCCGCAAAACAGACGGACGTGTGAATGGACCCTTAGTGGCAGAAAAATATATGTATATTTACCGTTCAGCAGTGCAGTTATATGTTCTAACGACTTTTGTGGAGTGTATAAGTGTTAAAAAAAATAGAACAGATTCTGTAGACATCTATGTGGAATCAGCTGACGACGGTGTAAAAGGAGTGCGCTTCTTCTTGACACTAACATCGACCTATAAGGCTGAATTGATTCTTGAGTTATTTGGTCAGTTTTGGCCCTGTGACTGCCCAAATAAGTGAAGTGTGCAGTGATTCTAAGAGCGACGCCTGTCATCTGCATGTCATACAGACTCCCAGTATTATTTCACTACCCCGGCAGACTCCCTATGCGTGTTACTGCAAGGCACAGTGTTCTACACAGGGTCTCTGCAGCCAGGAAATACACATTTTTTTAACGCGATTTGCCGTGAATAAATTCAGATCGAACCAAAATTTTTCAAAAAATTCAGCGAACCGGCCAAATCGAATTTTTGAAAAATTCGCTCATCTGTAGTGGGTAACCTCATGGCTGCTGGTGCTGACAAACGTTTCACTTTCTGGCAGCAAATGCCTGCCAGTGTGTATACCTAGTCCCGTCTTAGGGTCGTGCGATCCTCCTAATCTAGATCCTGGCAGATGCAGTTTGGAGAAATTCACCTGAATCCAATTGCCAAAAATTCATGTTGGGATTTGACCAGAATTTTTGGAACATATGGTTTGAATTTGATTACTTTGCTCAGCCCGAAGCATAAGCCCAGGCCGTGTGTGCGCTGCTGCAAGGGCACAGAAGCCTGATGGTTGTAGTGTTCTGTCTGCCGCTCCACGCGTGCACACACATACCCTGTATGGACAGAGACTTATAGGGAAGGAACAGCAGGGGGCACAATACCTTCATCTTGCCTATTAGGTCATGCCTCTGTCCAAATAGGCCAGGCCACACTCCCTAGACGCAGATAATTATTCTGAAACTAGATGCAACAACACGCCCCAAAAATTTTTCAGGTTGCTTGAAATTGAGCCATGTGTGTGTTGACCTCTGTGACCCAAATATGTGCTGCTGGTGACATTGGAAAATCCACTTATTTGTACACATCTTAACAGGCTTAGGGGCAGAAAAGGCTCCTGTCTAGTGCAGCACATGGCTCCGGACACACTGCGCACTCACTGCCCTCAGAGACATGGCGGACATGTCCTATCACTTCAGTGGTGCCTCCTTCCCTGCCCTATTTCCCTCATAACACAAGTGGGGGGTGACAGAAACCAAATCACCAGGGACACCTGCCATTGAGGCTACTGAACTGCTCCCACAGATATGTCCACCCAGGGACTGGTCTCTAAAAGTGATGGCCAACACATGAGAATTCACTGGATGCTTCAAGTGATGTGCGCAGCATGTGACTGCGCCTCTACATCTGCTTATGAAACCCCACTATCCATGGGCCCTTCCCCCTTATTTTTTGACTCCTCAAATAAGTTTACAATAGTTATACCTCCGATCCTGAGATTTGCATCTTTCCCATAATGCAATGCCTCCTCCTCTGCCTAAGTTACATGAACACAGCCATGAAGGGAGCGCTGTGTGTATAAGTGTTCTTTTGGGCCTGAGCTTTGGTGGCAGTTGATAACATGGGATGGTCAGGGTGAGGGGCTGTGTCCTGGGGGAGCCTGATAGCTATAACCGGGCCCCATCTGTGAAGGAGATGATCACATACAGGGGTGAGCTCCTCAGTGTGAGAGGAGTAAGGAGACATCATGTTCTTGTGAGTTCCAACCTAGTTATCAGGACTGTAACAAGGATGCTGGGAGGCATAATTTATTTGTATATTTCCCATAATGCATTGCCTCCTCCTCTCCCTAAGTTACATGAGCATGGCAGGGAAGGTAGTGCTGTGTGCACAGGGTCTTACGTGTATAGTATGATTTAGGATCCTGAGATCTATGTGGGCTGTAGGGTCTGCTTCCTGGAGGAGGCTGAGAACAGCACCCCCGGTCTGTGATGGGGAAGGTCTTCTTGCTGGAGGAGGCTAAGAACAGCACCCCCGGTCTTTGGGGATGGTCGTACTGCTCAGTGAGGGAGGAGTAAGGAGCAGTCATGTTCTTATTAGCTCCTCCCTCATTGTGCAGGTCAGTACCATAGCAGAGGTGCTGGGAGGGGTCAGTGATGCTCCTCCTCTACAATTACCCTCTGATTTGTATATTTCCCATAATGCATTCCCTCCTTCTCTCCCTAAGTTAAAAGAACATGGCAGGGAAGGTAGTGCTGTGTGTACAGGGTCTTACATGGTCTAGGATTCTTAGACCTTTGTGGGCTAGAGGGTCTGACCCATGGTGGAGGCTGATCGCTAATAGACTTCTGAGACTGCCCAGTGGGCACAATACCTACTGTATGTGATTGGGAGGGTCTGCTTCAGACTGTGATGGGGAAGGGACTGTACTTCTCAGTGGGGGAGGAGTCAGGGGATGCGGGGTTTATTAGCTCCTCCCTCATTCTGCCTGTGAGAACCATAACACAGGTGCTGGGAGGAGTCAGTGATGCTCCTTCCCTCTGCTTTGTGAATCCTTATAGGTTTAAAATAGTAATAGCTCCAACCTTCAGATTTGCATATTTCCCATAATGCATTCCTCCTCCTCTCCCTAAGTTACATGAACACAGCAGTGAAGGTAGCGCTGTGTGCACAGGGTCTTATGTATATAGTGCTGCATTCAGGCCACATGAACATCTGTTCTCTGGTGGAGGCCTGAGGTACTGCAGTGTGACCAGTGCTCCCTGTCAGTGATGTGGATGGTCTGTGACGGGGAAGCTCTGCTTCCTGGTGGAGGCTGAGAACAGCACCCCCTGTCTGTGATGGAGAAGGTGCTAACTGGTGTGACCAGCGCCCCCTGTCTATGATGGGGAAGGTCTTCTTCCTGGTGGAGGCTGAGAACAGCACCCTCGGTCTGTGATAGGGAAGGTCTTCTTCCTGGTGGAGGCTGAGAACAGCACCCCCGGTCTGTGATAGGGAAGTTCTTCTTCCTGGTAGAGGCTGAGAACAGCACCCCCGGTCTGTGGGGATGGTCATACTGCTCGGTGAGGGAGGAGTAAGGAGAAGCCATGTTCTTATTAGCTCCACCCTCATTATGCAGGTCAGTACCATAACACAGGTGCTGGGAGGGGCCAGTGATGCTCCTCCTCTTCTATTACCCTGTGATTTGTTTATTTCCCATAATGCATTGCCTCCTCCTCTCCCTAAGTTACATGAACATGGCAGGGAAGGTAGCGCTGTGTGCACAGGGTATTGCATGTATGTTATGGTTTAGGATCCTGAGACCTGTGTGGGCTGTAGGGTCTGACCCATGGTGGAGGCTGAGAACAGTGGTCTGCTGTCTAATAGACTCCTGAGACTGCCCAGTGGGCACAATCCCTACTGTATGTGATTGGGAGGGTTGGCTCCAGACTCTGCTGACTGGTGGTGCCCACTGTCTGTGATGGGGAGGGGACTGTACTGCTCAGTGTGGGAGGAGTCAGGGGATGTGGGGTTTATTAGCTCCTCCCTCATTCTGCCTGTGAGAACCATAACACAGGTGCTGGGAGGGGCCAGTGATGCTCCTCCTCTACAATTACCCTGTGACTTGTATATTTCCCATAATGCATTGCCTCCTCCTCTCCCTAAGTTACATGAACATGGCAGGGAAGGTAGTGCTGTGTGCACAGGGTCTTACATGTATGTTATGGTTTAGGATCCTGAGACCTGTGTGGTCTGTAGGGTCTGACCCATGGTGGAGGCTGAGAACAGCGCCCCTGTGTGGTCTGCTGTCTAATAGACTCCTGAGACTGCCCAGTGGGCACAATGCCTACTGTATGTGATTGGGAGGGTCTGCTCCAGACTCTGCTGACTGGTGGTGCCCCCTGTCTGTGATGGGGAAGGGACTGTACTGCTCAGTGTGGGAGGAGTCAGGGGATGTGGGGTTTATTAGCTCCTCCCTCATTCTGCCTGTGAGAACCATAACACAGGTGCTGGGAGGGGCCAGTGATGCTCCTCCTCTACAATTACCCTGTGATTTGTATATTTTTCATAATGCATTGCCTCCTCCTCTTTCCAAGTTAAAAGAACATGGCAGGGAAGGTAGTGCTGTGTGCACAGGGTCTTACATGTATGTTATGGTTTAGGATCCTGAGACCTGTGTGGTCTGTAGGGTCTGACCCATGGTGGAGGCTGAGAACAGCGCCCCTGTGTGGTCCCTGTGTGGTCTGCTGTCTAATAGACTCCTGAGACTGCCCAGTGGGCACAATCCCTACTGTATGTGATTGGGAGGGTTGGCTCCAGACTCTGCTGACTGGTGGTGTCCCCTGTCTGTGATGGGGAAGGGACTGTACTGCTCAGTGTGGGAGGAGTCAGGGGATGTGGGGTTTATTAGCTCCTCCCTCATTCTGCCTGTGAGAACCATAACACAGGTGCTGGGAGGGGCCAGTGATGCTCCTCCTCTACAATTACCCTGTGATTTGTATATTTTTCATAATGCATTGCCTCCTCCTCTTTCCAAGTTAAAAGAACATGGCAGGGAAGGTAGTGCTGTGTGCACAGGGTCTTACATGTATGTTATGGTTTAGGATCCTGAGACCTGTGTGGGCTGTAGGGTCTGACCCATGGTGGAGGCTGAGAACAGTGGTCTGCTGTCTAATAGACTCCTGAGACTGCCCAGTGGGCACAATGCCTACAGTATGTGATTGGGAGGGTCTGCTCCAGACTCTGCTGACTGGTGGTGCCCCCTGTCTGTGATGGGGAGGGGACTGTACTGCTCAGTGTGGGAGGAGTAAGGAGAAGTCATATTCTTATTAGCTCCTCCCTCATAGTGCAGGTCAGGACCATAACACAGGTGCTGGGAGGGGCCAGTGATGCTCCTCCTCTTCTATTACCCTGTGATTTGTATATTTCCCATAATGCATTGCCTCCTCCTCTCCCTAAGTTACATGAACATGGCAGGGAAGGTAGCGCTGTGTGTACAGGGTCTTACATGTATGTTATGGTTTAGGATCCTGAGACCTGTGTGGGCTGTAGGGTCTGACCCATGGTGGAGGCTGAGAACAGTGGTCTGCTGTCTAATAGACTCCTGAGACTGCCCAGTGGGCACAATGCCTACTGTACGTGATTGGGAGGGTCTGCTCCAGACTCTGCTGACTGGTGGTGCCCCCTGTCTGTGATGGGGAGGGGACTGTACTGCTCAGTGTGGGAGGAGTCAGGGGATGGCTGGTTTTTATTAGCTCCTCCCTCATTATGGGGATCAGTGACATTAATAGGAGGGCTTATGGTGCTGCTCTTTAATTACACTGTAATATATTAAAAATATTTCCCATAATGCATTGTGTTCTTCTCTCCCTCAGCTACATGAACATGGCGTTGAAGGTAGTGCTGTACAGAACAAACTGTCTAGTTAGTGTGCGCTAGCAGTTCTCTGAGCAGACACATCTTCCTGAGTTCCTGTACCTTGGGTGGGGCTCTCCTGGTTTAAAGCTCTTACCTGGGAGTGCACAGTCATAAGTTGAGTTCTGCTGTGACAGCCTGGGTGTCCACTTGGCCCGGTTTGCCCTCTTGTCTTGGTCCCTTGCAGGTGATTTCTGCCCAGGAGGGTCTAGGAAAAAGTTGTGGGACCCTTCTCTTATGGAGTGGCCTGTCATAAATAGTAACCTTGTAAAGCACATCCCTCTGGCTTTTATAAAAAAAAATAAGTTTGTGATGTCTGAGACTGCACATTGTTACAACACCCACTGTTGGTTGTACGGTGTAGTCCTGATAGTACTGTACTGCTCAGAGTGGGAGGAGTAAGAAGTCATGTTCTTATTAGCTCCTCCCTCATTGTGCCTGTGAGAACCATAGCAGAGGTGCTGGGAGGGGTCAGTGATGCTCCTCCTCTACAATTACCCTGTGATTTGTATATTTCCCATAGTGCATTGCCTCCTCCTCTCCCTAAGTTACATGAACATGGTGTAAAGGTAGGGTCTTACATGTAGAGCTTATTTCTTTTATGGTATACTATCCTGGAAGGTTTATGCCTGCTGGGTAAAGTCTTGTTAAAGCTCTGTGCTGAAATGCAGACTTGGTATATACCTTTGGCTGGGGGGGTTACCTGTTTGTATTTGGTCCCTTGCAGGAGCCATCTGGTTTTGGAGGGGCTGCATGTTGTTGTGTGGGTGTAGAAAACAAAGCCATCTTCCTGTGGAGGCCTGAGCTGCTGCAGGATATGGTGGAAAGTTGCTGTTCCTTTCTATGATGGGGAAGCTCTGTACTCTGCTGTGTATTCCTGATAGCATACTGCTCAGTGTGGGAGGAGTAAAGAAGTATTAATTTTTATTAGCTCTACCCTCATTGTGCAGCTCCGAATGACACGGTGGTGGGAAGGCTTTTGTGATACTCCTTTGTGACTCCTCCTCGTCAAGTGGGCCTATTGGTTCCTCATCGCAGTGCCAACACCTGGGGTCCACTCGTTCCAGACTCTTGCAGGTGCCTTTTTGGAATGAAGGGACTAGGGTTGGTTTATGGGGGACCCTACGATATTCTGCTGCATGTTTTTGCATGGAGCTCTGTATGACTTTGTTGCACAGGTATTGAAAGCACATACCTCTGGCTTTAATAAAAAAAATAAAAAAAAGAAATCTCATGTGGTGACTCCTCCTCTTCTATAAACCTGAACTAGACACACCTTCAGCTATTTAATTTGCATACTCCCAATAGAGCATTGGCTTCTCCTCTCCATAAGTGTAATAGATGTTCCTCTGAAGGAGGCTCCTGGGTTTAGCTGCTGAGACTTTTGGTTCTTCTGGGTAATAATGTGTGGTCCTCTTGCACACGACTGCTGTGATCTTTATGGCCTGTGGATGAGCTTAAAACAGTCCACATTTGACCAATTACTGGTTCTGTAAAACTGGAGATGTCTTTTAAGGAAAATTCTTTCAGATGGGTTTATTATTGTCTCATCCCATGGAGAAGCAAGGGAGGGGCTTATGTGATAAACCTCCTTTCTTTTGTGACTCCTCCTATATGTATACCATTAGCTCTCTGATTTGCATAAATTACCCATAGTGCACAACAAGAAATGCTCCTCTCCTTAGGTTTAATGAGCGTTGCAGTGAAGGTACCCGTGTGTGTAAATGAGTTAAGGTATAGAGTGCATTACGCGCTCAGGAGGTCCATGTGGTCTGGAAGCCTGCATTGTCACTGTGTGGTGACTACAGGCTGACCCATGTGAACATTACCCTCCCCCATTACCCTCCCCTGCTCACTGGTGGAGGCCTGAGGCTGACCAGTGTGCACAGTCCTCCGTTTGTGATGGAGTTCTGCAGCCCTCAGGTTCACCAGTATGAACAGAAAATGCATCAAAATGAAGTAGTCAAAAAAAAAAATTTTTTTTCCTAAATCAGCACAGCCTGCTGCACTGGGTAACCCCGCCCACTTTGTCTTAAAATGCTGTTTTCTAAGTGCTAACACCCAATTTAATTTATTCTTTCCAATGTTCATTTAACTTAGGGAGACTTTTTGCAATGCATTATGGGTAATTATGCAAATGAGGCCAATTTCTATTGGTTGAAAATTTAATTATTCAAAATGGCAGCCACAGGGGCGGGGTTTGTCTCAGGAGAGGGAGGGGCTGAGCACAGGGAGGAGAGGGGGAGGGCTGAGAGGAGAAGGGGAGGGGCTGAGGGCAGGGAGGAGAGGGTGAGGGCTGAGAAGGGGAGGGGCTGAGGGCAGGGAGGAGAGGGGAGGGCTGAAAAGAAAAGGGGACGACAGAGCTCAGAGAGGAGAGGGGAGGGGCTGAGCGCAGGGAGGAGAGGGTGAGGGCTGAGAGGAGAAGGGGAGGGGCTGAGTGCAGGGAGGAGAGGCTGAGGGCTGAACGCAGAGATGAGAGGGGGAGGGCTGAGGGCAGGGAGGAGAGGGGAGGGCTGAGAGGAGAAGGGGATGACAGAGCTCAGAGAGGAGAGGGGAGGGGCTGAGCACAGGGAGGAGAGGGTGAGGGCTGAGAGGAGAAGGGGAGGGGCTGAAAAGAAAAGGGGACGACAGAGCTCAGAGAGAGGAGGGGCGGAGCTGGGAGGAGAGGCTGAGGGCTGAGGAGAGGGGAGGGGCTGAGCGCAGGGAGGAGAGGCTGAGGGCTGAGAGGAGAAGGGGAGGGGCTGAGCGCAGGGAGGAGAGGCTGAGGGCTGAGAGGAGAAGGGGAGGGGCTGAGGGCAGGGAGGAGAGGGGAGGGCTGAAAAGAAAAGTGGACGACAGAGCTCAGAGAGGGAGGAGGGCTGAGCGCAGGGAGGAGAGGGTGATGGACGACAGAGCTCACAGAGGAGAGGGTCACGAGGCTGAGAGGAGAAGGGAGGGGCTGAGGCAGGAGGAGAGGGTGAGGGCTGAGAGGAGAAGGGGAGGGGCTGAGGGCAGGGAGGAGAGGGTGAGGGCTGAGAGGAGAAGAGGGAGGGGCTGAGGGCAGGGAGGAGAGGGTGAGGGCTGAGAGGAGAAGGGGAGGGCTGAGGGCAGGGAGGAGAGGGGAGGGCTGAGAGGAGAAGAGGACGACAGAGCTCGGAGAGGGGAGGGGCTGAGCGCAGGGAGGAGAGGGTGAGGGCTGAGCGCAGAGAGGAGAGGGGAGGACAGAGTGCAGGGAGGAGAGGGGAGGGGCTGAGCGCAGGGAGGAGAGGGTGAGGGCTGAGAGGAGAAGGGGAGGGGCTGAGCGCAGAGAGGAGAGGGGAGGACAGAGTGCAGGGAGGAGAGGGGAGGGGCTGAGCGCAGGGAGGAGAGGGTGAGGGGCTGAGGGCAGGGAGGAGAGGGGAGGGCTGAGAGGAGAAGAGGAGGACAGAGCGCAGAGAGGAGAGGGGAGGGGCTGAGCGCAGGGAGGAGAGGGTGAGGGCTGACCGCAGAGAGGAGAGGGGAGGGGCTGAGCGCAGAGAGGAGAGGGGAGGGGCTGAGCGAGGAGAGGGGAGGGGCTGAGCGCAGGGAGGAGAGGGTGAGGGCTGAGCGCAGGGAGGAGAGGGTGAGGGCTGAGCGCAGGGAGGAGAGGGTGAGGGCTGAGCGCAGGGAGGAGAGGGTGAGGGCTGAGCGCAGGGAGGAGAGGGGGAGGACAGAGTGCAGGGAGGAGAGGGGAGGGGCTGAGCACAGGGAGGAGAGGGGGAGGACAGAGTGCAGAGAGGAGAGGGGAGGGGCTAAGTGCAGGGAGGAGAGGGTGAGGGCTGAGCGCAGGGAGGAGAGGGGGAGGACAGAGTGCAGGGAGGAGAGGGGAGGGGCTGAGCACAGGGAGGAGAGGGTGAGGGCTGAGAGGAGAGGGTGAGGACAGAGCGCAGGAAGGGGAGGGGAGGGGCTGAGCATAGGGAGGAGAGGGGGGGACAGAGCACAGGGAGAAGAGGGGAGGGGCTGAGCACGGAGAAGGGGAGGGCTTAGTGCAGGGAGGGGAGGGGCAGAGCGCAGAAAGGAGAGGGGGAGGGCAGAGCGCAGAGTTTACTTACTCTTCACTTCTATCAGACATTTTGTTTTCACCGTCATTTACACTTAGAGGCAGATACTGGCATCAGGATTTTCGGAAAGTATGTATCGATGAGCCAAAGTTTGTTATTCACAAAGTCGTGCGTGACTTCGTTGAATAACTTCAGTAGTTGATTGTTAAAGTGGAAAACAACTTGAAAACTTGAAACCGAACTCTGATTCTGTTCCGAGGTACTAGTCAGAACCAAAGCCGAGTTTGGTTTCAAGTTTTAAAGATATGTAAACATCAACTCCCCGTACATTCTAATACTGTACAGAGATGGATCTCTGTACAGTATCGTTCCGAAGTTTCGAATGAAGCAACTTCGGATGAAGCATCTGAAACTCGCTACACTCAACATAACTCGTACAGTAAGTATTACATCACACAGGTAAGTAATACATAGATCGTACATGTATTATAGATGGTACAGGTAAGTATATACACATATTACCCAGGTAAAAAGTATATACATAAAAATCATCTGATAAGTAAGGGAAAGTTCACATCATCCGTTATTACAGCGTTCCCTATGAGATAAAACGGACCTGTTCTCCTCATTCTCCGGTCAGTACGATTACAGAGATACCACATTTATATCGTTTTATAGGGTTTGTTTTTACAGCGTTCCCTTATATATAATTTAAGTTTTTACCATGCGGCCATCTGATCGCTTCTCCAGTAGACTCTGGTGATTTAACATTGTAGTCTATCGAAAATCAATGGAACAGCCCAGGCTCCATAAGAACATTGGTGTTAACATGTGACAGCAGAGGGTCACCCTAGAAGGGTATACAGCCCCAGGACAGCGGTGCCTAATATATATATATGTGTACACACATCAGCTTGTAGCAGAAATACTGCCACCATGTGGTTGGATGACCGTGATACAAAGTCATTTACGGTTTCCTCAATGATCAGAGCGCCCATACAGCTCTGCAGGATAAGCCTCTGCCACATCCATCTGTATGATCAGTGCAGGCAAGAAGGAGGAACACCGCCATCTCCATGCTGAGAGCTCCTAAAGTGAAAACGCCCATCACTGGAAGCTAAATGATCTTTGATGACGTCACGAGAAGGAGGGGCCAGAACCGGGAAGAGTTAGGCTAGGTCTACACGACGACATTTGTCGCGTGACAATTTTTAGAATGGTAGGCTATGGTGTTGCATTGCAAAATGCTGCGACTGCGACACGCCAGTTGCAAAAAATCAATTCAAAATGGATTTTTCTGCGACTGGCGTGTTGCAGTCGCAGCATGTCGTTGTGGAGACCTAGCCTAAGTGTAGAGTGTGTGTGAGAGATGTATATGTAGCAGTGCTGTGTGCGCGTCTGGATTGTCTGTATTATTTCAGAGCATGGAGATTTCTATACCCTCAAGTGGAGGCATCTTCTATTACAGTCAGCGCCCCGGTAGGAGCAGGACATAACTGTAGTGAGACAGATGTACCTACATGGAGGTGGAACAGGAGCAGGGCCGGCTCCAGGTTCATGTGGGCCCTTGGGTGATAAAGTCTTAGGTGGCCCCTTGTGGCATTTTGCTCGGCGCTTACAGCGATGAAACTGCATGTATTATAAATTAAATGGAGAGGTATTGCAGCCGGCACTGCCACATGCGTCTGTACGATCACTTGAATAACTATCGCACTGGCATTTCAAAAACTCCACGCTGGTGCTCTGCTGGTGATATAGTCCATATAATAGCATCCACAAGTAGGGAAAAAAGCACCGCGGCACTCACCAGCAGTTTATTTCATTGTTGCACAGAAGTGGTGGACGCTACGGCTGTTTCGCGCTAACTTGCGCTTTGTCAAGCCTCCAGTGATGCAGAGGGGAGGGAGCTATAAATACGTCACTGGTATACACATATGTGAAATACAAAAACATATATACAATGTATACCCTACAATGAAATAAACTGCAACTGCAATTCAAGATTGATGGTGAGTGCCGCGGTGCTTTTTTCTCTACTAGTGGAAGTCGTGAATATTATAGATTAAATAGATCGAAGGGAAAGAAATCCGGCACTCAAAATTGATGAAGTCGTAGGTTCCTTTATTTGGTTATGCGATATATCAGGTACAGAGGTACAGAATGATTCATAACTACTGATGCCCTTGTCAGTCTACGCGTTTCAAACGACAACGTTCTTATTCATGACTGAGGAGTCCTCTGAAGTTATCACTTATGTAAGAGAGAAAAGGAAAAACCTCCCCCTCCTCTCCTGGCCGCTCCCGTAGCAGTGGGTCAGCAGGTGCGGGGTGATTTGAAATCATTACTAGTGGCAACCGACTGAAAACACCCAGGTCCTGGTTTTAACCCTATACATCACACAATTTATTTTCTATGTGGATAAAATACAAGAGAGAAATTTTTTTATTTAACTATCATAATAAAAATCCAGATAAAAGTAAAAAATTGCTTATGTGTGGACTAGCAGGCAGAATCCTGGCCGTTCCGTGGATGTATCCTTCCGTATTTCTGGGCATCATAAAAAAACTCTATACACACAATAAGGTAAAAGGAAGAAATTCTGAAAGGAAAAACAAAAAGACGGCTTCATGTATATATTGGTTTTCATGGTTAAATAACCGCTTGGTCAGCCTGATCGATCTGCTTAGTCTTGGTCTCAATTTTGCTCCTACGTATGAGTCCGATCTGTTCTCCACTCTGATGGACGTTAATAAATTCATCAGAGATCTTACCGTATATAGGCATTTCCATCAAGTGGAGACCAGCTCAGACCTTGCGGTTTCTGTCCCCAGTGTTTTTCCTGTTCAAGATGAATATAGCAATTTGTCCTACATGGACCAGGTAACGATACTACAAACAGTGACAGAGGATACAGGCACGGGCTCCACGGGCATGAAGCCTTTCAAATTGCGGAACCCACGCTTTTATCCACTAAAATCTAGAACACCTGGAATGGACATATTCCAGGATGTTCTTGAAAAACGACTTCTTGCAATGTATGATGCCAGTGATGGGAATGTCCAAAAACACTATTTGAATACAAACAAAGGGTGGCTCTCAGACAGCTGAGAAATAACAAGGAAATTGTTGTAAAGATGGCTGACAAAGGCGGTGCAGTGGTGGTTATGGCAAAAACATCTTATCAAAAACAAATTTTGGAACTGATTACAGACGAGGCCACCTACAAAAGGTTGACATGCAACCAGACTTTCCAGACTCAATATCAGAATCTTCTTTGCCAAGGCCGGGACCAAGGGTTCTTTAACCATAGAGAATTTACTTACCTTAATACACATCTGGACACGTCTGTAATTCCTATTATACACGCCTTGCCTAAAGTGCCACTGCACCCACGGCCACTGCACCCCATTGTGTCGGGCATTGGTTCTTTGACGGAAAAATCCGGAAAATGGCTGGATGGAATTTTGCAACCGATGATTAAACGCACAGCAGGTTATCTGAGGGCTACAGGAGACGTCCTAAGAAATATGCATGATAAAAAATGGTTATCTGGATTCACCTGGTTAACCATGGACGTTGTTACCCTCTATCCCTCAATACCCCATAGGGTTGCACTGCTGGCACTTGAGTTTCACTTGCACAAATACAGTCCACATGCAGTAGAATTTGTACAATACATTTTGGGTGTCACCAGCTTTTTACTGACATAACGTTTTATGTTTGACTCTAAATTCTATCTCCAGACACGAGGCGTGTCGATGGGAGTGAAATCCCCCCCCCCCCTCCCTGGCCAACCTGGTTATGTCGTATTGGGAGGAGGCGTATATTTATACGGTCGACAATCCCTTCCTGCGGGATATGCAGTGGTATGGCAGATATATCGATGACCTGCTGATTATCTGGTTGGGCGATGTGTCTGCCATACCACTCTCTCAGGACTACCTCAATGCCAATCCCTATAATCTCAGATTCACGGGCAATCACCATGTTTCCACGATCCACTTCTTGGATTTAACCCTGACCAGGGAGATGGACAAAACAATAAATACAGCCACATATCGCAAACCCATATCAGGCAACACATTGTTGGGAGCAAATAGTTATCACCCGCTACACACGGAAAAATCCATACCAGTAGGGAAACTTACCCGAGCTCGGCCGGCGGCCCGGGCCCACAGTGGCTTAAGGCCCCATAGCCATTGCTATGGCGATCCCTACACCCATGTTCACAGATATGTGCCCCCTAACAGAAGATATGCCAAGATATGTGCCCCCTCACAGTAGATATGCCTAGACATGTGCCCCCTCACAGTAGATATGCCAAGATATGTGCCCCTTCACAGTACATATGCCAAGATATGTGCTCCCTCACAGTAGATATGCCATGATATGTACCCCCTCACAGTAAATAAGTCAATATATGTGCCCTCTCACAGTAGTTATACAAAGATATGTGCCCACTTACAGTAGATATGCCAAGATATGTGACCCCTCACATTAGATATGTGCATTCTCACAGTAGATATGCTAAGATATGCACACCCTCACAGTAGATATGTGCTTCCGCACAGTAGATATGCCAAGATATGTGCCCCCCTCAGAGTAAATATGCCAAGATATGTGCCCCCTCACAGTAGATATGCCAAGATATGTGCTCCCTCACAGTAGATATGCCAAGAGATGTACCCCTTCACAGTAGATATGTGCTTCCTCACAGTAGATATGCCAAGATATGTGCCCCGTCACAGTAGATATGCCAAGATTTGTACCCCCTCACAGTAGATATGCCAAGATATGTGCCCCCTACAGTAGATATGCCAAAATATGTGCCCCCTCTCAGTCGATATGCCACGATGCGTGCCCCCTCACAGTAGATATGCCAAGATATGTGCCCCCTCACAGTTGATATGCCAAGATATGTGCTCCATCACAGTAGATATGCCAAGATATATGCCCCCCCACAGTAGATATGACAAGATATGTACCCCTTCACAGTAGATATGACAAGATATTTGCCCCCTTCACAGTAGATATGCCAAGATGTGCCCCTTCACAGTACATATGCCAAGATATGTGCCCCTTCACAGTAGATATGCCAAGATATGTGCTCCCTCACAGTAGATATGTGCCTCCTCACAGTAGATATGCCAAGATATTGCCCCTCTCAGTAGATATGTGCCTCCTCACAGTAGATATGCCAAGATATGTGCCTGCTCACAGTAGATATGTGACTCCTCACAGTAAATATGCCAAGATAGGTGCCTCCTCACAGTAGATATGCCAAGATATGTGCCCCCTCACAGTAGATATGCAAAGCTATGTGCTCCTCACAGTAGATATGCCAAGATATGTGCCCCCTCACAGTAAATATGCCCCTTCATAGTAGATATGCCAAGATATGTGCTCCCTCACAGTAGATATGCCAAGATATGTTTTCCGCCTCACAGTAGATATGCCAAGATATATGCACCTCACAGTAGATATGCCAAGATTTGCCCGTTCACAGTAGATATGCCGAGATATGTGCCCCCTCACAGTAGATATGCCGAGATATGTGCCCCCTCACAGTCGATATGCCAAGATATGTGCCCCCTCACAGTAGATATGCCAGAATATGTGCCCACTCATAGTATATATGCCAAGATATGTGCCCACTCACAGTAGACATGCCAAGATATGTGCCCTTTCACATTAGGTATGCCAAGATATGTGCCCCCTCACAGTAGCTATGCCAAGATATGTGCCCCCTCACAGTTGATATGTGCTTCATCACAGTAGATATGCCAAGATATGTGCCCCCTCACAGTAGATATGCCAAGATATGTGCGCCCTCACAGTAGATATGCCAAGATATGTGCCCCCTCACAGTCGATATGCCACGATACGTGCCCCCTCACAGTAGATATGCCAAGATATGTGCCCCTCACAGTAGATATGCCAAGAAAAATGCTCCCTCACAGAAGATATGCCAAGATATGCGCTCCATCACAGTAAATATGCCAAGATATATGCCCCCCCACAGTACATATGCCAAGATATGTGCCCCCTCACAATAGATATGTGGATCCTCACATTAGATATGCCAAGATATGTGCCCCCCTCACAGTACATATGCCAATATATATGCCCCCTCACAGTAGATATGCTAAGCTATGAGCTCCCTCACAATAGATATGCCAAGATATGTGCCCCCTCACAGTAGATATGCCAAGATATGTGCCCCTTCACAGTAAATATGCAAAGATATGTGCCCCCTCACAGTAGATATGCCAAGATATGTGCTCCCTCACTGTAGATATGCCAAGATATGTGCTCCCTCACTGTAGATATGCCAAGATATGTGCCCCCTCACAGTAGATATGTGCTTCCTCACAGTAGATATGCCAAGATATATGCCCCCTCACAGTAGATATGCCAAGATATGTGCCCCCTCACAGTCGATATGCCACGATACGTGCCCCCTCACAGTAGATATGCCAAGATAAATGCTCCCTCACAGAAGATATGCCAAGATATGCGCTCCATCACAGTTAATATGCCAAGATATATGCCCCCCCACAGTACATATGCCAAGAGATGTGCCCCCTCACCGTACATATGCCAAGATATTTGCCCCCTCACAGTAGATATGCCAAGATGTGCCTCTTCACAGTACATATGCCAAGATATGTGCCCCCTCACAGTAGATATGTGCTTCATCACAGTAGATATGCCAAGATATGTGCCCCCTCACAGTGATATGCCAAGATATGTGCCCCCTCACAGTAGATATGCCAAGATATGTGCCCCCTCACAGTAGATATGCCAAGATAAATGCTCCCTCACAGAAGATATGCCAAGATATGCGCTCCATCACAGTAAATATGCCAAGATATATGCCCCCCCACAGTACATATGCCAAGAGATGTGCCCCCTCACCGTACATATGCCAAGATATGTGCCCTTTCACATTAGGTATTCCAAGATGTGCCCCATCACAGTAGCTATGCCAAGATATGTGCCCCCTCACAGTTGATATGTGCTTCATCACAGTAGATATGCCAAGATATGTGCCCCCCTCACAGTACATATGCCAAGATATATGCCACCTCTCAGTAGATATGCCAAGCAATGTGCCCCCTCACATTAGATATGTGCCTTCTCACAGTAGATATGCCAAGATATGTGCCCCCTCACATTAGATATGTGCATCCTCACAGTAGATATGCCAAGATATGTACCCCCTCACAGTAGATATGTGCTTCCGCACAGTAGATATGCCAACATATGTGCCCCCCTCACAGTACATATGCCAATATATATGCCCCCTCACAGTAGATATGCCAAGCTATGAGCTCCATCACAGTAGATATGCCAAGATATGTGCTCCCTCACAGTAGATATGCCAAGATATGTGCCCCGTCACAGTACATATGCCAAGATATATGCCCCTTCACAGTAGATATGCCAAGCTATGTGCTCCCTCACAGTAGATATGCCAAGATATGTGCCCCTTCACAGTAAATATGCCCCTTCATAGTAGATATGCCATGATATGTGCTCCCTCACAGTAGATATGCCAAGCTATGTGCCCCGTCACAGTACATATGCCAAGATATATGCCCCTTCACAGTAGATATGCCAAGATATGTGCTCCCTCACAGTAGATATGCCAAGATATGTGCCCCTTCACAGTAAATATGCCCCTTCACAGTAGATATGCCATGATATGTGCTCCCTCACAGTAGATATGCCAAGCTATGTGCCTCCTCACAGTAGATATGCCAAGATATGTGCCCCCTCACAGTAGATATGCCAAGATATGTGCCCCCTCACAGTACACATGCCAAGATATGTGCCTCCTCACAGTATATATGCCACGATATTTGCCCCCTCACAGTAGATATGCCAAGATGTGCCCTCTTCACAGTAGATTTGCCAAGATATGTGCTCCCTCACAGTAGCTATGCCAAGATATGTGTTCCCTCACAGTAGATATGTGCTTCCTCACAGTAGATATGCCAAGATATGTGCCCCCTCACAGTAGATATGCCAAGATATGTGCCCCCTCACAGTCGATATGCCAAGATATGTGCCTCCTCACAGTAGATATGCCAAGATATGTGCCCCCTCACAGTAGATATGCCAAGATATGTGCCCCCTCACATTAGATATGCCAAGATATGTGCCCCCTCACAGTAGATATGCCAAGATATGTGCCTCTTTCACAGTAGATATGCCAAGATATGTGCTCCCTCACAGTAGCTATGCCAAGATATGTGTTCCCTCACAGTAGATATGTGCTTCCTCACAGTGGATATGCCAAGATATGTGCCCCCCTCACAGTACATATGCCAAGATATATGCCACCTCACAGTAGATATGCCAAGCGATGTGCCCCCTCACATTAGATATGTGCCTTTTCACAGTAGATATGCCAAGATATGTGCCCCCTCACAATAGATATGTGGATCCTCACATTAGATATGCCAAGATATGTGCCCCCCTCACAGTACATATGCCAATATATATGCCCCCTCACAGTAGATATGCTAAGCTATGAGCTCCCTCACAGTAGATATGCCAAGATATGTGCTCCCTCACAGTAAATATGCCCCTTCATAGTAGATGTGCCAAGATATGTGCTCCCTCACAGTAGATATGCCAAGATATGTGCCCCTTCACAGTAAATATGCCAAGATATGTGCCCCTTCACAGTAAATATTCCCCATCATAGTAGATATGCCAAGATATGTGCCTCCTCACAGTATATATGCCACGATATTTGCCCCCTCACAGTAGATATGCCAAGATATGTGCCCCCTCACAGTAGATATGCCAAGATATGTGCTTCCTCACAGTAGATATGCCAAGATATGTGCCCCCTCACAGTAGATATGCCAAGATATGTGCTCCCTCACAGTAGATATGACAAGATATGTACCCCTTCACAGTAGATATGACAAGATATTTGCCCCCTTCACAGTAAATATGCCAAGATGTGCCCTCTTCACAGTAGATTTGGCAAGATATGTGCTCCCTCACAGTAAATATGCCAGATGTTGCCCCTCACAGTAGATATGCCAAGATATGTGTTCCCTCACAGTAGATATGTGCTTCCTCACAGTAGATATGCCAAGATATATGCCCCCTCACAGTAGATATGCAAAGCTTTGTGCCCCCTCACAGTAGATATGCCAAGATATGTGCGCCCTCACAGTAGATATGCCCTTCATAGTAGATATGCCAAGATATGTGCCCCTCACAGTAGATATGCCAAGATATGTTGCCCCCTCACAGTAGATATGCCAAGATATATGCCCCTCACAGTAGATATGCTAAGATATGCCCTTCACAGTACATATGCTAAGATATGTGCCCCCTCACAGTAGATATGCCAAGATATGTGCCCCTCACAGTACGATATGCCAAGATATGTGCCCCCTCACAGTAGATATGCCAAGATATGTGCCCCTCACAGTATATATGCCAAGATATGTGCCCACTCACAGTAGACATGCCAAGATGTGCCTTTTCACATTAGGTATGCCAAGATATGTGCCCCTTCACAGTAGATATGCCAAGATATGTGCCCCCTCTCAGTAGATATGTGCCTCCTCACAGTAGATATGCCAAGATATGTGCCCCCTCACAGTAGATATGCCAAGATATGTGCTCCCTCACAGTAGATATGCCAAGATATGTGCCCACTCACAGTAGATATGCCAAGATATGTGCCCGCTCACAGTAGATATGCCAAGATATGTACCCCCTCACAGTAGATATGTGCTTCCGCACAGTAGATATGCCAATATATGTGCCCCCCTCACAGTACATATGCCAATATATATGCCCCCTCACAGTAGATATGCCAAGCTATGAGCTCCATCACAGTAGATATGACAAGATATCTGCCCCTCACAGTAGATCTGCCAACATATGTGCCCCCCTCACAGTACATATGCCAATATATATGCCCCCTCACAGTAGATATGCCAAGCTATGTGCTCCCTCACAGTAGATATGCCAAGATATGTGCCCCTTCACAGTAAATATGCCCCTTCATAGTAGATATGCCATGATATGTGCTCCCTCACAGTAGATATGCCAAGCTATGTGCCTCCCGTCACAGTAGATATGCCAAGATATGTGCCCCCTCACAGTACATATGCCAAGATATATGCCCCCTCACAGTAGATATGCCAAGCCATGTGCTCCCTCACAGTAAATATGCCCCTTCATAGTAGATATGCCAAGATATGTGCCCCTCACAGTAGATATGCCAAGATATGTGCCCCCTCACAGTAGATATGCCAAGATATGTGCCCCCTCACAGTAGATATGCCAAGATATGTGCCTCCTCACAGTAGATATGCCAAGATATGTGCCCCCTCACAGTAGATATGCCAAGATATATGCCCCTCACAGTAGATACGCCCAGATATATGCCCCCCTCACAGTATATATGCCAAGATATGTGCCCCTTCACAGTAGATATGCCAAGATATGTGCCCCCTCACAGTCGATATGCCAAGATATGTTCCCCCTCACAGTAGATATGCCAAGATATGTGCCCCCTCACAGTAGATATGCCAAGATATGTGCCCCTCACAGTAGATATGTGCCCTTCACAGTAGATATGCCAAGATATGTGCCCCCTCACAGTAGATATGCCAATATATGTGCCCCCTCACAGTAGATATGCCAAGATATTTGCCCCCTCACAGTTGATATGCCAAGATATGGTCCCCCTCACAGTTGATATGCCAATATATGTGCCCCGTCACAGTAGATATGCCAAGATATGTGCCCCCTCACAGTGGATATGCCAAGATATGTGCCCCCTCACAGTAGATATGCCAAGATATGTGCCCCCTCACAGTAGATATGTGCTTCCTCACAGTAGATATGCCAAGATATGTGCCCCTCTCACAGTACATATGCCAAGATATGTGCCCCCTCACAGTAGATATGCTAAGATATGTGCCCCTCACAGTAGATATGCCAAGATATGTGCCCCCTCACAGTAGATATGCCAAGATATGTGCCCCCTCACAGTAGATATGCCAAGATATGTGCCCCTCACATGTATGCAATATGTGCCCTCTCACAGTAGATATGCCAAGATATGTGCCCCTCACAGTAGATATGCTACATCCTCACAGTAGATATGCCAAGATATGTGCCCCCTCACAGTAGATATGTGCTTCCTCACAGTAGATATGCCAAGATATGTGCCCCCTCACAGTAGATATGCCAAGATATGTGCCCCCTCACAGTAGATATGCCAAGATATGTGCTCCCTCACAGTAGATATGCCAAGATATGTGCCCCCTCACAGTAGATATGCCAAGATATGTGCTCCCTCACAGTAGATATGCCAAGATATGTGCCCCTCACAGTAGATATGCCAAGATATGTGCCCCTCACAGTAGATATGCCAAGATATGTGCCTCCTCACAGTAGATATGCCAAGATATGTGCCCCCTCACAGTAGATATGCCAAGATATGTGCCCCCTCACAGTAGATATGCCAAGATATGTGCCCCTCACAGTACATATGCTAAGATATGTGCCCCTTCACAGTAGATATGCCAAGATATGTGCCCTCACAGTAGATATGCCAAGATATGTGCTCCCTCACAGTAGATATGCCAAGATATGTGCCCCCTCACAGTAAATATGCCCCTTCATAGTAGATATGCCAACATATGTGCCACCCTCACAGTACATATGCCAAGATATATGCCCCCTCACAGTAGATATGCCAAGCCATGTGCCCCCTCACAGTAGATATGCCAAGATATGTGCCCCCTCACAGTAGATATGCCAAGATATGTGCCCCTCACAGTAGATATGCCAAGATATGTGCCCCTCACAGTACATATGCCAAGATATGTGCCCCTCACAGTAGATATGCCAAGATGTGCTCCCTCACAGTAGATATGCCAAGATATGTGCTCTTCACAGTACATATGCCAAGATATGTGCCCCTCACAGTACATATGCCAAGATATGTGCCTCCTCACAGTACATATGCCAAGATATGTGCCCTTCACAGTAGATATGCCAAGATATGTGCCCCTCACAGTAGATATGCCAAGATATGTGCCCCCTCACAGTAGATATGTGCTTCCTCACAGTAGTTATGCCAAGATATGTGCCCCCTCACAGTAGATATGTGCTTCCTCACAGTAGATATGCGAGATATGTGGCCCCCCTCACAGTACATATGCCAAGATATATGCCCCCGCGCAGTAGATATGCCATGATATGTGCTCCCTCTCAGTAGATATGCCAAGATATGTGCCCTCTCACAGTAGATATCTGCCTCTTCACAGTAGATATGCCAACATATGTGCCACCCTCACAGTACATATGCCAAGATATATGCCCCCTCACAGTAGATATGCCAAGATATGTGCCCCCTCACAGTAAATATGCCCCTTCATAGTAGATATGCCAAGATATATGCTCCCTCACAGTAGATATGCCAAGATATATGCCCCCTCACAGTAGATATGCCAAGATATGTGCCCCCTCACAGTAGATATGCCCCTTCATAGTAGATATGCCAAGATATGTGCCCCCTCACATGTAGATATGTGCCTCCTCACAGTAGATATGCCAAGATATGTGCCCCTCACAGTAGATATGCCAAGATATGTGCCCCCTCACAGTAGATATGCCAAGATATGTGCCCCTCACAGTAGATATGCCAAGATATGTGCCCCCTCACAGTAGATATGCCAAGATATGTTGCCCCCTCACAGTAGATATGCCAAGATATGTGCTCCCTCACAGTAGATATGCCAAGATATGTGCCCCCTCACAGTACATATGCCAAGATATGTGCCCCCTCACAGTAGATATGCCAAGATATGTGCCCCCTCACAGTAGATATGCCAAGATATGTGCCCCTCACAGTAGATATGCCAAGATATGTGCCCCCTCACAGTAGATATGCCAAGATATGTGCCCCCTCACAGTAGATATGCCAAGATATGTGCCCCCTCACAGTAGATATGCCAAGATATGTGCCCTCTCACAGTAGATATGCCAAGATATGTGCCCTCTCACAGTAGATATGCCAAGATATGTGCTCCCTCACAGTAGATATGCCAAGATATGTGCCCCCTCACAGTAGATATGTGCCTCCTCACAGTAGATATGCTAATATATGTGCCCCCTCTCAGTAGATATGTGCCTCCTCACAGTAGATATGCCAATATATATATGCCCCCTCACAGTAGATATGCCAAGATATGTGCCCCCTCACAGTACATATGCCAAGATATGTACCTCCTCACATTAGATATGCCAAGATATCTGCCCCCTCACCGAAGATATGCCAAGATAAATGCCCCCTCACAGTAGATATGCTAAGATATGTGCACCCTCACAGTAGATATGCCAAGATATGTGCCCCCTTAAGTACATATGCCAATATATATATGCCCCCTCACAGTAGATATGCCAAGATATGTGCCCCCTCACAGTAGATATGCTAAGATATGTGCCCCCTCACAGTAGATATGTGCTTCCTCACAGTAGATATGCCAAGATATGTGCCCCTTCACAGTAAATATGCCCCTTCATAGTAGATATGCCAAGATATGTCCCCCTCACAGTAGATATGTGCTTCCTCACAATACATATGACAAGATATATTCCCCCTCACAGTAGATATGCCAAGCTATTTGCTCCCTCACAGTAGATATGCCAAGATTTGTGACCCCTCACAGTAAATATGCCTCTTCATAGTAGATATGCCAATATATGTGCTCCCTCACAGTAGATATGCCAAGATATGTGCACCCTCACAATACATATGCACAGATATATGCCCCCTCACAGTAGATATGCCAATCTATGTCCTCCCTCACAGTAGATATGCCAAGATATGTGCCCGCCTCACAGTAATTATGGCAAGATATATGCCCCCTCACAGTAGATATGACAAGATATATGCCCCTCACAGTAGATATGCCCCCCTCACAGTAAATATGCCCCTTCATAGTAGATATGCCAATATATGTGCTCCCTCACAGTAGATATGTCAAGATATGTGCCCCCTCACAGTATATATGCACAGATATATGCCCCCTCACTGTACATATGCTGAGATATGTGCCCCCTAACAGTAAATATGACCCTTCATAGTAGATATGCCAAGATATGTGCCCCCTCACAGTAGATATGCCACGATATGTGTCCCCTCACAGTAGATATGTGCTTCCTCACAGTAGATATGCCAAGATATGTGCCCCCCTCACAGTACTTATGCAAAGATATATGCCCCCTCATGGTAGATATGCCAAGATATGTGCCTCCTCACAGTAGATATGCCAAGATATGTGCCCCTTCACAGTAGATATGCCAAGATATGTGCCCCCTCACAGTAGATATGTGCTTCCTCACAGTAGATATCCCAAGATATGTGCCCCCCTCACAGTACATATGCCAAGATATGTGCCCCCTCACAGTAGATATGTGCTTCCTCACAGTAGATATGCCAAGATATGTGCCCCCTCACAGTACATATGCCAAGATATATGCCACCTCACAGTAGATATGCCAAGCAATGTGCCCCCTCACATTAGATATGTGCCTTCTCACAGTAGATATGCCAAGATATGTGCCCCCTCACATTAGATATGTGCATCCTCACAGTAGATTTGCCAAGATATGTGCCCCCTCACAGTAGATATGTGCTTCCGCACAGTAGATATGCCCAGATATATGCCCCCTCACAGTAAATATGCCAAGATATGTGCCCCCTCACAGTAGATATGCCAAGATGTTCCCCTTAACAGTACATATGCCAAGATATGTGCCCCTTCACAGTAGATATGCCAAGATGTGCCCCTTTACATTTCATATGATAAGATATGTGCCCCTCAAAGTACATATGCCAAGATATGTGCCCCTCACAGTAGCTATGCCAAGATATGTGCCCCCTGACAGTAGATATGTGCCTCCTCACAGTAGATATGCCAAGATATGTGCCCCCCTCATAGTACATATTCCAAGATATATGCCCCCGCGCAGTAGATATGCCATGATATGTGCTCCCTCACAGTAGATATGCCAAGATATGTGCCCTCTCACAGTAGATATACCAAGAAATGTGCCCCCTCACAGTAGATCTGCCAAGATATGTGCCTCCTCACAGTAGATATGCCAAGATATGTGCCCTCTCACAGTAGATATACCAAGAAATGTGCCCCCTCACAGTAGATATGCCAATATATATGCCCCCTCACCGTAGATATGCCAAGATATGTGCTCCCTCACAGTACATATGCCAAGACTGTGCTTCCTCACAGTAGATATGCCAAGATATTTGCCCCCTCACAGTACATATGCCAAGATATATGCCCCCTCACAGTAGATATGCAAAGATATGTGCCCCTTCACAGTAAATATGCCCCTTCATAGTAGATATGCCAAGATATGTGCCCCCTCACAGTACATAGGCCATGATATGTGCTCCCTCACAGTAGATATGCCAAGATATGTGTCCCCCTCACAGTACATATGCCAAGATATGTGCCCCCTCACAGTACATATGCCAAAATATGTGCCCCCTCACAGTACATATGCCAAGATATGTGCCCCTTCACAGTACATATGCGAAGATATGTGCCCTTTTACAGTAGATATGCCAAGATATGTGCCCCCTCACATTTGATATGTACTTCCTCACATTAGATATGCCAAGATATGTGCCCCCTAACAGTAAATATGCCCCTTCATAGTAGATATGCCAAGATATGTGCCATCCCTCACAGTAAATAGGCCAAGATATATGCCCCCTCACAGTAGATATGCCAAGATATATGCCCCTCACAGTAGATATACCCAGATATATGCCCCCCTCACAGTTCATATGCCAAGATATGTGCCCCCTCACAGTACATATGCAAAGATATGTGCCCCCTCACAGTACATATGCAAAGATATGTGTCCCCTCACAGTAGATATGCCAAGATGTGCCCCTTAACAGTACATATGCCAAGATATGTGCCCCTTAACAGTACATATGCCAAGATATGTGGCCCTTAACAGTACATATGCCAAGATATGTGCCCCTTAACAGTACATATGCCAAGATATGTGCCCCTTCACAGTAGATATGCCAAGATTTGTGCCCCTCACAGTAGCTATGCCAAGATATGTGCCCCCTCACAGTAGATATGTGCTTCCTCACAGTAGTTATGCCAAGATATGTGCCCCCTCACAGTAGATATGTGCTTCCTCACAGTAGATATGCCAAGATATGTGCCCCCCTCACAGTACATATGCCAAGATATATGCCCCCGCGCAGTAGATATGCCATGATATGTGCTCCCTCACAGTAGATATGCCAAGATATGTGCCCCTCACAGTAAATATGCCCCATCAAAGTAGAATTGCCAAGATATGTGCCCCCTCACAGTAAATATGCCCCTTCATAGTAGATATGCCAAGATATGTGCCTCCTCACAGTAGATATGACAAGATATGTGCCCTCTCACAGTAGATTTACCAAGATATGTGCCCACTCACAGTAGATATGCCAAGATATGTGCCCCCTCACAGTAGATATGCCACAATATGTGCCCCCTCACAGTAGATATGCCACAATATGTGCCCCCTCACAGTAGATATGCCAAGATATGTGCCCCCCTCACAGTAGATATGTGCCCCCTCACTGTAGATAGCCCACAATATGTCGCCCTTCACAGTAGATATGCCAAGATATGTGCCCCCTTACAGTAGATATGCCACAATATGTGCCCCTTTATAGTAGATATGCCAAGATATGTGCCCCCTCACAGTAGATATGCCACAATATGTGCCCCCTCACAGTAGATATGCCAAGATATGTGCCACCTCACAGTAGATATGCCAAGATATGTGCCCCCTCACAGTAGATATGCCAAGATATGTGCTCCCTCACAGTTGATATGCCAAGATATGTGCCCCCTTTGCAGTAGATATCCCAAAATATGAGCCCTCTCACAGTTGATATGCCAAGATATGTGCCCAGTTCCCCCTTCACAGTGGTTATACCCAGATGTGCCCCCTTCACAGGAAGTGAAATAAACAAACAATAAATTCTCCTCCCATGATCTGCGCTCCCCATCAGCAGGATGCTGTGACACATGGCGCTGAATCCCGGCCTGCCCTACACAGATTAGCAGGACCATGTGTGAGGACATCGTGCTGCTGTGGAGCACTGGCGGCTCAATGGTGGAACAGGGAGTAAATAGTTTCCTGCTTCAGTGGCGTGCCTACGGTGTTTGGCCCCCGGGGCAGGTCCTTTCTCTGGCACCCGCCGATACTTTAAAAAAAGACTGTACCCCCTCACAGTAGTATTGCCCACATTGTGCCCTCTCACAGTAGTTATGCCCTTTCTGTGCCTCTTTCACAATTGCAAACCCCACTGTGTCCCCTTCACAGTAATAATCCCCATTGTGCCCCCTTCACTGTAGTAATGCCCTCTGTGCCCCCTCCATTGTAGAAATGCCCATTGTGCCCCCTTCACATTAGTAATGCCCTCAGTGCCCCCTCCATAATAATAAAGACCTCTGTGGCTCCTCCACAGTTATAAAGACCTCTGTGTCCCCTCCATAGTAATAAAGTCCTCTGTGCCCCCACCATAATAATAAAGCCATCTGTGCCCCCTCCATAGTAATAAAGTCCTCTGCCCCCTCCATAGTAATACAGCCCTCTGTGCCCCCTCCCTAGTAATAAAGACCTCTGTGCCACCTCCATAGTAATACAGCCCTCTGTGCCCCCTCCATAGTAATTAAGTCCTCTGTGCCCCCTCCATAGTAATAAAGTCGTCTGTGCCCCCTCCCTAGTAATAAAGACCTCTGTGCCCCCTCCATAGTAATACAGCCCTCTGTGCCCCCTCCCTAGTAATAAAGACCTCTGTGCCCCCTCCATAGTAGTAAAGTCCTCTGTGCCCCCTCCATAGTAATAAAGTCCTCTGTGCCCCCTCCATAGTAATAAAGTCGTCTGTGCCCCCTCCATAGTAATAAAGAACTCTCTGCCCCCTCCATAGTAATAAAGCCCTCTGTGCCCCTCCATAGTAATAAAGACCTCTGTGTCCCCTCCATAGTAATAAAGACCTCTGTGTCCCCTCCATAGTAATAAAGTCCTCTGTGCCCCCTCCATAGTAATAAAGACCTCTGTGCCCCGACCATAGTAATAAAGACCTCTGTGCCCCCTCCATAGTAATAAAGTCCTCTGTGCCCCCTCTATAGTAATATAGTCCTCTGTGCCCCCTCCATAGTAATAAAGCCCTCTGTGCCCCCTCCATAGTAATAAAGTCCTCTGTGCCCCCTCCATAGTAATAAAGTCCTTTGTGCCCCCTCCATAGTAATAAAGTCCTCTGTGCCCCCTCCATAGTAATAAAGACCTCTGTGCCCCCTCCATAGTAATAAAGCCCTCTGTGCCCCCCCCTCCATAGTAATACAGTCCTCTGTGTCCCCTCCATAGTAATAAAGTCCTTTGTGCCCCCTCCATAGTAATAACGACCTCTGTGCCCCCTCCATAGTAATAAAGTCCTCTGTGCCCCCTCCATAGTAATAAAGTCCTATGTGCCCTCTCCATAGTAATAAAGACCTCTGTGCCCCCTCCATAGTAATAAAGTCCTTTTCCCCCTCCATAGTAATAAAGTCCTCTGTGCCCCCTTCATAGTAATAAAGACCTCTGTGCCCCCTCCATAGTAATAAAGACCTCTGTGCCCCCTCTATAGTAATAAAGTCCTCTGTGCCCCCTCCATAGTAATAATGCCATCTGTGCCCCCTCTATAGTAATAAAGACCTCTGTGCCCCCTCCATAGTAATAAAGTCCTCTGTGCCCCCTCCATAGTAATAAAGTCCTCTGTGCCCCCTCCATAGTAATAAAGTCCTCTGTGCCCCCTCCATAGTAATAAAGACCTCTGTGCCCCCTCCATAGTAATAAAGTCCTTTGTGCCCCCTCCATAGTAATAACGACCTCTGTGCCCTCTCCATAGTAATAAAGCCCTCTGTGCCCCCTCCATAGTAATAAAGTCCTCTGTGCCCCCTCCATAGTAATAAAGCCCTCTGTGCCCCCTTCATAGTAATAATGCCGTCTGTGCCCCCTCCATAGTAATAAAGTCCTCTGTGCCCCCTCCATAGTAATAAAGTCCTTTGTGCCCCCTCCATAGTAATAACGACCTCTGTGCCCTCTCCATAGTAATAAAGCCCTCTGTGCCCCCTCCATAGTAATAAAGTCCTCTGTGCCCCCTCCATAGTAATAAAGCCCTCTGTGCCCCCTCCATAGTAATAATGCCGTCTGTGCCCCCTCCATAGTAATAAAGTCCTCTGTGCCCCCTCCATAGTAATAAAGTCCTTTGTGCCCCCTCCATAGTAATAAAGCCCTCTGTGTCCCCTCCATAGTAATAATGCCGTCTGTGCCCCCTCCATAGTAATAAAGACCTCTGTGCCCCCTCCATAGTAATAAACTCCTCTGTGCCTCCTCCATAGTAATAAAGACCTCTGTGGCTCCTCCACAGTAATAAAGTCCTCTGTGCCCCCTCCATAGTAATACAGCCCTCTGTGCCCCCTCCATAGTAATATAGACCTCTGTGCCCCCTCCATAGTAATAAAGCCCTCTGTGCCCCCTCCATAGTAATAAAGCCCTCTGTGCCCCCTCCATAGTAATAAAGTCCTCTGTGCCCCCTCTATAGTAATACAGCCCTCTGTGCCCCCTCCATAGTAATAAAGTCCTCTGTGCCCCCTCCATAGTAATACAGCCCTCTGTGCCCCCTCCATAGTAATATAGACCTCTGTGCCCCCTCCATAGTAATAAAGCCCTCTGTGCCCCCTCCATAGTAATAAAGACCTCTGCGCCCCCTCCATAGTAATAAAGTCCTCTGTGCCCCCTCCATAGTAATAAAGACCTGTGTGCCCCCTCCATAGTAATAAAGCCCTCTGTGCACCCTCCATAGTAATAAAGTCCTCTGTGCCCCCTCCATAGTAATAAAGACCTGTGTGCCCCCTCCATAGTAATAAAGTCCTCTGTGCCCCCTCCATAGTAATAAAGTCCTCTGTGCCCCCTCCATAGTAATAAAGTCCTTTGTGCCCCCTCCATAGTAATAAAGTCCTCTGTGCCCCCTCCATAGTAATAAAGACCTCTGTGCCCCCTCCATAGTAATAAAGACTTCTGTGCCCCCTCCATAGTAATAAAGCCCTCTGTGCCCCCTCCATAGTAATAAAGACCTCTGTGCCCCCTCCATAGTAATATAGCCCTCTATGCCCCCTCCATAGTAATAAAGTCCTCTGTGCCCCCTCCATAGTAATAAAGTCCTCTGTGCCCCCACCATAATAATAAAGCCATCTGTGCCCCCTCCATAGTAATAAAGCCCTCTGTGCCCCCTCCATAGTAATAAAGCCCTCTGTGCCCCCTCCATAGTAATAAAGTCCTCTGTGCCCCCTCTATAGTAATACAGCCCTCTGTGCCCCCTCCATAGTAATAAAGTCCTCTGTGCCCCCTCCATAGTAATACAGCCCTCTGTGCCCCCTCCATAGTAATATAGACCTCTGTGCCCCCTCCATAGTAATAAAGCCCTCTGTGCCCCCTCCATAGTAATAAAGACCTCTGCGCCCCCTCCATAGTAATAAAGTCCTCTGTGCCCCCTCCATAGTAATAAAGACCTGTGTGCCCCCTCCATAGTAATAAAGCCCTCGGTGCCCCCTCCATAGTAATAAAGTCCTCTGTGCCCCCTCCATAGTAATAAAGACCTGTGTGCCCCTCCATAGTAATAAAGTCCTCTGTGCCCCCTCCATAGTAATAAAGTCCTCTGTGCCCCTCCATAGTAATAAAGTCCTTTGTGCCCCCTCCATAGTAATAAAGTCCTCTGTGCCCCCTCCATAGTAATAAAGACTTCTGTGCCCCCTCCATAGTAATAAAGCCCTCTGTGCCCCCTCCATAGTAATAAAGACCTCTGTGCCCCTCCATAGTAATAATGTCCTCTGTGCCCCCTCCATAGTAATAAAGTCCTCTGTGCCCCCTCCATAGTAATAAAGACTTCTGTGCCCCCTCCATAGTAATAAAGTCCTCTGTGCCCTCTCCATAGTAATAAAGTCCTCTGTGCCCCCTCCATAGTAATAAAGTCCTCTGTGCCCCCTCCATAGTAATAAAGACCTCTGTGCCCCCTCCATAGTAATAAAGACCTCTGTGCCCCCTCCATAGTAATAAAGTCCTCTGTGCCCTCTCCATAGTAATAAAGTCCTCTGTGCCCCCTCCATAGTAATAAAGTCCTCTGTGCCCCCTCCATAGTAATAAAGTCCTCTGTGCCCCCTCCATAGTAATAAAGACCTCTGTGCCCCCTCCATAGTAATAAAGCCCTCTATGCCCCCTCCATAGTAATAAAGTCCTCTGTGCCCCCTCCATAGTAATAAAGTCCTCTGTGCCCCCTCCATAGTAATAAAGTCCTCTGTGCCCCCTCCATAGTAATAAAGCCCTCTGTGCCCCCTCCATAGTAATAAAGTCCTCTGTGCCCCCTCCATAGTAATAAAGTCCTCTGTGCCCCCTCCATAGTAATAAAGTCCTCTGTGCCCCCTCCATAGTAATACAGCCCTCTGTGCCCCCTCCATAGTAATAAAGACCTCTGTGCCCCCTCCATAGTAATAAAGCCCTCTGTGCCCCCTCCATAGTAATAAAGACCTCTGTGCCCCTCCATAGTAATAAAGTCCTCTGTGCCCCCTCCATAGTAATAAAGACCTCTGTGCCCCCTCCATAGTAATAAAGCCCTCGGTGCCCCTCCATAGTAATAAAGTCCTCTGTGCCCCCTCCATAGTAATAAAGACCTGTGTGCCCCCTCCATAGTAATAAAGTCCTCTGTGCCCCCTCCATAGTAATAAAGTCCTCTGTGCCCCCTCCATAGTAATAAAGTCCTTTGTGCCCCCTCCATAGTAATAAAGTCCTCTGTGCCCCCTCCATAGTAATAAAGACTTCTGTGCCCCCTCCATAGTAATAAAGCCCTCTGTGCCCCCTCCATAGTAATAAAGACCTCTGTGCCCCCTCCATAGTAATAAAGCCCTCTATGCCCCCTCCATAGTAATAAAGTCCTCTGTGCCCCCTCCATAGTAATAAAGTCCTTTGTGCCCCCTCCATAGTAATAAAGCCCTCTGTGCCCCCTCCATAGTAATAAAGCCCTCTGTGCCCCCTCCATAGTAATAAAGCCCTCTGTGCCCCCTCCATTGTATTAAAGACCTCTGTGCCCCCTCCATAGTAATAAAGCCCTCTGTGCCCCCTCCATAGTAATAAAGCCCTCTGTGCCCCCTCCATAGTAATAAAGTCCTCTGTGCCCCCTCCATAGTAATAAAGTCCTCTGTGCCCCCTCTATAGTAGAAATGCCCATTGTGCCCCTTCTGTATTAAAAAGAAAACAGACAGTAACTACTCACCTCGTCCTGTTCCTGAAGCTCACAGTCCTCTCTTCCCTGCAGGCACAGATCGCTCTGCAGCACTGTGTGGGGGCGGGGTTTATGCTGATTTCTGGGCTGCAGGCTCCGCCCATAGAGGCTGGCAGCGCGATCTGTATCTGCAGGGTGAATGGTGGAGTGGGGAGCTTCACCATTCATAGCCCCGCCCCATCTGTAGTGATGGAAGTGCTGATTGCTTCTGGACTAAGCCCTGTAAATAGGCAAACTCTGGTGCTGCAGGTGGGGTTGCTATAATTGTGTATATCCTGCTACAGGAAGAGGTGCAGTGGCCATCTTGGAAAAGGACATACCTCTATGAAAGATTTGTGGTAGCCATCTTGAAAAAGGGCATACCTTTATGAAATATTAGTGGTAGCATCTTGGAAAAGGGTATTCCTCAATTATAATGTGGAAGATGTGCAGAGGCCATTTTGGAAAGGACATACCTCTATGGATGAGGTGCAGTGGCCATCTTGGAAAAGGGCATACTAATATGAGGATTAGTGGTAGCCATCATGGAAAATGGCATACCTCTAAAAAAGAGTTGTAGTAGCCATCTTGGAAAAGGGCATTCCTCTTTAATAATGTGAAAGTTGTGCAGAGGCCATTTTGGAAAGGGCATACCTCTACGAAAGGTGCAGTGGCCATCTTGGAAAAGGGCATTCCTCCAGTATGAGGTGCAGCAGCCGTCTTGGAAAAGGGCTAGTGGCGTAGCGTGGGGGGGGGGGCGTTGTCCTGGGTTCAAAATTGCATAGGGCGCCAGCAGGGCCGCACCGCCAATTAGGGGAGGTGAGGCGATCGCCCCATCGCTGCCAGCCTGATGGAGGTAAGTATCATTCTTTGGGTTTTTTATATGGTACAATACAGGAGAAGAGCGCTGTGGGGGCACTTGTTACTGGCACATGATAGGGGGGGCATCTATAGGGGCACTTCTCACTGGCACATTATTGGGGGCATCTATGGGGGGCACTTTTTACTGGCACATTATTGGGTGGCACTATGGGGTCATCTACGGGGGGCACTAAGACGGGGTATTTTATACGCGTAAATTATGGGGGACACTGAGGGCATCTACTGGGGCATTATATATGGGGAATTTTATACTGGTACATTATGGGGTGTACCAGGAGGAAGGGGATAGGGGCATTTTATACTGGCACATTATGGGGGCACTATGGGGACATTAGCTTAACTGGAGCCATTAAAAGGGGGTATTTTTTGCACCGGCACATTACAAGGAAAATTATTACTACTGGGGGGCATTATGGTAGGCTTTGTTACTACTAGGGGGTCTATGGGGAACATGATTACTAGTATGGCTACTATGGGAGCATTATTACTTCTCGGGCACAGTGGGGACGTGCTGGGGGCACTGTAGGAGCACTATTACTACCATGTGTGCTCTAGCAGACAATTATTACTATTGGTGGGACTTTTGGGAGCACTACTACTGTGGGGGTACACTGGCACAGTAGCAGCTTACCAAAATTATTTTTGGGGGAAGTTATGTTTACACTATTAGAGTCAGGGGCACTATGTGCTGGGCGCAGTTATTTTAGGGTACTGCATGACAATAATTATTGAAGGGGGCACTATCTGTGTGATCCTAGTATTATCAGGGGGCATTATCTGTGTGGTCTTAGTATTATCAGGGGCACTATCTGTGTGGTCCTACTATTATCAGGGGGCACTATCTGTGTGATCCTAGTATTATCAGGGGGCATTATCTGTGTGGTCCTAGTACTATCAGGGGGCATTATCTGTGTGATCCTAGTATTATCAGAGGGTTTATCTGTGTGGTCCTAGTACTATCAGGGGGCATTATCTGTGTGGTCCTAGTATTATCAGAGGGTTTATCTGTGTGGTCCTAGTATTATCAGGGGGCACTATCTGTGTGGTCCTAGTATTATCAGGGGCACTATCTGTGTGGTCCTAGTATTATCAGAGGGTTTATCTGTGTGGTCCTAGTATTATCAGGGGGCACTATCTGTGTGATCCTAGTATTATCAGGGGGCACTATCTGTGTGGCCCTAGTATTATCAGGGGGCACTATCTGTGTGATCCTAGTATTATCAGGGGGCACTATCTGTGTGATCCTAGTATTATCAGGGGGCACTATCTGTGTGGTCCTAGTATTATCAGGGGGCATTATCTGTGTGGTCCTAGTATTATCAGGGGCACTATCTGTGTGGTCCTAGTATTATCAGGGGGCACTATCTGTGTGATCCTAGTATTATCAGGGGCACTATCTGTGTGGTCCTAGTATTATCAGGGGCACTATCTGTGTGGTCCTAGTATTATCAGGGGGCATTATCTGTGTGATCCTAGTATTATCAGGGGGCATTATCTGTGTGATCCTAGTATTATCAGGGGGCATTATCTGTGTGGTCCTAGTATTATCAGGGGCACTATCTGTGTGGTCCTAGTATTATCAGAGTTTATCTGTGTGGTCCTAGTATTATCAGGGGGCATTATCTGTGTGGTCCTAGTATTATCAGGGGCACTATCTGTGTGGTCCTAGTATTATCAGGGTGCACTATCTGTGTGGTCCTAGTATTATCAGGGGTCATTATCTGTGTGGTCCTAGTATTATCAGAGGGTTTATCTGTGTGGTCCTAGTATTATCAGAGGGTTTATCTGTGTGGTCCTAGTATTATCAGGGGCACTATCTGTGTAGTCCTAGCATTATCAGGGGGCATTATCTGTGTGGTCCTAGTATTTTCAGGGGCACTATCTGTGTGATCCTAGTATTATCAGGGGCACTATCTGTGTGATCCAAGTATTATCAGGGGGCATTATCTGTGTGGTCCTAGTATTATCAGGGGCACTATCTGTGTGGTCCTAGTATTATCAGGGGGCATTATCTGTGTGGTCCTAGTATTATCAGGGGCACTATCTGTGTGGTCCTAGTATTATCAGGGGCATTATCTGTGTGGTCCTACTATTATCAGAGTTTATCTGTGTGGTCCTAGTATTATCAGGGGGCACTATCTGTGTGGTCCTAGTATTATCAGAGGCACTATCTGTGTGGTCCTAGTATTATCAGGGGCATTATCTGTGTGGTCCTAGTATTATCAGAGGGTTTATCTGTGTGGTCCTAGTATTATCAGGGGGCACTATCTGTGTGGTCCTACTATTATCAGGGGCACTATCTGTGTGGTCCTACTATTATCAGGGGCACTATCTGTGTGGTCCTAGTATTATCAGGGGCACTATCTGTGTGGTCCTAGTATTATCAGGGGGCATTATCTGTGTGGTCCTAGTATTATCAGGGGGCATTATCTGTGTGGTCCTAGTATTATCAGAGGCACTATCTGTGTGGTCCTAGTATTATCAGAGGCACCATCTGTTTCTGCAGTATACTATTGGGGGGCAAAGTATTGGGGACACTATCTGTGTGGTACTAGTATTATCGGGGGTTTATCTGTTTCTGCAGTATAATATTGGGGAGCACAGCGGCACAGTTTTGTGGGTGGTAGGCTGATTTGTCCAGAAGATGTAAGAGGTAGGAGGCGCTGTATGACCCTGGATGTAAGAGGTAGAAGGCGCTGTATGACCCTGGATGTAAGAGTTATGGGGCGCTGTTTTTCCCTGGATGTAAGAGGTATGAGGCGCTGTATGACCCTGGATGTAAGAGGTATGAGGCGCTGTTTTACCCTGGATATAAGAGGTATGGGGCGCTGTATGACCCTGGATGTAAAAGGTATGAGGCACTGTATGACCCTGGATGTAAGAGGTATGGGGCGCTGTATTACCCTGGATGTAAGAGGTATGGGGCGCTGTATTACCCTGGATGTAAGAGGTATGAGGCGTTGTATTACCCTGTATGTAAGAGGTATGGGGCGCCGTATGACCCTGGATGTAAGAGGTATGGGGCGCTGTATTACCCTGGATGTAAGAGGTATGGGGCGCTGTATGACCCTGGATGTAAGAGGTATGGGGAGCTGTATGACCCTGGATGTAAGAGGTATGGGCGCTGTATGACCCTGGATGTAAGAGGTATGGGCGCTGTATTACCCTGGATGTAAGAGGTATGGGGCGCTGTATTACCATGGATGTAAGAGGTATGGGGAGCTGTATGACCCTGGATGTATGAGGTAGGGGGCGCTGTATGACCCTGTATGTAAGAGGTATGGGGCGCTGTATGACCCTGGATGTAAAAGGTATGGGGCGCTGTATGATCCTGGATGTAAGAGGTATGGGGCGCTATATTACCCTGGATGTAAGAGGTATGGGGCGCTGTATTACCCTGGATGTAAGAGGTAGGAGGCGCTGTATTACCCTGGATGTAAGAGGTAGGAGGCGCTGTATGACCCTGGATGTAAAAGGTATGAGGCGCTGTATGACCCTGGATGTGCAGGTGACATCTACTACATTATCTGTACTCAGAGAAATATCACTGTGTTATCTGTGGTGTTACATAGGACTGCAGGTGACATCTACTACATTGTCTGTACTCAGAGAGATATCACTGTGTTATCTGTGGTGTTACATAGGACTACAGGTGACATCTACTACATTATCTGTACTCAGAGAGTTATCACTGTGTTATCTGTGGTGTTACATAGGACTGCAGGTGACATCTACTACATTATCTGTACTCAGAGAGATATCACTGTGTTATCTGTGGTGTTACATAGGACTGCAGGTGACTATCTACATTATCTGTACTCAGAGAGTTATCACTGTGTTATCTGTGAGTGTTACATAGGACTGCAGGTGACATCTACTACATTATCTGTACCTCAGAGAGTTATCACTGTGTTATCTGTGGTGTTACATAGGACTGCAGGTGACATCTACTACATTATCTATACTCAGAGAGATCTCACTGTGTTATCTGTGGTGTTACATAGGACTGCAGGTGACATCTACTACATTATCTGTGCTCGGAGAGTTATCACTGTGTTATCTGTGGTGTTACATGAGGACTGCAGGTGACATCTACTACATTATCTGTACTCGAGAGAACTATCACTGTGTTATCTGTGGTGTTACATAGGACTGCAGGTGACATCTACTACGTGATCTGTACTCAGAGAGCTATCACTGTGTTATCTGTGGTGTTACATCAGGACTGCACGGTGACATCTACTACATTATCTGCTACTCAGAGAGTTATCACTGTGTTATCTGTGGTGTTACATAGGACTGCAGGTGACATCTACTACATTATCTATACTCAGAGAGTCATCACTGTGTTATCTGTGGTGTTACATAGGACTGCAGGTGACATCTACTACATTATCTGTACTCAGAGAGTTATCACTGTGTTATCTGTGGTGTTACATAGGACTGCAGGTGACATCTACTACATTATCTGTACTCAGAGAGTTATCACTGTGTTATCTGTGGTGTTACATAGGACTGCAGGTGACATCTACTACATTATCTGTACTCAGAGAGTTATCACTGTGTTATCTGTGGTGTTACATAGGACTGCAGGTGACATCTACTACATTATCTGTACTCAGAGAGTTATCACTGTGTTATCTGTGGTGTTACATAGGACTGCAGGTGACATCTACTACATTATCTGTACTCAGAGAGTTATCACTGTGTTATCTGTGGTGTTACATAGGACTGCAGGTGACATCTACTACATTATCTGTACTCAGAGAGTTATCACTGTGTTATCTGTGGTGTTACATAGGACTGCAGGTGACATCTACTACATTATCTGTACTCAGAGAGTTATCACTGTGTTATCTGTGGTGTTACATAGGACTGCAGGTGACATCTACTACATTATCTGTACTCAGAGAGTTATCACTGTGTTATCTGTGGTGTTACATAGGACTGCAGGTGACATCTACTACATTATCTGTACTCAGAGAGTTATCACTGTTATCTGTGTTGTTACATAGGACTGCAGGTGACATCTACTACATTATCTGTACTCAGAGAGTTATCACTGTTATCTGTGTTGTTACATAGGACTGCAGGTGACATCTACTACATTATCTGTACTCAGAGAGTTATCACTGTGTTATCTGTGGTGTTACATAGGACTGCAGGTGACATCTACTACATTACCTGTACTCAGTGAGTTATCACTGTATTATCTGTGGTGTTACATAGGACTGCAGGTGACATCTACTACATTATCTGTCCTCAGAGAGTTATCACTGTTATCTGTGTTGTTACATAGGACTGCAGATGACATCTACTACATTATCTGTACTCAGAGAGTTATCACTGTGTTATCTGTGGTGTTACATAGGACTACAGGTGACATCTACTACATTATCTGTACTCAGAGAGTTATCACTGTGTTATCTGTGGTGTTACATAGGACTGCAGGTGACTACTACATTATCTGTACTCAGAGAGTTATCACTGTGTTATCTGTGGTGTTACATAGGACTGCAGGTGACATCTACTACATTATCTGTACTCAGAGAGTTATCACTGTGTTATCTGTGGTGTTACATAGGACTGCAGGTGACATCTACTACATTATCTGTACTCAGAGAGATATCACTGTGTTATCTGTGGTGTTACATAGGACTGCAGGTGACACCTACTACATTATCTGTACTCAGAGAGATATCACTGTGTTATTACATAGGACTGCAGGAGACATCTACTACATTACCTGTACACAGAGAGTTAAGACATAATACAACCGGATCCGTCCTGACACACAGTGTACGGCAATGGGGACGGATCCGTCATGGCTATAGAAGACATAATACAACCGGATCCGTTCATGACACACAGTGTACGGCAATGGGGACGGATCCGTCATGGCTATAGAAGACATAATACAACCGGATCCGTCCTGACACACAGTGTACGGCAATGGGGACGGATCCGTCATGGCTATAGAAGACATAATACAACCGGATCCGTTCATGACGGATGCATGCGGTTGTATTATGGTAACGGAAGCGTTTTTGCAGATCCATGACTGATCCACAAAAGACGCTAGTGTAAAAGTAGCCTAAGCTAGTGACAGGGAATCTACTGATACAAATTTATCATTCAGGGCTGTGGAATAGCTGGGTGTGAACTCCCAAGGCAGCTGCTATACAGCTGTTAAATGGCAAATCTGCTTGTTATGCATCAGGACGTCTCCCATCGCAGCAGAACACGGTCTTATGCCATTCAGGATTATAGAAAAGATGTGTGACAGCCCCACTGGCATGCTGGTTGTTTGCCAGCTTTTCCAGGAACAAATACCTCTAACAATAGAAATGGTGACACCTTGAAAGGAGAGGATCTTGATTTTAGGGGAAAGGTCTCATTGCTGGCGATATACCTTTCTGGGATGCCAGACTGAGAAAAGCAACTGACTCAGTGGATCAGTACTTCCAGGATCAATATGGTGTCTCCAGCAGCTAATGTTCCTTTATTCTTCATAATGTCTCGGGTAAATGACGACAGAGGCAAAGTGTGAGAATGACAGCGGCTGTTTATCGCACAGTTCTCACACTTTGTTTCTCTGACACACTGTAACAAGTGACAGCTCCGCAATCCAACACATCCGTACATTTTACTAAAGCAAATATCTAGACATCCAGAACTCCACCAAACACTTAATATGTACAAGAATATAACTACTATAATACTGCCTCCTATGTACAAGAATATAACTACTATAATACTGCCTATTTAAAAAAAAATATAACTACTATAATACTGCTCCTATGTACAGGAATATAACTACTATAATACTGCCTACTATGTACAGGAATATAACTACTATAATACTGCTCCTATGTACAAGTATATAACTACTATAATACTGCTCTTATGTACAAGAATATAACTACTATAATACTGCTCCTGTGTACAATATAACTACTATAATACTGCTCCTATGTACAGGAATATAACTACTATAATACTGCTCCTATGTACAAGACTATAACTACTATAATACTGCCTCCTATGTACAAGAATATAACTACTATAATACTGCTCCTATATACAAGAATATAACTACTATAATACTGCTCCTATGTACAAGAATATAACTACTATAATACTGCCCCTATGTACAAGAATATACCTGCTATAATACTGCTCCTATGTACAAGAATATAACTACTATAATACTGCTCCTATGTATAAGAATATAACTACTGTAATACTGCTCCTATGTAAAGGAATATAACTACTATAATACTGCTCCTATGTACAAGAATATAACTGCTATAATACTGCTCCTATGTACAAGAATATAACTACTATAATACTGCCTCCTATATACAAGAATATAACTACTATAATACTGCCTCCTATGGACAAGAATATAACTACTATAATACTGCCTCCTATATACAAGAATATAACTACTATAATACTGCTCCTATGTGCAAGAATATAACTACTATAATACTGCTCCTATGTACAAGAATATAACTACTATAATACTGCTCCTATGTACAAGAATATAACTACTATAATACTGCCTCCTATGGACAAGAATATAACTACTATAATACTGCCTCCTATGTACAAGAATATAACTACTATAATACTGCTCCTATGTGCAAGAATATAACTACTATAATACTGCTCCTATGTACAAGAATATAACTACTATAATACTGCCTCCTATGGACAAGAATATAACTACTATAATACTGCTCCTATGTACAGGAATATAACTACTATAATACTGCTCCTATGTACAAGAATATAACTGCTATAATACTGCTCCTATGTACAAGAATATAACTACTATAATACTGCTCCTATGTACAAGAATATAACTACTATAATACTGCTCCTATGTACAAGAATATAACTACTATAATACTGCTCATATCTATAAAAATAAAAGGACTGTCATACTTCTTTCTGTTGCTCCTTCATGTGCTTGCCTTTCCCTCAATCCAAGCTCTGCCTGCCTCGTTTCCGCCTCCTCCTCCCTGCGCCCGCCTCGTTTCCTCCCTGCGCCCGCCTCGTTTCCTCCCTGCGCCCGCCTCGTTTCCTCTCCTCCCTGCGCCCGCCTCGTTTCCTCCTCCTCCTCCCTGCGCCCGCCTCGTTTCCTCCTCCTCCTCCCTGCGCCCGCCTCGTTTCCTCCTCCTCCTCCCTGCGCCCGCCTCGTTTCCTCCTCCTCCCGCCTCGTTTCCTCCTCCTCCTCCCTGCGCCTGCCTCGTTTCCTCCTCCTCCTGCCTCGTTTCCTCCTCCTCCTCCCTGCGCCTGCCTCGTTTCCTCCTCCTCCCGCCTCGTTTCCTCCTCCCGCCTCGTTTCCTCCTCCCGCCTCGTTTCCTCCATCCACGCTCTGCCTGCATTGTTCCGTCCCTCCTCGTTCCTTTTACCTCAATAGTTAACACTGCGTTTCCCGAGCCTAAGGCCATAACGTGGCCTCCCTAGATCAGCACAGGATCGGGGACACCGCGCTTCTGGACAGAAGGAAACATTATGGAGACCAGATGACGTAAGAGGAATGTTTAATGTGAAATGCTGGGACCCCCGGGGGTGACCAGGACTCGAGGTGCACAATGGCGGGTCTTTCACTAGGAAGTTCTCTCCACCTTCATGATATTGGTAAAACCCGATCCTGGTCTCCAGCCGGTCAGGATAATGACAATGTCGTCCTTGTGCAGGAATCCGCGAACCTTCCCTGTAAGACAGTGTGCAGTGTAACCAGGGATGAGGGTGACAAGCCTCAGCAGCGTCCGCATACGCCCTGCGCCATTTGTTTCCTCCTACTGTGTAGACTATGAGCACGGCTCCTGTCAGCACTAGATGCCCCTCCCCCAAATAACCCCACCCCCCACCAACACAGCCTAAAGCTCCACCTTTTCTAAACCTGTGACTGCATTATAGCCCCTCCTCCTGAGTTGGACACACCCTTATCTTCAGACCCGCCCTCCTTCCCTTAGCACGCCACATGTCTGGCCAAAACGCATCTTACCAATCGCAATTCCAAACTGCACCCTCCGGTCCACGTCGTCCGCCCAGACGTCCAGTTGTGGCTCCCGGTACAAGACTGGGAACACCCCACGGTTCAGATGAGCCTGACGGGCTACCTGCTCATTACGTGTCACTGCTATGATGGGGGCCCGAGGACGGTAACGAGACAGCAGCTGAGCAGACCTAAAGAGCAGAACGGAGACAGAACATGAGCCTACGGCATGAAGTGGAAGGGGAACTCCAACTGCTGTGGACTCCTCACCTGCCTGACGTGGTGAGAACAATGATGGCTCCAGCACAGCATTTAAAGGAGGCCTCCACCGCTCCAATGGCCGTCACCTCTGTTGGGTCCTGAGTCAGGGGGGTCACTCTGCGCAACTCCTCAAACAGCTGCTGGTTATAGATGGCGGCTTCAGCTTCCCGGGCAATCTGTAGGTAAAAAGATGTACCCCGAGTATAATACACCCCAACCGAGATGTACCCCGAGTATACTACACCCCAACATGAGGGCAGTAAAGATGTACCCCGAGTATACTACACCCCAACATGAGGACAGTAAATATGTACCCCGAGTATACTACACCCCAACATGAGGACAGTAAAGATATACCGAGTATACTACACCCCAACATGAGGGCAGTAAAGATGTACCCCGAGTATAATACACCCCAACATGAGGACAGTAAAGATGTACCCCGAGTATACTACACCCTAACATGAGGACAGTAAATATGTACCCCAAGTATACTACACCCCAACATGAGGACAGTAAAGATGTACCCCGAGTATACCACACCCCAACATGAGGACAGTAAAGATGTACCCCGAGTATACTACACCCCAACATGAGGACAGTAAAGATGTACCCCGAGTATACTACACCCCAACATGAGGACAGTAAAGATGTACCCTGAGTATAATACACCCCAACATGAGGACAGTAAAGATGTACCCCGAGTATAATACACCCCTACATGAGGACAGTAAAGATATACCGAGTATACTACACCCCAACATGAGGACAGTAAAGATGTACCCTGAGTATACTACACCCCAACATGAGGACAGTAAAGATGTACCCCGAGTATAATACACCCCTACATGAGGACAGTAAAGATATACCGAGTATACTACACCCCAACATGAGGACAGTAAAGATGTACCCCGAGTATAATACATCCCAACATGAGGACAGTAAAGATATATCGAGTATACTACACCCCAACATGAGGGCAGTAAAGATGTAGCCCGAGTATAATACACCCCAACACGAGGGCAGTAAAGATGTACCCCGAGTATAATACACCCCAACCGAGATGTACCCCGAGTATAGTACACCCCAACATGAGGGCAGTAAAGATGTACCCCGAGTATACTACACCCCAACATGAGGACAGTAAAGATGTACCCTGAGTATAATACACCCTAACATGAGGACAGTAAAGATGTACCCCGAGTATACTACACCCCAACATGAGGACAGTAAAGATGTACCCCGAGTATAGTACACCCCAACATGAGGGCAGTAAAGATGTACCCCGAGTATACTACACCCCAACATGAGGGCAGTAAAGATGTACCCTGAGTATAATACACCCTAACATGAGGACAGTAAAGATGTACCCCAAGTATAATACACCCCAACATGAGGACAGTAAAGATGTACCCCGAGTATACTACACCCCAACATGAGGACAGTAAAGATGTACCCTGAGTATAATACACCCTAACATGAGGACAGTAAAGATGTACCCTGAGTATAATACACCCTAACATGAGGACAGTAAAGATGTACCCCGAGTATACTACACCCCAACATGAGGACAGTAAAGATGTACCCCGAGTATAATACACCCCAACATGAGGGCAGTAAAGATGTACCCCGAGTATAATACACCCCAACATGAGGGCAGTAAAGATGTACCCTGAGTATAATACACCCCAACATGAGGACAGTAAAGATGTACCCCAAGTATAATACACCCCAACATGAGGACAGTAAAGATGTACCCCGAGTATAATACACCCCAACATGAGGACAGTAAAGATGTACCCTGAGTATAATACACCCTAACATGAGGACAGTAAAGATGTACCCCGAGTATAATACACCCCAACATGAGGACAGTAAAGATGTACCCTGAGTATAATACACCCTAACATGAGGACAGTAAAGATGTACCCGAGTATACTACACCCCAACATGAGGACAGTAAAGATGTACCCGATTATACTACACCCCAACATGAGGACAGTAAAGATGTACCCCGAGTATACTACACCCCAACATGAGGACAGTAAAGATGTACCCGAGTATAATACACCCCAACATGAGGACAGTAAAGATGTACCCCGAGTATACTACACCCCAACATGAGGACAAAAAAGATGTACCCCGATTATACTACACCCCAACATGAGGACAGTAAAGATGTACCCAGAGTATACTACACCCCAACATGAGGGCAGTAAAGATGTACCCCGAGTATACTACACCCCAACATGAGGGCAGTAAAGATGTACCCTGAGTATATTACACCCCAACATGAGGACAGTAAAGATGTACCCCGAGTATAATACACCCCAACATGAGGACAGTAAATATGTACCCCGAGTATACTACACCCCAACATGAGGACAGTAAAGATGTACCCCGAGTATACTACACCCCAACATGAGGACAGTAAAGATGTACCCCGAGTATACTACACCCCAACATGAGGACAGTAAAGATGTACCCCGAGTATAATACACCCCAACCGAGATGTACTCCAAGTATAGTACACCCCGAAATGAGGACAGTAAATATGTACCCTGAGTATAATACACCCCAACATGAGGACAGTAAAGATGTACCCCGAGTATAATACACCCCAACATGAGGGCAGTAAATATGTACCCCGAGTATAATACACCCCAACATGAGGACAGTAAAGATGTACCCAGAGTATACTACACCCCAACATGAGAGCAGTAAAGATGTACCCCGAGTATAATACACCCCAACATGAGGACAGTAAAGATGTACCCAGAGTATACTACACCCCAACATGAGGGCAGTAAAGATGTACCCCGAGTATAATACACCCCAACATGAGGACAGTAAAGATGTACCCAGAGTATACTACACCCCAACATGAGGGCAGTAAAGATGTACCCCGAGTATACTACACCCCAACATGAGGGCAGTAAAGATGTACCCTGAGTATATTACACCCCAACATGAGGACAGTAAAGATGTACCCCGAGTATACTACACCCCAACATGAGGACAGTAAAGATGTACCCCGAGTATACTACACCCCAACATGAGGGACAGTAAAGATGTACCCGAGTATAATACACCCCAACCGAGATGTACTCCAAGTATAGTACACTCGAAATGAGGACAGTAAATATGTACCCTGAGTATAATACACCTAACATGAGGACAGTAAAGATGTACCCCGAGTATAATACACCCCAACATGAGGGCAGTAAATATGTACCCGAGTATAATACACCTAACATGAGGACAGTAAAGATGTACCCAGAGTATACTACACCCCAACATGAGAGCAGTAAAGATGTACCCGAGTATAATACACCTCAACATGAGGACAGTAAAGATGTACCCAGAGTATACTACACCTCAACATGAGGGCAGTAAAGATGTACCCCGAGTATAATACACCCCAACATGAGGACAGTAAAGATGTACCCAGAGTATACTACACCCCAACATGAGGGCAGTAAAGATGTACCCCGAGTATAATACACCCCAACATGAGGACAGTAAAGATGTACCCAGAGTATACTACACCCCAACATGAGGGCAGTAAAGATGTACCCCGAGTATACTACACCCCAACATGAGGGCAGTAAAGATGTACCCTGAGTATATTACACCCCAACATGAGGACAGTAAAGATATACCGAGTATACTACACCCCAACATGAGGACAGTAAAGATGTACCCCGAGTATAGTACACCCCAACATTAGGACAGTAGTCTAGTACACCATGCTACAATTGTGCGCCCCACCAGTAAGACATGGGGCAGTTTGCAGCTCCTGACGTGTACATTAGGTGGGCACCCTCCTCACCGCGTGCTGCATGTGGACCGCCTCCACTGGATACAGGCCCTTTGCTGTCTCTCCAGATAACATGATGCAGTCGGCTCCGTCCAGTACAGCGTTGGCCACGTCACTGCTCTCAGCACGGGTCGGCCGAGGCTTCTTGATCATACTCTCCAGCATCTGTAAGGAGGGGCAGACACCTGTAATCACACTGCCCACCATGTCCTCCACTGTAAGAGCAGCGAGGCCGTGGACCCTTTACCCTAAGAGCAGCGAGGCCGTGGACCCTTTACCCTAAGAGCAGCGAGGCCGTGGACCCTTTACCCTAAGAGCAGCGAGGCCGTGGACCCTTTACCCTAAGAGCAGCGAGGCCGTGGACCCTTTACCCTAAGAGCAGCGAGGCCGTGGACCCTTTACCCTAAGAGCAGCGAGGCCGTGGACCCTTTACCCTAAGAGCAGCAAGGCCGTGGACTCTTTACCCTAAGAGCAGCGAGGCCGTGGACTCTTTACTCTTTAATAACATTAGCCCAATAGGTGGACAACTCCAGCAGATGCAGGTCACCATGCAGGACCTTACCTGGGTGGCACAGATGACCGGTTTCCCTGCACGGTTGCACTTTCCAATCATCATCTTCTGGGCCAGGAAGACTTTCTCTGCAGGAATCTCAATGCCAAGATCTCCACGAGCCACCATGATCCCATCACTGGCATCCAAAATCTCATCAAACCTTCAGTCAAAATACAGGGCATGAGTGCTGGACACGGGCAGGAAGGACGTCTGCAGAACGTCAGGGGGCACTTACCTCTTAACCCCCTCATGATTTTCTATCTTGCTTATGATCTTGATATTACGTCCCTTCTCGCCTAGCTCCTCGCGGATGGCTGTCACATCCTGTGCTTTGCGAATAAACGATGCAAACACCATATCCACCCCTTGATCAATGCCAAATTTAAGATCCAAGCGATCCCGTTCTGATAAGGCAGGAAGATCCACCTCAGCTCCAGGAAGGTTCACCCCCTTTCTACTGCACAGGTTACCCCCATTCTCCACCTCTGCAAGGCAATAATCCGGCCCTGTCCGAGAGAGACGCATGACAGTGAGATCTTCTCATACTCACCCTCATGAACTAAATCCATCCCCCCTTTAAAAATATGACTAAGGCAAGCACCTACCAGTTCCTGTCAAGAAAAAAAAATCATCATCCAACCCAAGTCAAACCAAAAATACTCGAACACAGTACCAAGGTCATCACTACTCACAGTCCCCCCAAAGTGCTCCACGCAGAACCCCTGTGGGGACCATGAACACTTAGAATGTACCCCAATATAATGCATACCCACAAAGACTCACCAATCTCCCTAACCAACAGAGATATGAGACCGTCATCCACGAAGATCCTGCCCCCGACCTTCACCACCTTACAGATGTTCTTATAGTCCACCCACAGGGTCTTGTGGTCACACTTGTCCTTATAAGCCGGGTCAGTGGTCACCTTCACGATGGAGCCCTTCACTAGCTCTACCTCTGCGTTCTCTCCCTGCCAGATACATGCTACATGAAAGCCGGTATATCAGCCCCACGTCAGAAAGCTGCCCCATCCCCGACATACCTCTATAATGAGCCCAGTGCGGATCTCAGGTCCCTTGGTGTCCAGCGCAATAGCGACTGGCCGATAAAACATGGGGTTGGTGGAAACGCTTTCGGTGGCTTCTCGCACATTCTTAATGGAGCCTGCGTGGTACTGGAAGAGAAGGGTGGCGTTAAGAGGGGGTCCTGGTCACTGGGGGGCATTGACTGGGGGGCACTGACCTCGTGGGTTCCATGAGAGAAGTTTAGCCGGGCGATGTTCATTCCAGATTTTATCATCTCCTTTAGCATTTCCACTGAGCGGGAAGCGGGGCCTGGAACAGGAAACGGTGAGAGGTGTGGAGGTCACCTTTATACTAGAAATATGTCCAGATACAGTAAGATTATACCAGGGGGGGGGGGATATGACCAGACACAGTAAGATTATACCGGGGGGAGGATATCACCAGATACAGTAAGATTATACCGGGGGGAGGATATGACCAGATACAGTAAGATTATACCAGGGGGATATGACCAGACACAGTAAGATTATACTGGGGGATATGACCAGATACAGTAAGATTATACCGGGGAGGATATCACCAGATACAGTAAGATTATACCGGGGAGGATATGACCAGATACAGTAAGATTATACCGGGGGATATGACCAGACACAGTAAGATTATACTGGGGGATATGACCAGATACAGTAAGATTATACCGGGGAGGATATCACCAGATACAGTAAGATTATACCGGGGAGGATATGACCAGATACAGTAAGATTATACCGGGGAGGATATCACCAGATACAGTAAGATTATACCGGGGAGGATATGACCAGATACAGTAAGATTATACCAGGGGGATATGACCAGACACAGTAAGATTATACTGGGGGATATGACCAGATACAGTAAGATTATTCTGGGGGATATGACCAGATACAGTAAGATTATACCGGGGGATATGACCAGATACAGTAAGATTATACCGGGGAGGATATGACCAGATACAGTAAGATTATACCGGGGAGGATATGACCAGATACAGTAAGATTATACCGGGGGGATATGACCAGATACAGTAAGATTATACCGGGGGGAGGATATGACCAGATACAGTAAGATTATACCAGGGGGGGGGGGGATATGACCAGACACAGTAAGATTATACTGGGGGGGATATGACCAGATACAGTAAGATTATTCTGGGGGGGATATGACCAGATACAGTAAGATTATACCGGGGGGATATGACCAGATACAGTAAAATTATACCGGGGGGAGGATATGACCAGATACAGTAAAATTATACCGGGGGGAGGATATGACCAGATACAGTAAAATTATACCGGGGGAAGGATATGACCAGATACAGGTAGAACAGTAGATTATACCGGGGGATATGACCAGATACAGTAAGATTATACCTGGGGAGGATATGACCAGATACAGTAAGATTATACCGGGGAGGATATGACCAGATACAGTAAGATTATACCTGGGGGGAGGATATGACCAGATACAGTAAGATTATACCGGGGAGGATATGACCAGATACAGTAAGATTATACCTGGGGGAGGATATGACCAGATACAGTAAGATTATACCGGGGAGGATATGACCAGATACAGTAAGATTATACCGGGGATATGACCAGATACAGTAAGATTATACCGGGGATATGACCAGATACAGTAAGATTATACCGGGGGATATGACCAGTTACAGTAAGATTATACCGGGGGATATGACCAGATACAGTAAGATTATACCGGGGATATGACCAGATACAGTAAGATTATACCGGGGGGATATGACCAGATACAGTAAAATTATACCGGGGGGAGGATATGACCAGATACAGTAAAATTATACCGGGGGGAGGATATGACCAGATACAGTAAGATTATACCGGGGGGGATATGACCAGACACAGTAAGATTATACCGGGGGGGATATGACCAGACACAGTAAGATTATACCGGGGGGATATGACTAGACACAGTAAGATTATACCGGGGGGATATGACCAGATACAGTAAGATTATACCGGGGGGATATGACTAGACACAGTATGATTATACCGGGGGGGATATGACCAGATACAGTAAGATTATACCGGGGGATATGACCAGATACAGTAGGTTATCGGAGGAGATGTAGGGGTGGTCCAGTTCGCAGACACAGGAGTCGGCCATTAGGGGAGGTGCTCACCGATGGTGCAGATGATGCTGGTATTTCTGGCCGTCAGTGGCTCAGAGTCAATGTCCAGCAGACACAGATGGTCGAGGAAGGTGTCCGCCATGGAGGCACTCAGCTGCTGCTTCTGGAAGAAGGCCGGACCAAGATCCTGCATTAATTGCGTCATATTCTCCGAGTATCGCCTCTGGGTCACTAATGAGGAAGGAGAGAAGTCACTATATACAGGGGAGGAGAGAAGTCACTATATACAGGGGAGCAGAGGAGAGGCGGGGTATATACAGGGGAGCAGAGAAGAGGCGGTGTACATACGGGGGAGCAGAGGAGAGGCGGGGTACATACAGGGGAGCAGAGAAGAGGCGGTGTACATACGGGGGAGCAGAGGAGAGGCGGGGTACATACAGGGGAGCAGAGGAGAGGCGGGTACATACAGGGGAGCAGAGGAGGCGGGGTACATACAGGGAGCAGAGGAGGCGGGGTACATACAGGAGCAGAGGAGGCAGGGTACATACAGGAGCAGAGGAGGCGGGGTACATACAGGGAGCAGAGGAGAGGCGGGGTACATACAGGGGAGCAGAGGAGAGGCAGGGTACATACAGGGGAGCAGAGGAGAGGCGGGGTACATACAGGGGAGCAGAGGAGAGGCGGGTACATACAGGGGAGCAGAGGAGAGGCAGGGTACATACAGGGAGCAGAGGAGAGCGGGGTACATACAGGGGAGCAGAGAAGAGGCGGGGTACATACAGGGGAGCAGAGGAGAGGCGGGGTACATACAGGGGAGCAGAGGAGAGGCGGGGTACATACAGGGGAGCAGAGGAGAGGCGGGGTACATACAGGGGAGCAGAGGAGGCGGGGTACATACAGGGGAGCAGAGGAGGCGGGGTACATACAGGGGAGCAGAGGAGAGGCAGGGTACATACAGGGGAGCAGAGGAGAGGCGGGGTACATACAGGGGAGCAGAGGAGAGGCGAGGTACATACAGGGGAGCAGAGGAGAGGCGGGGTACATACAGGGGTGCAGAGGAGAGGCGGGGTACATACAGGGGAGCAGAGAAGAGGCGGGTACATACGGGGGAGCAGAGGAGAGGCGGGGTACATACAGGGGAGCAGAGGAGAGGCCGGGTACATACAGGGGAGCAGAGGAGAGGCCGGGTACATACAGGGGAGCAGAGGAGAGGTACATACAGGGGAGCAGAGGAGAGGCGGGGTATATACAGGGGAGCAGAGGAGCGGTATATACAGGGGAGCAGAGGAGAGGCGGGGTACATAGGGGGAGCAGAGGAGAGGCGGGGTACATACGGGGGAGCAGAGGAGAGGCGGGGTACATACGGGGGAGCAGAGGAGAGGCGGGTACATACAGGGGAGCAGAGGAGAGGCGGGTACATACGGGGAGCAGAGGAGAGGCGGGGTACATACGGGGGAGCAGAGGAGAGGCGGGGTATATACAGGGGAGCAGAGGAGAGCGGGGTATATACAGGGGAGCAGAGGCGGTATATACAGGAGCAGAGGAGGCGGGTACATATGGGGGAGCAGAGGAGAGGCGGGGTACATACAGGGGAGCAGAGGAGAGGCGGGGTACATACAGGGGAGCAGAGGAGAGGCGGGGTATATACAGGGGAGCAGAGGAGCGGTATATACAGGGGAGCAGAGGAGAGGCGGGGTACATACAGGGGAGCAGAGGAGCGGTATATACAGGGGAGCAGAGGAGCGGTATATACAGGGGAGCGGTATATACAGGGGAGCAGTATATATGGGGAGGAGAGGAGCAGTATGGATGTCACTATGTACAGGGCGACAGTCCCCATGTCATACCGTCCATGGTGCAGGCCTCGCTCGTCTGTATAACCAGTGTTCAGTGAAGGTGGGGGCAGGGAGGAGACTTTGCCCGCACATGACGGACACACAGCCCTCAGTGGGGGGAGAGTCCAGCAAGGGCTTCAGGAATTATGAGGCAAGACCCTCCACCTGACCACTGACTGCTGCCACTATGGGGGCCACAGAGTGCGTCTAACCGTAGAATGGAGGTCACTACAACTCTCAGCAGCCTCACAGATACAGCAAGAGGAGGTGATAGGGATTATTCAAGGTAAACTGGAGGAAGATGGACAAGAGAGATGATGAGAGTAGTGCAGTCAGCAAAAGATAACTCCCATTATCATATTAGGCAATCATCTGCTGTAACAGGACCCCAGTATTGAGGCACAGACCGGTGAGAAGCACCCATTAGAATCACCCAGTACCTGATATCAGCCGGGCCCTCGCTCCACACTACAAACCAGGAAACAGAGCAGCCTGAGCACACCCTCCGCTTCAAGAGACTGCAAGGCCACACCCTCCGCTTCAAGAGACTGCAAGACCACACCCTCCGCCTCAAGAGACTGCAAGACCAAGCACACCCTCCGCCTCAAGAGACTGCAAGACCAAGCACACCCTCCGCTTCAAGAGACTGCAAGGCCACACCCTCCGCCTCAAGAGACTGCAAGACCACACCCTCCACCTAAAGAGACTGCAAGACCGAGCACGCTCTCTGCCTCAAGAGACTACAAGACCGAGCACTCCCTCCTGAGACTGCACACCCTCCTGAGACTGCCCGACCGAGCGCGCCTTCCTGAGACTGCCCGACCGAGCGCGCCCCCCTGAGTCTGCCCGACCGAGCGCGCCCCCCTGAGACTGCCCGACCGAGCTCGCCCTCCTGAGACTGCCCGACCGAGGACGCCCTCCTGAGACTGCCCGACCGAGCACGCCCTCCTGAGACTGCCCGACCGAGCACGCCCTCCTGAGACTGCCCGACCGAGCACGCCCTCCTGAGACTGCCCGACCGAGGACGCCCTCCTGAGACAGCTAGCAGTCTGCAGTAAGGGTACAGAGGGGTGGTAACAAGTAGGGGGTGTGAACCTGCACAGACTGACTCTATCCAATCAGTGCTGCCATTTTCAGTCTGTGCAGGTACACACCCCCAACTGGTTACTACCCCTCTGTACCCTTACTGCAGACTGCTAGCAATTCATTCCTAACTTCTAGCAGGAATAATAAAGGAATGACACAACATAGAGCCATAGGCCCCGTTCACACGGGCGTGATTTCCGCGCGGGTGCAATGCGTGAGGAGGACGCATTGCACCCGCACTGAATCCGGACCCATTAATTTCTATGGGGCTGTGCACATGAGCGGTGATTTTCACGCATCACTTCTGCGTTGCGTGAAAATAGCAGCATGCTCTATATTGTGCGTTTTTCACGCAACGCAGGCCCCATAGAAGTGAATGGGGCTGCGGGAAAATCGCAAGCATCCGCAAGCAAGAGCGGATGCGATTTTTACGGATGGTTGATTAGAGATGTTTGTAAACATTCAATAAATCGCATTGCACCCGCGTGATAAAAACTGAACGCGATAGCAAGCAAAACTGAATGTACTTGCTTGCGAAATCGCGCATGTTTCACCTAATCCGCTCACGCTTGTCTGCAAGGGGCCCAACCATCCAGTTTAGCTCAGCTGCATCTGTACAAGTGGGGCAGATCTGTGGGAACCTCTGAACAATATCTGTATTCCACTGTAGAAAGACCTCCTCCAGGAGGCGCCACTTCATCTGTCAGTGTGTGTATACAAAGAGAGGTGTGATGGACATACTGATGTATATGTATACCGGCGTGTATATAGAAGTGTGCGCTACATAAATGTATGTATACAGAGGTGGGACATATGTACAGGTATAGAGTGGTCATGTTGTCTTAGGCTAGGTCTACACGACGACAATAAGTCGCGCCACACATGTGGTACAACTACACTGCAACATTTGTCGCATTAATGTGGCGCGACAGTTTTTATAATAGTAGCCTATGTGACATGCTGCGACTGCGACAGTCGCAGAAAAATCCGTCTTGAATGGATTTTTTGCGACTGTCGTGCGGCAGTCGCAGCATGTTGCATTGCAACACCATAGACTACTATTATGAAAATTGTTGCGTGACAAAATGTCATCGTGTAGACCTAGCCTTACTGTCAATTCTGAGATCAGGAATAGATAGGCTTAGCAAGGCTTAGGTGCATATAACGTTTTGTAAAGTTTGCAACAGTCATCAGAGACGTGAACAAATAAGCAAGCTCCCCATTTACCAGTTCCCGACATGGCACCTGAACAATGCCCTTGTGATACAAAGAGCCATGCTGGTTGGTTGGTGTACTGCAGGAGGTCTTGGGCAGACATCTACCTTAGCAATCCACTCCGAGACAACTGTAGTGGGGGCAGCAAGGCTTTGTTCTGCATAGCAGACCGTGGTTTTACTATTTTCTGGCTGGGTGGCACAGGCCACCAAAAGCTGTGTTTTACCGCTCCTGGTAATGTTAACTTTGGCAGCACCTGGCCACTGCTGAGGTTGTCGGTCAGTTCCTGGGCACTGCTGAGGTTGTCAGTCCTGGAATTTCTTGCTTTACTGAATGTTATTCCTGGAACATCAGACTGACCTATATCAGTCAGTAAGGTTGACATTTTTTGAATGCAGCTTAACACAGAGATTCTTTGGGCCATATCCAAACTGATGTTTTCCGGAAAAGCACCTTTCTGAAGCTTATTTGCATTTAGAGGCAACGCCTACTGGCCAGTTCTTTTGTATGTGTGGGATTTGCTCCCGAGATCACACCTTTGAACCCCAGGCTACAATCGAGCCATAGTACTAGATATGATTTCTTATTTCCAAAAAGTGATGGGGTCAGGTCAGAGCTTCTGCTGACAAATTCTGGCCACTTTTATTGGCAGATCTATTACTGCAAGGAGATCGGATACCCTACATCAGCGGTGCTCAACCTGCGGCCCTCCAGCTGTTGTAAAACTACAGCTTCCAGCATAACTGTAGGCTGTCCAACCATGTTGGGAGTTGTAGTTTTGCAAGAGCTGGAGGGCAGCAGGTTGGGCATCCCTGCCCTACACGAGGGCTTGGTTAGGAGTTTTGCTCCTTGTAGATGTGTGGCATGCCACATTATTGCACCTATTCTTGCTCTGCAGTCACCCATCATGTCGTATGTCCACATCCAAAGATTTACATCGGCCTTACAACCCGCAAATTGTGACATCACTGTGGTAAAAGAGGAAACGTCCCCTGAAGACGTAAAGCCCATCCCCAGACATTTGAAAGTGGTCCACCCAAGACTCCTAAAGTGATTGCATTCGAACTGGTTGAAGATTTGGGAATGTTTCGGTGTCCACAGATTTGTGGATCACTTTAATCATTGTGTTTTCCTGTATGTAGATCCATACCTCTGTGTTCTGTCTACACCCGCGACCTCTCCAATCTTGGCCCTCAACGCAGTGTTGCCGGGTCTTCATGGACGACTTATGAATCTGCGCTCATCATCCATTGTTACATCTCATACACTTTATTCACACATTCCACGTGCATCTTTTCATTTTTTTTTATTTCGTAGTGCCCCAAACATTTTAGCACATTTTTGTGTTTTTTAATAATTTCTCACATTTTGGATTTTTATATTATATTAAACATTCACTTTTCTTTTATTGACATACACTGACGAGCAGAAGGGTAACAATGTTTAGAACTTGTGACTCACCATCCACTACTGCTTCAGACGTGAGACTCCCATCATCCTACAGACGATCCTCTCGGCTATCTCATACATACATGGGACCTGCAGCTATGTAGCATATGATCAGTTCTGCAGAGTCTCCTCATGTAGCTGCATTCTTACTGTTTTCCTCGTCAGTGTAATCTTCTTTACTACACATTACACCCTGTTCTCACATCCCCTAATAGCTCAGTGTGTTATTAGGTTGATTCCCATGTGAAAGGTCACTGGTCCGAGCCCCGGAGCCGCCATGAAGAAGATTTCCCAAGAAAAGAGAAATAGCAGCTCACTGATAGCGGTATCTCGGCCAAGAAAACCGCCAAACTGCATCACGTGAGCGCTGGAAGAATACGACATGAAGTCCGTCCATCCATTCCAAAGCCAAGAGGTCGACGTCCAGGCAAAATATCGGAGTCCACAAGTCGGCTCATCACAAGGTCTATCTATAGTTATGACGCGACAAGCATGGCAGTGCAGGCGGCTCGTATACTTCGTCATACTGAGATCACAGATGTCCATACAAGAATCGTGCATCGCGCATTACACAAGTCTGGAATGGTGGCCTGAAAAAAGGTGAAGAAGCCTGGACTTCAATATCGGAAGCGGGTGAATGGGAGCAATGAGACAAAAGTCATTAGAGTTGACGATGATGGGTGCAAATGGGAAAAACAAGGGAAAAGGGGCTGTGTGTGAGCATCCTACAAGAAGAGGTACCTCCTACACTCGAGTACTGTGGGTATGAAAAGGACGACATAGTGCTCCAGCAGGACAATGGCCCGAAGCATACGGCGAGATTGGAGAAGAAATGGTTCAGTGACAATGAAGTAGAGGAGCTGGATCGGCCCCACAGTCCCCGGAACTCAACCCAATCCAACACTTGCGGGTAGAGATGAAAAAGCTGTGAGGCGACCAGTATGACCAACACTGGGAACGTGTAGAAGAGACCGGGGAGAGATTTCTGTGGAGACGGCTGGAATCTGATGGAGAGCACACCCAGAAGGACTCAGGCCGTGCTGAAAGCCAAAGGGGGATTTACTAAATATTAAAATAGTACAAATTACAATGTAGAATTTTAGGAGCAAAACAGGAACAATGCAGTGACATGAGGAGGCTCTGCAGAACTGATCATATGTTACATAGCTGCAAGTCCAATGTATGTGTGAGATAGCCGAGAGGATCGTCTGTAGGATGATGGGAGTCTCACGGTACAAGGTGTAGTGGATGGTGAGATAGTCACAAATCCTTCTGTCCCTTGGCCTGTTCTATAGTATGATCTTCATTTGCTGACATTTCTTGAGGAGTTGTGGATGGCACTTTACCAAATGATGCGATATACAGGAGGACGGGGGCTGCTGCTCCCTGATCTCTGCGAGGGGAGCCGGAATACACCTGGACGTGCCTCCTGATGTCAGGGTTAAAAGTCTGGTTGTCCGCTGCCCACTGACATAAGGCGGTCGGGAATGGGTTAAACAGCTGACACAACCTGCACTTCTGGAATCCATCTTCTAGCAGGAAGGACTCTGCTCCCAAATAACTGCAGTCCGCAGGAGGTCACTTACGTTTTAGACTCGGGCGGTCCTCAGGAGAGGTGGCGGTGTTTATCGTTGCAGAAATCTTCTCATCCTCACCTTTCTGAGTTTCCTGTTCGGGGGCCTGTTGTATGGCGCTCATGTTGTAGTTTGTAATGGCGCCATTTAGTGGTACGCACAACTGACTGGTTAACGTTTATTAACTCTTTCTGGGAGGGGAATAGGGAAAATTTACTCTCAGGGTCACGGCAACACCAAATACAGTTTTTTTTGTTAGGTTTAACTACTTTTGTGCAACAAAAGCAAATTGGTATCATTGTGGGTACTTACACTTTTTATTCCTTTTTTGGTGGCAAATAAGCAAAAAGCAGCAATTCTGGCCTTTTGTGTTACATGATAACGGCACGCCGCCTCGTTACAGAGGCAGCATTACCAGACACCTGGAGGATTTATTAGGCCAGTGTTTCCCAACCAGTGTGCCTCCAGCTGTTGCAAAACTACTACTCCCAGCATGCCTGCACAGCCAAAGTTTGTCTGGGCATGCTGGGAGTTGTAGTTTTGCAACAGCTGGAGGCACACTGGTTGGGAAACACTGTATTAGGCCAATAATCCCATTACAAAGTATGTATATATATATATATATATATTTTTTTTTTTTTTTTAATTTTTCATTTTTTTTATTTTACTTTTTTAACCATTTAATAGTCTGCCGATCTAGGGTGCTGGTCACTATGGAGGTAGGGGGGTCGGAATGTGAGCCACCCCTCTTTTAGTCATTCTCTCCTCAGCAATGCATACATGCATGAGTTGTATCTAGAGAGGTATGATGTACAGACAGGTGTATATAAGGAGGTATGAGGTACAGACAGGTGTATATAGGGAGGTATGAGGTACAGACAGGTGTATATAGGGAGGTATGATGTACAGACAGGAGTATATAGGGAGGTATGATGTACAGACAGGTGTATATAGGGAGGTATGAGGTACAGACAGGTGTATATAGGGAGGCATGATGTACAGACAGATGTATATAGGGAGGTATGAGGTACAGACAGGTGTATATAGGGAGGCATGATGTACAGACAGGTGTATATAGGGAGGCATGATGTACAGACAGGTGTATATCGGGAGGCATGATGTACAGACAGGTGTATATAGGGAGGCATGATGTACAGACAGGTGTATATAGGGAGGTATGAGGTACAGACAGGTGTATATAGGGAGGTATGATGTACAGACAGGTGTATATAGGGAGGTATGAGGTACAGACAGGTGTATATAGGGAGGTATGAGGTACAGACAGATGTATATAGGAAGGCATGATGTACAGACAGGTGTATATAGGGAGGTATGAGGTACAGACAGGTGTATATAGGGAGGTATGATGTACAGACAGGTGTCGATAGGGCGGCATGATGTACAGACAGATGTATATAGGGAGGCATGAGGTACAGACAGGAGACAGGTGTATATAGGGAGTCATGAGGTACAGACAGGTGTATATAGGGAGGTATGAGGTACAGACAGGTGTATATAGGAAGGCATGATGTACAGACAGATGTATATAGGGAGGTATGAGGTACAGACAGATGTATATACTATAGGGAGTCATGAGGTACAGGCAGATGTATATAGGGAGTCATGGGGTACAGGCAGATGTATATAGGGAGGTATGAGGTACAGACAGATGTATATACTATAGGGAGGTATGAGGTACAGACAGATGTATATAGGGAGTCATGGGGTACAGACAGATGTATATACTATAGGGAGTCATGGGGTACAGACAGGTGTATATAGGGAGTCATGGGGTACAGACAGATGTATATAGGGAGTCATGAGGTACAGGCAGATGTATATAGGGAGGTATGAGGTACAGACAGATGTATATACTATAGGGAGTCATGAGGTACAGGCAGATGTATATAGGGAGTCATGGGGTACAGGCAGATGTATATAGGGAGGTATGAGGTACAGACAGATGTATATACTATAGGGAGGTATGAGGTACAGACAGATGTATATACTATAGGGAGTCATGAGGTACAGGCAGATGTATATACTATAGGGAGGTATGAGGTACAGACAGATGTATATACTATAGGGAGGTATGAGGTACAGACAGATGTATATACTATAGGGAGGTATGAGGTACAGACAGATGTATATACTATAGGGAGTCATGAGGTACAGGCAGATGTATATACTATAGGGAGGTATGAGGTACAGACAGATGTATATACTATAGGGAGGTATGAGGTACAGACAGGTGTATATACTATAGGGAGTCATGGGGTACAGACAGATGTATATACTATAGGGAGGTATGAGGTACAGACAGATGTATATACTATAGGGAGTCATGAGGTACAGACAGATGTATATAGGGAGTCATGGGGTACAGACAGATGTATATACTATAGGGAGGTATGAGGTACAGACAGGTGTATATAAAGAGGTATGAGGTACAGACAGGTGTATATAGGGAGGTATGATGTACAGACAGGTGTATATAGGGAGGTATCAGGTACAGACAGGTGTATATAGGAAGGCATGATGTACAGACAGATGTATATAGGGAGGTATGAGGTACAGACAGGTGTATATAGGGAGGTATGAGGTACAGACAGGTGTATATAAAGAGGTATGAGGTACAGACAGGTGTATATAGGGAGGCATGATGTACAGACAGGTGTATATAGGGAGGTATGAGGTACAGACAGGTGTATATAGGAAGGCATGATGTACAGACAGGTGTATATAGGGAGGCATGATGTACAGACAGGTGTATATAGGGAGGTCATGAGGTACAGACAGGTGTATATAGGGAGTCATGAGGTACAGACAGATGTATATAGGGAGGTATGAGGTACAGACAGGTGTATATAGGGAGGCATGATGTACAGACAGATGTATATAGGGAGGTATGAGGTACAGACAGGTGTATATAGGGAGGTATGATGTACAGACAGGTGTATATAGGGAGGTATGAGGTACAGACAGGTGTATATAGGAAGGCATGATGTACAGACAGGTGTATATAGGGAGGTATGATGTACAGACAGGAGACAGGTGTATATAGGGAGGTATGAGGTACAGACAGGTGTATATAGAGAGGTATGATGTACAGACATGTATATAGGGAGGTATGATGTACAGACAGGTGTATATAGGGCGGCATGAGGTACAGACAGATGTATATAGGGAGGTATGAGGTACAGACAGGTGTATATAGGGAGGTATGAGGTACAGACAGGTGTATATAGGGAGGTATGATGTACAGACAGGTGTATATAGGGAGGCATGATGTACAGACAGGTGTATATAGGGAGGTATGAGGTACAGACAGGTGTATATAGGGCAGCATGAGGTACAGACAGGTGTATATAGGGAGGTATGAGGTACAGACAGGTGTATATAGGGAGGTATGAGGTACAGACAGGTGTATATAGGGAGGCATGATGTACAGACAGATGTATATAGGGAGGTATGAGGTACAGACAGGTGTATATAGGGAGGTATGATGTACAGACAGGTGTATATAGGGAGGCATGATGTACAGACAGGTGTATATAGGGAGGTATGAGGTACAGACAGGTGTATATAGGGCAGCATGAGGTACAGACAGGTGTATATAGGGAGGTATGAGGTACAGACAGGTGTATATAGGGAGGTATGAGGTACAGACAGGTGTATATAGGAAGGCATGATGTACAGACAGGTGTATATAGGGAGGTATGAGGTACAGACATGTATATAGGGAGGTATGATGTACAGACAGGTGTATATAGGGAGGTATGATGTACAGACAGGTGTATATAAAGAGGTATGAGGTACAGACAGGTGTATATAGGGAGGTATGATGTACAGACAGGTGTATATAAAGAGTTATGAGGTACAGACAGGTGTATATAAAGAGGTATGAGGTACAGACAGGATAAAGAGGTATGAGGTACAGACAGGTGTATATAAAGAGGCATGGGGTACAGACAGATGTATATAGGGAGTCATGGGGTACAGACAGATGTAAATACTATAGGGAGTCATGAGGTACAGGCAGATGTATATACTATAGGGAGGCATGAGGTACAGACAGATGTATATACTATAGGGAGGCATGAGGTACAGACAGGTGTATATAGGGAGGTATGAGGTACAGACAGGTGTATATAAAGAGGTATGAGGTACAGACAGATGTATATAGGGAGTCATGGGGTACAGACAGATGTATATAGGGAGGTATGAGGTACAGACAGATGTATATACTATAGGGAGGCATGAGGTACAGACAGATGTATATACTATAGGGAGGCATGAGGTACAGACAGATGTATATAGGGAGTCATGAGGTACAGACAGATGTATATACTATAGGGAGGCATGAGGTACAGACAGATGTATATAGGGAGTCATGGGGTACAGACAGATGTATATACTATAGGGAGTCATGGGGTACAGACAGATGTATATAGGGAGGTATGAGGTACAGACAGATGTATATATATATACTATAGGGAGGCATGAGGTACAGACAGATGTATATACTATAGGGAGGTATGAGGTACAGACAGATGTATATATATATACTATAGGGAGGTATGAGGTACAGACAGATGTATATACTATAGGGAGTCATGAGGTACAGGCAGATGTATATAGGGAGTCATGGGGTACAGACAGGTGTATATACTATAGGGAGGTATGAGGTACAGACAGATGTATATAGGGAGTCATGAGGTACAGGCAGATGTATATAGGGAGTCATGGGGTACAGACAGATATATATACTATAGGGAGGTATGAGGTACAGACAGATGTATATACTATAGGGAGTCATGAGGTACAGGCAGATGTATATAGGGAGGTATGAGGTACAGACAGATGTATATACTATAGGGAGGTATGAGGTACAGGCAGATGTATATAGGGAGTCATGGGGTACAGACAGATGTATATACTATAGGGAGGCATGAGGTACAGACAGATGTATATACTATAGGGAGGCATGAGGTACAGACAGATGTATATAGGGAGTCATGGGGTACAGACAGATGTATATACTATAGGGAGGTATGAGGTACAGACAGATGTATATACTATAGGGAGGTATGAGGTACAGACAGATGTATATACTATAGGGAGGCATGGGGTACAGACAGATGTATATACTATAGGGAGGTATGAGGTACAGACAGATGTATATAGGGAGTCATGAGGTACAGACAGATGTATATAGGGAGTCATGGGGTACAGACAGATGTATATACTATAGGGAGGTATGAGGTACAGACAGATGTATATACTATAGGGAGTCATGAGGTACAGACAGATGTATATACTATAGGGAGGCATGAGGTACAGACAGATGTATATAGGGAGTCATGAGGTACAGACAGGTGTATATACTATAGGGAGTCATGGGGTACAGACAGATGTATATACTATAGGGAGGTATGAGGTACAGACAGATGTATATACTATAGGGAGGTATGGGGTACAGACAGATGTATATACTATAGGAGGTATGAGGTACAGACAGATGTATATAGGGAGTCATGAGGTACAGACAGATGTATATACTATAGGGAGGTATGAGGTACAGACAGATGTATATACTATAGGGAGGTATGAGGTACAGACAGATGTATATACTATAGGGAGGTATGAGGTACAGACAGATGTATATACTATAGGGAGGTATGAGGTACAGACAGATGTATATAGGGAGTCATGGGGTACAGGCAGGTGTATATACTATAGGGAGTCATGGGGTACAGACAGATGTATATACTATAGGGAGGTATGAGGTACAGACAGATGTATATACTATAGGGAGTCATGAGGTACAGACAGATGTATATACTATAGGGAGGTATGAGGTACAGGCAGATGTATATAGGGAGTCATGAGGTACAGGCAGGTGTATATACTATAGGGAGTCATGGGGTACAGACAGATGTATATACTATAGGGAGTCATGGGGTACAGGCAGATGTATATAGGGAGTCATGGGGTACAGGCAGATGTATATAGGGAGTCATGGGGTACAGACAGGTGTATATACTATAGGGAGGTATGAGGTACAGACAGATGTATATACTATAGGGAGTCATGAGGTACAGGCAGATGTATATATAGGGAGTCATGGGGTACAGACAGATGTATATACTATAGGGAGGTATGAGGTACAGACAGATGTATATACTATAGGGAGGTATGAGGTACAGACAGATGTATATACTATAGGGAGTCATGAGGTACAGGCAGATGTATATAGGGAGTCATGGGGTACAGACAGGTGTATATACTATAGGGAGGCATGAGGTACAGACAGATGTATATAGGGAGGTATGAGGTACAGGCAGATGTATATACTATAGGGAGTCATGAGGTACAGACAGATGTATATAGGGAGTCATGGGGTACAGACAGGTGTATATACTATAGGGAGTCATGAGGTACAGGCAGATGTATATAGGGAGTCATGGGGTACAGACAGGTGTATATACTATAGGGAGGTATGAGGTACAGACAGATGTATATACTATAGGGAGGTATGAGGTACAGACAGATGTATATACTATAGGAGGCATGAGGTACAGACAGATGTATATACTATAGGAGTCATGAGGTACAGGCAGATGTACTATAGGGAGTCATGGGGTACAGACAGATGTATATACTATAGGGAGGCATGAGGTACAGACAGATGTATATACTATAGGAGGTATGAGGTACAGACAGATGTATATACTATAGGAGTCATGAGGTACAGACAGATGTATATAGGGAGTCATGGGGTACAGACAGATGTATATACTATAGGGAGGCATGAGGTACAGACAGATGTATATACAGGGAGTCATGAGGTACAGACAGATGTATATACTATAGGGAGGCATGGGGTACAGACAGATGTATATACTATAGGGAGGTATGAGGTACAGACAGATGTATATACTATAGGGAGGTCATGAGGTACAGACAGATGTATATACTATAGGGAGTCATGGGGTACAGACAGATGTATATACTATAGGGAGGTATGAGGTACAGACAGATGTATATACTATAGGAGTCATGAGGTACAGACAGATGTATATACTATAGGAGTGCATGAGGTACAGACAGATGTATATACTATAGGAGTCATGGGGTACAGACAGATGTATATACTATAGGAGGTCATGAGGTACAGACAGATGTATATACTATAGGAGTCATGAGGTACAGACAGATGTATATACTATAGGAGTCATGAGGTACAGACAGATGTATATACTATAGGGAGTCATGAGGTACAGACAGATGTATATACTATAGGGAGGTCATGAGGTACAGACAGATGTATATACTATAGGGAGTCATGAGGTACAGACAGATGTATATACTATAGGAGGTCATGAGGTACAGACAGATGTATATACTATAGGGAGTCATGAGGTACAGACAGATGTATATACTATAGGGAGGTATGAGGTACAGACAGATGTATATACTATAGGAGTCATGAGGTACAGACAGATGTATATACTATAGGGAGGTATGAGGTACAGACAGATGTATATACTATAGGAGGTCATGAGGTACAGACAGATGTATATACTATAGGGAGGTCATGAGGGTACAGACAGATGTATATACTATAGGAGGTATGAGGTACAGACAGATGTATATACTATAGGAGGCATGAGGTACAGACAGATGTATATACTATAGGAGGTATGAGGTACAGACAGATGTATATACTATAGGGAGGCATGAGGTACAGACAGATGTATATACTATAGGGAGGTATGAGGTACAGACAGATGTATATACTATAGGAGGTCATGAGGTACAGACAGATGTATATACTATAGGAGTCATGAGGTACAGACAGATGTATATACTATAGGGAGGTATGAGGTACAGACAGATGTATATACTATAGGAGTCATGAGGCACAGACAGATGTATATACATAGGAGTCATGAGGTACAGACAGATGTATATACTATAGGGAGGCATGAGGTACAGACAGATGTATATACTATAGGGAGGTATGAGGTACAGACAGATGTATATACTATAGGAGGCATGAGTACAGACAGATGCATATAGGAGTCATGAGGTACAGACAGATGTATATACTATAGGGAGGTATGAGGCACAGACAGATGTATATACTATAGGAGGCATGAGGTACAGACAGATGTATACTATAGGAGTCATGAGGTACAGACAGATGTATATACTATAGGGAGGCATGAGGCACAGACAGATGTATATACTATAGGAGGCATGAGGTACAGACAGATGTATATACTATAGGAGGCATGAGGTACAGACAGATGTATATACTATAGGGAGGTATGAGGTACAGACAGATGTATATACTATAGGAGGCATGAGGTACAGACAGATGTATATACTATAGGAGTCATGAGGTACAGACAGATGTATATACTATAGGGAGGTCATGAGGTACAGACAGATGTATATACTATAGGAGGCATGAGGCACAGACAGATGTATATACTATAGGAGTCATGAGGTACAGGCAGATGTATATAGGGAGTCATGAGGCACAGACAGATGTATATACTATAGGAGGCATGAGGCACAGACAGATGTATATACTATAGGAGTCATGAGGTACAGACAGATGTATATACTATAGGGAGGCATGAGGTACAGACAGATGTATATAGGAGTCATGAGGTACAGACAGATGTATATAGGAGTCATGAGGTACAGACAGATGTATATACTATAGGAGTCATGGGGTACAGACAGATGTATATACTATAGGGAGGCATGAGGTACAGACAGATGTATATACCATAGGGAGGCATGGAGGCACAGACAGATGTATATACTATAGGAGTCATGAGGTACAGGCAGATGTACTATAGGAGTCATGAGGTACAGACAGATGTATATACTATAGGGAGGCATGAGGTACAGACAGATGTATATACTATAGGGAGGCATGAGGTACAGACAGATGTATATACTATAGGAGTCATGAGGTACAGACAGATGTATATACTATAGGGAGGCATGAGGTACAGACAGATGTATATACTATAGGGAGGTCATGAGGTACAGACAGATGTATATACTATAGGGAGTCATGAGGTACAGACAGATGTATATACTATAGGAGGCATGAGGTACAGACAGATGTATATACTATAGGGAGTCATGAGGTACAGACAGATGTATATACTATAGGGAGGTATGAGGTACAGACAGATGTATACTATAGGGAGTCATGAGGTACAGACAGATGTATATAAGGAGTCATGAGGCACAGACAGATGTATATACTATAGGAGGCATGAGGCACAGACAGATGTATACTATAGGAGTCATGAGGCACAGACAGATGTATACTATAGGAGTCATGAGGCACAGACAGATGTATATACTATAGGGAGGCATGAGGCACAGACAGATGTATATAGGAGTCATGAGGCACAGGCAGATGTATATAGGAGTCATGGGGTACAGACAGATGTATATACTATAGGAGGTCATGAGGTACAGACAGATGTATATACTATAGGGAGTCATGAGGCACAGACAGATGTATATACTATAGGGAGGTATGAGGTACAGACAGATGTATCATAGGAGTCATGAGGTACAGGCAGATGTATATAGGAGTCATGAGGTACAGACAGATGTATATACTATAGGGAGGCATGAGGTACAGACAGATGTATATACTAGGGAGGCATGAGGTACAGACAGATGTATATACTATAGGAGTCATGGGGTACAGACAGATGTATATACTATAGGGAGGCATGAGGTACAGACAGATGTATATACTATAGGGAGTCATGAGGTACAGACAGATGTATATACTATAGGGAGGCATGAGGTACAGACAGATGTATATACTATAGGAGTCATGAGGCACAGACAGATGTATATACATAGGGAGGTCATGAGGCACAGACAGATGTATATACTATAGGGAGGCATGAGGCACAGACAGATGTATATACTATAGGAGTCATGAGGTACAGACAGATGTATATACTATAGGGAGTCATGAGGTACAGACAGATGTATATACCATAGGGAGGCATGAGGTACAGACAGATGTATATACTATAGGAGGCATGAGGCACAGACAGGTGTATATACTATAGGAGTCATGGGGTACAGACAGATGTATATACTATAGGGAGGTCATGAGGTACAGACAGATGTATATACTATAGGGAGTCATGAGGTACAGACAGATGTATATACTATAGGAGTCATGAGGCACAGACAGATGTATATACTATAGGGAGGCATGAGGTACAGACAGATGTATATACTATAGGGAGTCATGGGGTACAGACAGATGTATATACTATAGGAGTCATGAGGTACAGACAGATGTATATACTATAGGAGTCATGAGGTACAGACAGATGTATATACTATAGGGAGTCATGAGGTACAGACAGATGTATATACTATAGGGAGGCATGAGGTACAGACAGATGTATATACCATAGGGAGGCATGAGGTACAGACAGATGTATATACTATAGGGAGGCATGAGGTACAGACAGATGTATATACTATAGGGAGGCATGAGGGTACAGACAGATGTATATACTATAGGAGTCATGAGGTACAGACAGATGTATATACTATAGGAGTCATGAGGTACAGACAGATGTATATACTATAGGGAGGCATGAGGTACAGACAGATGTATATACTATAGGAGGTCATGAGGTACAGACAGATGTATATACTATAGGGAGGTATGAGGTACAGACAGATGTATATACTATAGGGAGGTATGAGGTACAGACAGATGTATATACTATAGGGAGTCATGGGGTACAGACAGATGTATATAGGGAGTCATGGGGTACAGACAGGTGTATATACTATAGGGAGGTATGAGGTACAGACAGATGTATATACTATAGGGAGGTATGAGGTACAGACAGATGTATATACTATAGGGAGGTATGAGGTACAGACAGATGTATATACTATAGGGAGTCATGGGGTACAGACAGATGTATATACTATAGGGAGGTATGAGGTACAGACAGATGTATATACTATAGGGAGGCATGGGGTACAGACAGATGTATATACTATAGGGAGGTATGAGGTACAGACAGATGTATATACTATAGGGAGGTATGAGGTACAGACAGATGTATATACTATAGGGAGTCATGAGGTACAGGCAGATGTATATAGGGAGTCATGGGGTACAGACAGGTGTATATACTATAGGGAGGTATGAGGTACAGACAGATGTATATACTATAGGGAGGTATGAGGTACAGACAGATGTATATATAGGGAGTCATGGGGTACAGACAGATGTATATACTATAGGGAGTCATGAGGTACAGACAGATGTATATACTATAGGGAGGCATGGGGTACAGACAGATGTATATACTATAGGGAGGCATGAGGTACAGACAGATGTATATACTATAGGGAGTCATGAGGTACAGGCAGATGTATATAGGGAGTCATGGGGTACAGACAGATGTATATACTATAGGGAGGTATGAGGTACAGACAGATGTATATACTATAGGGAGGCATGGGGTACAGACAGATTTATATACTATAGGGAGGTATGAGGTACAGACAGATGTATATACTATAGGGAGTCATGGGGTACAGACAGATGTATATACTATAGGGAGTCATGAGGTACAGACAGATGTATATAGGGAGTCATGGGGTACAGACAGGTGTATATACTATAGGGAGGCATGAGGTACAGACAGATGTATATAGGGAGGTACATACGACAGCAGTGGGCGGAGTTCAGATGCATTGTGCGTAGCGATTGGCTGAAGGGTACAGAGCCCATCCTCATACGATTTCAATAGCCAACCAGCGTGCTGTGACGTTAGATAGGACGCGTACAATCTTTCAGCCTTTTCATTCTCAACCCGCCTCCACCGCTGTGTCTCTTGGGAGTTGTAGTTCCTTTTGAGACCATGTTTAAATGTAAGGATCCTAATAACTACAATTCCCTGCATGCATCGCGGTCGGAGTCAGGTTTAAAGCCTGGCGCTAGCTGTATTGTTGAAGACAGTGAGGCTGGTGAACAGGTAATGGGCTCGCGGATGCGGCGCACTGTGCTTAGGAAACGGTCAGCAGGATGCGATGGGTACTAAGGAAATTGTCAGCAGGATGGCGGAGACACGGCTCCGCGGAGACTGTCAGCAGGATGGCGGAGACGCGGCTCCACGGAGACTGTCAGCAGGGTGGCGGAGACGCGGCTCCACGGAGACTGTCAGCAGGGTGGCGGAGACGCGGCTCCACGGAGACTGTCAGCAGGGTGGCGGAGACGCGGCTCCACGGAGACTGTCAGCAGGGTGGCGGAGACGCGGCTCCACGGAGACTGTCAGCAGGGTGGCGGAGACGCGGCTCCACGGAGACTGTCAGCAGGGTGGCGGAGACGCGGCTCCACGGAGACTGTCAGCAGGGTGGCGGAGACGCGGCTCCACGGAGACTGTCAGCAGGGTGGCGGAGACGCGCCTCCACGGAGACTGTCAGCAGGGTGGCGGAGACGCGCCTCCACGGAGACTGTCAGCAGGGTGGCGGAGACTGTCAGCAGGGTGGCGGAGACGCGGCTCCGCGGAGACTGTCAGCAGGGTGGCGGAGACGCGGCGACTGTCAGCAGGGTGGCGGAGACGCGGCTCCGTGGAGACTGTCAGCAGGGTGGCGGAGACGCGGCTGTCAGCAGGAAGAGTTCGTATTTAGAGGCGTATTCCGGTATCCTCGGGATAGGAGGCGGCTATCAGACCCGTAGGACCCCACCGTCCGGTGGACACCGGAGAACTTGCACCTATTTCGCTTTTGTTGCCCTTTAGTAAGCATCTGACGTCAGTGGGCGTGGTTGAAAAAGATGATTGACAGCAAGCTTTTCCGCGCCTTATTTAGAGCGTCATGTGGAAATCACGCCCAGTTTAGGGAGGGGCTATAGGACGCCGTTGCCAGGCATCTGTGGAGACCTCACTGGGCGGGGCTCTAGACGATCAGGATTGGGGACCATTGCTGAATGTGGGTCCACCTTGTGCGAACCGGGCGGGTGTGGCTCCGCCCTCTCCGGGGTTTCCCGCCGTCCGCCTGGCATTGGCCATGTAGAACGTTAATATGGCGGCGGCCCGGACCGCCCGTGCTGGGGGTGCGTATGTTTACATCGCCGCTTCCGGCTTGGTGCTCTACTTCTGGGGCGGGGCTTCTGTGCGATGTGTCTGCATAACAGAACCTTGTCAGTGTATGTATGGTCACAGGTGTGAGGATGGACGGGGTGTGTGTATGAAGGGTGGGGATGTATGGACAGGGGTCGTGTGTGTGTGTATGAAGGGTGGGGATGGACGGGGGTCGTGTGTGTGTGTGTATGAAGGGTGGGGGATGGACGGGGGCCGCGAGTGTGTATGAGGGGTGGGGTATGGATGGGGGTCGTGTGTGTATGAGGGGTGGGGGATGGATGGGGGTCGTGTGTATGAGGGGTGGGGGATGGATGGGGGTCGTGTGTGTGTGTGTATGAAGGGTGGGGGATGGACGGGGGTCGTGTGTATGAAGGGTGGGGGATGGACGGGGGTCGTGTGTATGAAGGGTGGGGATGGACGGGGGCCGCGTGTGTGTATGAGGGGTGGGGGATGGATGGGGGTCGTGTGTGTGCGTATGAAGGGTGGGGATGTATGGACAGGGGTCGCTTGTGTATGAAGGGTGGGGATGGACGGGGGCCGCGTGTGTGTATGAAGGGTGGGGATGAATGGACAGGGGTCGCTTGTGTATGAAGGGTGGGGATGGACGGGAGTCGTGTGTGTGTATGAAGGGTGGGGATGGACGGGGGTCGTGTGTGTGTATGAAGGGTGGGGATGGACGGGGGCCGCGTGTGTGTATGAAGGGTGGGGATGAATGGACAGGGTGTCGCTTGTGTATGGAGGGTGGGGATGGACGGGGGCCGCGTGTGTGTGTATGAGGGGTGGGGATGGACGGGGGCCCGCGTGTGTGTGATGAGGGTGGGGATGGACGGGGGCCGCGTGTGTGTGTATGAGGGTGGGGGATGGACGGGGGCCGCGTGTGTGTGTATGAGGGGTGGGGGATGGACGGGGGCCGCGTGTGTGTATGAGGGGTGGGGGATGGACGGGGGGCGTGTGTGTGTATGAGGGGTGGGGGATGGACGGGGGCCGTGTGTGTGTATGAGGGGTGGGGATGGGCGGAGGGCCGTGTGTGTGTATGAGGGTGGGGGATGGACGGGGGCCGTGTGTATGAGGGTGGGGATGGGCGGGGGCCGTGTATGAGGGTGGGGATGGACGGGGGCCGTGTGTGTGTATGAGGGGTGGGGGATGGACGGGGGTCGTGTGTGTATGAGGGGTGGGGGATGGACGGGGGCCGTGTGTGTGTATGAGGGGTGGGGGATGGACGGGGGCCGCGTGTGTATGAAGGGTGGGGATGGACTGATGTGTAGGGAATGTTCCTCTCCTGGTAGGTAGGTGGCGCTGTAGGTGCTCCACTCCTGACTTCTGTTTTCCCTGCAGGTCTGGACAATGAGCTCTGTGACGGGTACAGTCGTGTCTGATGAACGCCAGGAGTTCTGCAGCTTCTTTGATCAAATTGTTCAGGACCTGACGGTGGAGGACTGGGGGCACCCGGAGATTGGCGATGCAATTTTGCGTTTGAAGCAGGTGAGGCTGGTGCCAGCGCCTGTAACTTGGGGGCACCTGGAGATTGGCGATGCCATTGTGCTCTTGAAGCAGCTGAGGCTGGTGCCGGCGCCTGTTCTTTGGCATGGTCTTGCGGCCGCTTCTTACTTGCCATTTTTATGCAGGTCCTGGAGTATAACGTTTCCGGGGGGAAGTGTAACCGCGGGATGACAGTGCTGGCCTCCTTTCGAGAGCTGGTGGGCCCGGAGCTGCAGAAGGATGGGAATCTCCAGAGAGCGCTGGCGGTGGGCTGGTGCGTGGAGCTGGTAAGTGTGTGCGGAGTGCCGCCTGTCTCTGGTCACTACAGACTGCGCCTCGCTCATCACCTCTTGTTCCGTAGCTTCAGGCTTTCTTTTTGGTCTCTGATGACATCATGGATAACTCTGTGACTCGGCGCGGGCAGCCATGCTGGTATAAGACGGTAAGCCCTTACATGATGGGAGGGGCGGAGGCGGAGGGCATGCTGCTCACTTCTGTTTGACTTCCAGGCTGGCATCGGGCTGGACGCCATCAATGACGCCTTCCTGCTGGAGGCCTCCATATACCGGGTCCTGAGGAAGTACTGCCGCCGGCAGCCTTATTATCTCAACCTGCTGGAGCTCTTCCTGGAGGTGGGCCCCATCTTCTTCCCTAGTTATTTGTTGGTGTATACATGGGGGGTTGTGAGGAGGGGCCCTTCTTGGTACGTTCCACTGTGTTGGGGGTGCTGTGGCTCGGAGGTCACCCTGTCTCTGATGCTTTGCAGACCTCGTACCAGACGGAGCTGGGCCAGGCGCTGGATCTGATTACGGCTCAGCCGGGGAAGGTGGATTTGGAGCGGTACACAGAGAGCAGGTGAGTGGATTCTCCTGGTCAGAAGTGTCCTCTCCACCTTCAGAGATGGGCATTGTATCTATAACCACATAACTGAGATCTTCTCGTGTGCGTCCTCCGTGCACGTGGTGCCTCAGGGAGGGGATCTGTAGTGGGGGGATGACTAACTGATAGGACACCCATCACACTGACTCCAGATCCCTACCTTCCTATGTTCTGTCACCCGCCCCATGTACAAATGTCTGAGACATCATTCATTGGTAAACCTGCCTGTTGGGGGCGCCACTTCAATGCCTCTGACATGTATGCTCCCTAGGTATAAATCCATTGTGAAATACAAGACGGCCTTCTACTCCTTCTACCTGCCGGTGGCTGCTGCCATGTACATGGTGAGTAGATTGAGGCTGGAGGGTGGGTGGGCTGGTTGGACCTCATCCTCCCCCTTTCCTCTTTTCCTAGGCTGGGATAAACGGTGAGGAGGATCACCGGAACGCCAAAACTATCCTGCTGGAAATGGGGGAGTTTTTCCAGATCCAGGTGAGGCCAGCTCGTCAGTGATGGTGGGGTACAAGTAAACCCAAAGGGGGAGGTGTAGGAATTTCACCTGTTTGTCTGGACAGGACGATTACCTGGACTGCTATGGGGACCCCAGTGTCACCGGCAAGATTGGGACCGACATCCAGGACAACAAGTGCGGCTGGCTGGTGGTGGAGGCGCTGAAGAGAGTGAGCCCTGAGCAGCGGGCAATCCTCCAGGTAAAGTGGCACACACGACAGCTAGGGCCCCCCCCCAGTCACTGCCTCACACCGTGCCAGCACCCCTGCATGTGCCACGCTGCCTCACACCGTGCCAGCACCCCTGCATGTGCCACACTGCCACACACCGTGCCAGCACCCCTGCATGTGCCACGCTGCCACACACCGTGCCAGCACCCCTGCAACGTGCCACTCTGCCTCACACCGTGCCAGCACCCCTGCAACGTGCCAGCACCCCTGCAACGTGCCATACACCGTGCCAGCACCCCTGCAACGTGCCATACACCGTGCCAGCACCCCTGCAACGTGCCATACACCATGCCAGCACCCCTGCATGTGCCACACACACCGTGCCAGTACCCCTGCATGTGCCACGCTGCCACACACCGTGCCAGCACCCCTGCATGTACCACGCTGCATCACACCGTGCCAGCACCCCTGTATGTGCCACACTGCCTCACACCGTGCCAGCACCCCTGCATGTGCCACACTGCCTCACACCGTGCGACACTACATTACACCCTACCAGTAGTGTCAGGGCTCACATACCTCTCCATTTGATTAAACTCTTGATTTGGTTGGCAGGACAACTATGGGCAGCATGACGAGGATAAGGTGCAGCGGGTGAAGCAGTTGTACGAGGAGCTTGCCCTCTCTGCAGTCTACACCCTGTACGAAGAGGAGAGTTTCCAAAGACTCCAGACACTCATCTCCCAGCATGCACATAGCCTGTCCAAAGAGATCTTCCTGGGGCTGGCCCGCAAAATCTACAAGAGACAGAAGTGAGGCCTAGACCAGTGCCCCCTGGTGCCTACTACCATGACTGAGCCCTGGGACAATGACTGTGTTCTGTTTATGGACTACCTGCTGGGGGTCCCAGGATGGAGACCCTTCTCATCCCCCATCGTGCCTGGTCACGTGCCCATATTAAATCAGTATTAGTGCTGCAGCCTTGGGGCATGGAGAGCCGTGGATGTATAGGATCACTTAGACCGGTTCGGTCCTGAGGGGGCCACAGCTGGGCCCTAGGAAGACTTGTCTATCACCCAACCAGGGACAAAGACTACAACGAGCAGTAGGAATGATGGAATAAAGTACAAAAGGTTATTTATGTCCCGCCTACAGTCCATGTCATACACCTGCCTGAAGATAAGACCTGCCTGTACTGCCACCACAGATTCCTGTACTGAGTGTAAGAGCCGCCCTGTACTGCCACCACAGATCCCTGTACTGAGTGTAAGACCCGCCCTGTACGGCCACCACAGATCCCTGTACTGAGTGTAAGAGCCGCCTGTACTGCCACCACAGATCCCTGTACTGAGTGTAAGACCCGCCCTGTACTGCCACCACAGATTCCTGTACTGAGGATAAGATCCGCCCTGTACTGCCACCACAGATCCCTGTACTGAGTGTAAGACCCGCCCTGTACTGCCACCACAGATCCCTGTACTGAGGATAAGATCCGCCCTGTACGGCCACCACAGATCCCTGTACTGAGGATAAGACCCGCCCTGTACTGCCACCACAGATCCCTGTACTGAGGATAAGATCCGCCCTGTACGGCCACCACAGATTCCTGTACTGAGTATAAAACCCGCCCTGTACTGCCACCACAGATTCCTGTACTGAGTATAAAACCCGCCTGTACTGCCACCACAGATTCCTGTACTGAGTGTAAGAGCCGCCTGTACTGCCACCACAGATCCCTGTACTGAGTATAAAACCCGCCCTGTACTGCCACCACAGATTCCTGTACTGAGTGTAAGAGCCGCCTGTACTGCCACCACAGATCCCTGTACTGAGGATAAGATCCGCCCTGTATGGCCACCACAGATCCCTGTACTGAGTGTAAGAGCCGTCTGTACTGCCACCACAGATCCCTGTACTGAGTGTAAGACCCGCCCTGTACTGCCACCACAGATCCCTGTACTGAGTGTAAGAGCCGCCTGTACTGCCACCACAGATCCCTGTACTGAGTGTAAGAGCCGCCTGTACTGCCACCACAGATCCCTGTACTGAGGATAAGACCCGCCCTGTACTGCCACCACAGATCCCTGTACTGAGGATAAGATCCGCCCTGTACTGCCACCACAGATCCCTGTACTGAGTGTAAGAGCCGCCTGTACTGCCACCACAGATCCCTGTACTGAGTATAAGATCCGCCCTGTACTGCCACCACAGATCCCTGTACTGAGTGTAAGAGCCGCCTGTACTGCCACCACAGATCCCTGTACTGAGTATAAGGACCCGCCTGTACTGCCACCACAGATCCCTGTACTGAGTGTAAGAGCCGCCTGTACTGCCACCACAGATCCCTGTACTGAGTGTAAGACCCGCCTGTACTGCCACCACAGATCCCCGTACTGAGTGTAAGAGCCGCCTGTACTGCCACCACAGATCCCCGTACTGAGTGTAAGAGCCGCCTGTACTGCCACCACAGATCGCTGTACTGAGTGTAAGAGCCACCTGTACTGCCACCACAGATCCCTGTACTGAGTGTAAGAGCCGTCTGTACTGCCACCACAGATCGCTGTACTGAGTGTAAGAGCCGCCCTGTACTGCCACCACAGATCCCTGTACTGAGTGTAAGAGCCGCCTGTACTGCCACCACAGATCCCTGTACTGAGTGTAAGAGCCGCCTGTACTGCCACCACAGATACCTGTACTGAGTGTAAGAGCCGCCTGTACTGCCACCACAGATCCCTGTACTGAGTGTAAGACCCGCCCTGTACTGCCACCACAGATCGCTGTACTGAGTGTAAGAGCCGCCTGTACTGCCACCACAGATCCCTGTACTGAGTGTAAGAGCCGCCTGTACTGCCACCACAGATCGCTGTACTGAGGTAAGAGCCGCCCTGTACTGCCACCACAGATCGCTGTACTGAGTGTAAGAGCCGCCTGTACTGCCACCACAGAGCCCTGTACTGAGTGTAAGAGCCGCCTGTACTGCCACCACAGATCCCTGTACTGAGTGTAAGAGCGGCTCTATACTGCCACCACAGATCGCCGTACTGAGTGTAAGAGCCGCCCTGTACTGCCACCACAGATCCCTGTACTGAGTGTAAGAGCCGCCTGTACTGCCACCACAGATCCCCGTACTGAAGATAAGACCCGCCTGTACTGCCACCACAGATCCCTGTACTGAGGATAAGACCTGCCTGTACTGCCACCACAGATCCCTGTACTAAGTGTAAGAGCTGTCCTGTACTGAGTGTAAGAGCCGTCTGTACTGCCACCACAGATCCCTGTACTGAGTGTAAGACCCGCCCTGTACTGAGTGTAAGAGCCGCCTGTACTGCCACCACAGATCCCTGTACTGAGTGTAAGAGCCGCCCTGTACTGCCACCACAGATCCCTGTACTGAGTATAAAACCCACCCTGTACTGCCACCACAGATCCCTGTACTGAGTGTAAGAGCCGCCCTGTACTGCCACCACAGATCCCTGTACTGAGTATAAAACCCACCCTGTACTGCCACCACAGATCCCTGTACTGAGTGTAAGAGCCGCCTGTACTGCCACCACAGATCCCTGTACTGAGTGTAAGACCTGCCTGTACTGCCACCACAGATCCCTGTACTGAGTGTAAGAGCCGCCTGTACTGCCACCACAGATCCCTGTACTGAGTGTAAGACCCGCCCTGTACTGCCACCACAGATCCCTGTACTGAGTGTAAGAGCCGTCTGTACTGCCACCACAGATCCCTGTACTGAGTGTAAGACCCGCCCTGTACTGCCACCACAGATCGCTGTACTGAGTGTAAGAGCCGCCCTGTACTGCCACCACAGATCCCTGTACTGAGTGTAAGAGCCGCCTGTACTGCCACCACAGATCCCTGTACTGAGTGTAAGAGCCGCCCTGTACTGCCACCACAGATCCCTGTACTGAGTGTAAGAGCCGCCTGTACTGCCACCACAGATCCCTGTACTGAGTGTAAGAGCCGCCTGTACTGCCACCACAGATCCCTGTACTGAGTGTAAGAGCCGCCTGTACTGCCACCACAGATCCCCGTACTGAGGATAAGAGCCGCCCTGTACAGCCACCACAGAGCCCTGTACTGAGTGTAAGAGCCGCCTGTACTGCCACCACAGATCCCTGTACTGAGTGTAAGAGCCGCCTGTACTGCCACCACAGATCCCTGTACTGAGGATAAGACCTGCCTGTACTGCCACCACAGATCCCTGTACTGAGTGTAAGACCTGCCTGTACTGCCACCACAGATCCCTGTACTGAGTGTAAGACCCGCCCTGTACTGAGTGTAAGAGCCGTCTGTACTGCCACCACAGATCCCTGTACTGAGTATAAAACCCGCCCTGTACTGCCACCACAGAGCCCTGTACTGAGTGTAAGAGCCGCCTGTACTGCCACCACAGATCCCTGTACTGAGTGTAAGAGCCGCCCTGTACTGCCACCACAGATCCCTGTACTGAGTATAAAACCCACCCTGTACTGCCACCACAGATCCCTGTACTGAGTGTAAGAGCCGCCCTGTACTGCCACCACAGATCCCTGTACTGAGTATAAAACCCACCCTGTACTGCCACCACAGATCCCTGTACTGAGTGTAAGAGCCGCCTGTACTGCCACCACAGATCCCTGTACTGAGTGTAAGACCCGCCTGTACTGCCACCACAGATCCCTGTACTGAGTGTAAGAGCCGCCTGTACTGCCACCACAGATCCCTGTACTGAGTGTAAGACCCGCCCTGTACTGCCACCACAGATCCCTGTACTGAGTGTAAGAGCCGTCTGTACTGCCACCACAGATCCCTGTACTGAGTGTAAGAGCCGCCTGTACTTCCACCACAGATCACTTTACTGAGGATAAGACCCGCCTGTACTGCCACCACAGATCCCTGTACTGAGTATAAAACCCGCCTGTACTGCCACCACAGATCCCCGTACTGAGGATAAGACCCGCCCTGTACTGCCACCACAGATCGCTGTACTGAGTGTAAGAGCCGCCTGTACTGCCACCACAGATCCCTGTACTGAGTGTAAGAGCCGCCCTGTACTGCCACCACAGATCCCTGTACTGAGTGTAAGACCGGCTCTATACTGCCACCACAGATCGCTGTACTGAGTGTAAGAGCCGCCTGTACTGCCACCACAGATCCCTGTACTGAGTGTAAGACCCACCCTGTACTGCCACCACAGATCCCTGTACTGAGGATAAGACCAGCCCTGTACTGCCACTACAGAACCCTGTACTGAGTGTAAGAGCAGCCTGTACTGCCACCACAGATCCCTGTACTGAGTGTAAGAGCCGCCTGTACTGCCACCACAGATCCCTGTACTGAGTGTAAGAGCCGTCTGTACTGCCACCACAGATCCCTGTACTGAGTATAAAACCCGCCCTGTACTGCCACCACAGATCGCTGTACTGAGTGTAAGAGCCGCCTGTACTGCCACCACAGAACCCTGTACTGAGTGTAAGAGCAGCCTGTACTGCCACCACAGATCCCTGTACTGAGTGTAAGAGCCGCCTGTACTGAGTGTAAGAGCCGCCTGTACTGCCACCACAGATCCCTGTACTGAGTGTAAGACCCGCCCTGTACTGCCACCACAGATCCCTGTACTGAGTGTAAGAGCCACCTGTACTGCCACCACAGATCCCTGTACTGAGTGTAAGAGCCGTCTGTACTGCCACCACAGATCCCTGTACTGAGGATAAGACCCGCCCTGTACTGCCACCACAGATCGCTGTACTGAGTGTAAGAGCCGCCTGTACTGCCACCACAGATCCCTGTACTGAGTGTAAGAGCCGCCCTGTACTGCCACCACAGATCCCTGTACTAAGTGTAAGACCCGCCCTGTACTGCCACCACAGATCGCTGTACTGAGTGTAAGAGCCGCCTGTACTGCCACCACAGATCCCTGTACTGAGTGTAAGAGCCGCCTGTACTTCCACCACAGATCCCTGTACTGAGGATAAGACCAGCCCTGTACTGCCACCACAGAACCCTGTACTGAGTGTAAGAGCAGAATGTACTGCCACCACAGATCCCTGTACTGAGTGTAAGAGCCGCCTGTACTGCCACCACAGATCGCTGTACTGAGTGTAAGAGCCGTCTGTACTGCCACCACAGATCCCTGTACTGAGTATAAAACCCGCCCTGTACTGCCACCACAGATCGCTGTACTGAGTGTAAGAGCCGCCTGTACTGCCACCACAGATCCCTGTACTGAGTGTAAGACCCACCCTGTACTGCCACCACAGATCCCTGTACTGAGTGTAAGACCCACCCTGTACTGCCACCACAGATCCCTGTACTGAGTGTAAGACCCGCCCTGTACTGCCACCACAGATCCCTGTACTGAGTGTAAGAGCCGCCTGTACTGCCACCACAGATCCCTGTACTGAGTGTAAGACCCGCCCTGTACTGCCACCACAGATCCCTGTACTGAGTGTAAGAGCCACCTGTACTGCCACCACAGATCCCTGTACTGAGTGTAAGAGCCGTCTGTACTGCCACCACAGATCCCTGTACTGAGGATAAGACCCGCCCTGTACTGCCACCACAGATCGCTGTACTGAGTGTAAGAGCCGTCTGTACTGCCACCACAGATCCCTGTACTGAGTGTAAGAGCCGTCTGTACTGCCACCACAGATCCCTGTACTGAGTGTAAGACCCGCCCTCTACTGCCACCACAGATCCCTGTACTGAGTGTAAGAGCCGCCCTGTACTGCCACCACAGATCCCTGTACTGAGTGTAAGACCCGCCCTCTACTGCCACCACAGATCCCTGTACTGAGTGTAAGATCCGCCCTGTACTGCCACCACAGATCCCTGTACTGAGTGTAAGAGCCGCCTGTACTGCCACCACAGATCCCTGAACTGAGGATAAGACCCACCCTGTACTGCCACCACAGATCCCTGTACTGAGTGTAAGAGCCGCCTGTACTGCCACCACAGATCCCCGTACTGAGTGTAAGACCTGCCTGTACTGCCACCACAGATCCCCATACTGAGGATAAGACCCACCCTGTACTGCCACCACAGATCCCCGTACTGAGTGTAAGAGCCGCCTGTACTGCCGCTGCAGATCCCCGTACTGAGTGTAAGAGCCGTCTGTACTGCCACCACAGATTATCCCTGTACTGAGTGTAAGAGCCGCCTGTACTGCCACCACAGATCCCTGTACTGAGTGTAAGACCCGCCCTGTACTGCCACCACAGATCCCTGTACTGAGTATAAAACCCGCCCTGTACTGCTACCACAGATCCCTGTACTGAGTGTAAGAGCCGCCTGTACTGCCACCACAGATCCCTGAACTGAGGATAAGACCCACCCTGTACTGCCACTGCAGATCCCCGTACTGAGTGTAAGACCCGCCCTCTACTGCCACCACAGATCCCCGTACTGAGTGTAAGACCTGCCTGTACTGCCACCACAGATCACCATACTGAGGATAAGACCCACCCTGTACTGCCACCACAGATCCCCGTACTGAGTGTAAGAGCCGCCTGAACTGCCGCTGCAGATCCCCGTACTGAGTGTAAGAGCCGTCTGTACTGCCACCACAGATCCCTGTACTGAGTGTAAGAGCCGCCTGTACTGCCACCACAGATCCCTGTACTGAGTGTAAGACCCGCCCTGTACTGCCACCACAGATCCCTGTACTGAGTATAAAACCCGCCCTGTACTGCTACCACAGATCCCTGTACTGAGTGTAAGACCCACCCTGTACTGCCACCACAGATCCCCGCACTGAGTGTAAGAGCCGCCCTGTACTGCCACCACAGATTCCTGTACTGAGTGTAAGAGCCGCCTGTACTGCCACCATAGATCCCTGTACTGAGTGTAAGAGCCGTCTGTACTGCCACCACAGATCCCTGTACTGAGTGTAAGAGCCGTCTGTACTTCCACCACAGATCCCTGTACTGAGTGTAAGATCCGCCCTGTACTGCCACCACAGATCCCCATACTGAGTGTAAGAGCCGCCTGTACTGCCACCACAGATCCCCGTACTGAGTGTAAGACCCGCCCTGTACTGCCACCACAGATTCCTGTACTGAGTGTAAGACCGGCTCTGTACTGCCACCACAGATCCCCGTACTGAGTGTAAGACCGGCTCTATACTGCCACCACAGATCCCCGTACTGAAGATAAGACACGCCTGTACTGCCACCACAGATCCCTGTACTGAGTGTAAGACCTACCTGTACTGCCACCACAGATCCCTGTACTGAGTGTAAGACCTGTCTGTACTGCCACCACAGATCCCTGTACTGAGTGTAAGATCCGCCCTGTACTGCCACCACAGATCCCTGTACTGAGTGTAAGACCCGCCCTGTACTGCCACCACAGATCGCTGTACTGAGTGTAAGAGCCGCCTGTACTGCCACCACAGATCCCTGTACTGAGTGTAAGACCCGCCCTCTACTGCCACCACAGATCCCTGTACTGAGTGTAAGATCCGCCCTGTACTGCCACCACAGATCCCTGTACTGAGTGTAAGAGCCGCCTGTACTGCCACCACAGATCCCTGTACTGAGTGTAAGAGCCGCCTGTACTGCCACCACAGATCCCTGAACTGAGGATAAGACCCACCCTGTACTGCCACTGCAGATCCCCGTACTGAGTGTAAGACCCGCCCTCTACTGCCACCACAGATCCCCGTACTGAGTGTAAGACCTGCCTGTACTGCCACCACAGATCCCCATACTGAGGATAAGACCCACCCTGTACTGCCACCACAGATCCCCGTACTGAGTGTAAGAGCCGCCTGTACTGCCGCTGCAGATCCCCGTACTGAGTGTAAGAGCCGCCTGTACTGCCACCACAGATTATCCCTGTACTGAGTGTAAGAGCCGCCTGTACTGCCACCACAGATCCCTGTACTGAGTGTAAGACCCGCCCTGTACTGCCACCACAGATCCCTGTACTGAGTATAAAACCCGCCCTGTACTGCTACCACAGATCCCTGTACTGAGTGTAAGACCCACCCTGTACTGCCACCACAGATCCCCGCACTGAGTGTAAGAGCCGCCCTGTACTGCCACCACAGATCCCTGTACTGAGTGTAAGAGCCGCCTGTACTGCCACCACAGATCCCTGTACTGAGTGTAAGAGCCGCCTGTACTGCCACCACAGATCCCTGAACTGAGGATAAGACCCACCCTGTACTGCCACTGCAGATCCCCGTACTGAGTGTAAGACCCGCCCTCTACTGCCACCACAGATCCCCGTACTGAGTGTAAGAGCCGCCCTGTACTGCCACCACAGATCACCATACTGAGGATAAGACCCACCCTGTACTGCCACCACAGATCCCCGTACTGAGTGTAAGAGCCGCCTGTACTGCCGCTGCAGATCCCCGCACTGAGTGTAAGAGCCGTCTGTACTGCCACCACAGATCCCTGTACTGAGTGTAAGAGCCGCCCTGTACTGCCACCACAGATCCCTGTACTGAGTGTAAGACCCGCCCTGTACTGCCACCACAGATCCCTGTACTGAGTATAAAACCCGCCCTGTACTGCTACCACAGATCCCTGTACTGAGTGTAATACCCACCCTGTACTGCCACCACAGATCCCCGCACTCTGGTAAGAGCCGCCCTGTACTGCCACCACAGATTCCTGTACTGAGTGTAAGAGCCGCCTGTACTGCCACCATAGATCCCTGTACTGAGTGTAAGAGCCGTCTGTACTGCCACCACAGATCCCTGTACTGAGTGTAAGAGCCGTCTGTACTTCCACCACAGATCCCTGTACTGAGTGTAAGATCCGCCCTGTACTGCCACCACAGATCCCCATACTGAGTGTAAGAGCCGCCTGTACTGCCACCACAGATCCCCGTACTGAGTGTAAGACCCGCCCTGTACTGCCACCACAGATTCCTGTACTGAGTGTAAGACCTGCCTGTACTGCCACCACAGATCCCCGTACTGAGTGTAAGACCGGCTCTATACTGCCACCACAGATCCCCGTACTGAAGATAAGACCCGCCTGTACTGCCACCACAGATCCCTGTACTGAGTGTAAGACCTACCTGTACTGCCACCACAGATCCCTGTACTGAGTGTAAGACCTGTCTGTACTGCCACCACAGATCCCTGTACTGAGTGTAAGACCCGCCCTGTACTGCCACCACAGATCCCTGTACTGAGTGTAAGAGCCGCCTGTACTGCCACCACAGATCCCTGTACTGAGTGTAAGAGCCGCCTGTACTGCCACCACAGATCCCTATACTGAGTATAAGACCCGCCTGTACTGCCACCACAGATCCCCGTACTGAGTGTAAGAGCCGCCTGTACTGCCACCACAGATCCCCGTACTGAGTGTAAGAGCCGCCTGTACTGCCACCACAGATCCCTGTACTGAGTGTAAGAGCCGCCTGTACTGCCACCACAGATCGCTGTACTGAGTGTAAGAGCCACCTTTATTGCCACCAACATTGCAACACATATCCCCGTACCACAAAGCCTAAGAGTCAGTCAGCATGCTTCCAAGTCATATTGCCACCACATATTGCACTGCCATACTGCCAGTATGATCTGCTGCTATTACTATCACCTAATCTACTAGTTAGTCAGATGTTCCGCGAGACAGTAGGAGACGTATGTCAAACTCTGAATTGCAGCTAGTAAAGTGTGGAGCGGAGTCTAAAATCTTCACATTCTTTTCCAGGAAACTTTGCAACGAGATTTGGACTTTACCGGAGTATTCACTGGTTGGCAGGATCCAGCATTCATGACATTCAAGCGTCAATTTTAACGTAAATTTGTTTTCCCTTAGTCCTATCAGCAGCATAAGTGGGGATTTCTCCCCTGTGAACAAATAGGACAGCAGAATTTTTGCTGAGCAAAAAATTTCCCTAACAAGTAATAATTATTCAAAAACCCACCCCTATAAAGGGCAACCCGCCCAAGAAACAGTGCTTATTTAGAAGAACTTAACATAAACAGAGGGGGAAATTTGTGTGCTGCTGATAGGACTAAGGGAAAACAAATTTACGTCAAAATTGACGCTTCCCTTACTTCCTACAGCAGCACAAGTGGGGACTTAGCAAGTAACCCTAGAAATTGGGAGGGTGACATAGGATTAGGTTAGCCCACTATACAGAAGAGGAAGAGTACTTCTTGCCTCTATAACACAAGGAAAAAAAAAAAAAACATATATATATATATATATATATATATATATATTTTTTTTTTTTTACAGGAGGGCGGCGGACAACACCGTTTGCCCGAACACCGCCTGATTAGAGCGCCTAGAATTTAGGCGATAGTGTCTAATAAAAGTGCTGTGGGAGCTCCATGATGCTGCCGCACAAATTTGGTCCAGCGGAACCAAACTCCTTTCAGCAAAGGAGGTAGATACTGCCCTTGTAGAGTGGGCAGTAACAAAGGATGGAGGTGATACCCTCTGAGCAACAAAGGCTTCGCTGATTGCTTCCTTTACCCATCTACTCAGAGAGGGTTTGGAAGCCTTTAGTCCCTTATTCCGTCCTGAGAAGGATAACAATAGGTGTTCAGACCTTCTGAAGTCCGCAGTTCTGTCAAGATAAATCTTGAGGCATCTGGCAATGTCCAGGGAGTGAAGAGTCTCCTCTTCAGGAGTTGATGGAGAGGGACACAGGACTGGCAAGGTGATTCCTGTTAGCAAATGTTGGTACTTTTGGAGTGAAGGTCGGCAAAAATCTTAACAGGACACAGTCTTGGAGGAAGAGGGCATAGGGTTCGGCGGCTGCTAAGGCCTGTAACTCTCCAATCCTTTAAGCCGATGTTATGGCTAGCAGAAAAGTGACCTTTAAGGACAGGAACCTAAGGTGCACAGATTCTAAGGGTTCAAAGGGGGGAGAGGATAGCCCCTTAAGAACAATAGATAGATGCCACTCTGGGATTGGTCTCAGGATTCTAGGTTTCAGTCTTTCAGCTCCTTTAAGGAACCTCCTGAGTAGGGGGTCTTGAGATAGAGGTCTGCCTAAAAAGGCAGAGAGAGGTATGGACTCTTGAGAGTTGGCAGGCTTAGACCCTTGTCTAGGCGGTCCTGCAGAAACTGTAAAATAGCTGAAAGAGGAGGATCTGAGGGAACTACCTCTTTGCCAGCACACCACTGAAAAAATATCTTCTGAATTCTTGAGTAGGCCTTCTTTGTAGACTCTGCTCGGGAGTGTGAGATGGTTCTCAAGACCGCCACAGAGAGCCCACTAGCTTTTAGTAGGGACCTGTCAGTCTCCAGGCTGTCAGACTGAGTCTCCTCAGATCTAGACATGGACCTGTGTCCTGATACACTAGGTCCTGCACTGGGGGAAGCTTCCAGTAATTGCCCTGACTCATCTTCATGAGCTGGGTAAACCAAGACCTCTTCGGCCAGAATGGTATTATTGCTATGACCGGGGTCTGGTCTTGTTTGATCTTCGTCAATACCCGTGGTATCATGGAAAGTGGAGGGAAGATGTAAGCCAGCCTGAACCTTCAAGTTATGGACAGAGCGTCTATCGCCACAGGGTTGTCCTCTTTGTATAGGGAGCAGAACTTGTCCACCTTCGCGTTCAAGCGGGTTGCCACCAGGTCGATCTCCGGCATGCCCCAACGGAGAGTGATCTGGGTGAAGATATCCTTGTTCAATGACCATTCGCCTGGAACTGGCAGACCCCGACTGAGTCGATCCGCAACAACGTTGAGATCCCCTCTAATGTGAACTGCGGAAAGGTGGGATAGACAGCGCTCTGCCCAAGCAAGAATTTGACCTACTTCCTGAAGAAGAGGTTGAGATCGCGTCCCTCCCTGTCTGTTTATGTAGGCGACCACTGTCGTGTTGTCCGAGCGGACTCTCACCGCCTTTCCGCGGATGAGAGGAGTGAAATGATGGAGAGCTAGACGAACTGCTCTCATTTCTCTCATATTGGATGAGAGAAGCCTCTCCTGTGGAGTCCAGGTACCCTGTACTGGACTGTCTTTCAGATGGGCTCCCCAACCTAGAAGGGAGGCATCGGTGGTCAATGTGATCCAACGAGGTTGAATCAAGGACCTCCCATCTAAAAAGGTTCCTCCACCATCTGAGGGAGGACCGGACTTGAACAGACAGTGAGTGCGTCTTGTCTAGCCCCTTGGGGTTGCGATTCCAGACTGTCAACACTTCCTCCTGAAGTGGACGAAGGTGCCAAAGGGCCCAGGGAACTGCCTCCGCGGACGCTGACATGTGCCCAAACATCTTCATGAGAGTTCTGATGGACACTCGACGGGGTGCCATGAGGAACTGAGCGGCTCTTGTGACTTTGTCCTTCCTCTCTGGAGAGAGAGAGAGAGAGTCATTTCCTGAGAGTTGACTATAAAGCTCAAAAATGCCCTGGTAGTAGAGGGTAGGATTTGGGACTTTTCCCAGTTTACTAACCAGCCTAGCTGCTGGAGTGTAAGAAGAGCCAGCTGAAGATGGGACTGAAGAACGTCTAGAGAAGCGGCTTTTAAGAGCCAGTCGTCTAGGTATGGCACGATTTCTAGTCCTTGAAGCCTGAGCTTGGCAACGACCGGAGCCAAAACCTTGGTGAAGGTGTGGGATGCGGAAGAGATGCCAAAGGGTAGAACAGCAAACTGATAGTGCTTTACTACACCCTCTATGGAGACCGCAACTCTTACTTTCGATGAGCTGGATGAATAGGGACGTGAAGATAAGCGTCCTTTAAATCTATGGTGACCATCAGGTCTCCTGGATTCAAGATGTTGAGTAGAGAACGGATGGTCTCCATACGAAAATGCTTCTTTCTTATGAAGCTAACACAGATCTATTATCACGCGCCAATCGCCAGAAGGCTTCGGGACTAGAAAAATTGGGGAGTAGACGCCACGCCCTCGTTCGTTAGAGGGGACTTCCTCGAGAGCCTGTTTCTGCAGGTACAGTAGAACCACGTCCTCCAGGATCCTCTGCTTGGGTTGGGCGAGGAGACGGGTCAACACAAATTTCTCCCGAGGGGGGGGGACAAAAAGTTTATTTTGTAGCCAGATAAAAATATATTGAGGGCCCACTGGTCTGGAATTTCCTGAAGCCAGGTCCGGTGAAAAAAACGAAGACAACCTCCGACCGGAGGAAAAATCATACTTTGTGCGTCGCACAAAGGAACTGGAGGGGAAGGGAGAGGGTAAGCGGGAGAGTCATAGGTCCGCTTTGCGATCCTTCCCACGACCGCGACCTCTTCCACGCCTGAAGGATTCCTGGCGCCTCTGGGATCTGGAACGACCCGATGTTCTGTAATCTCTGGCACAGGAACGGCTAAGCACTCCATGATTTTATCGAGCTCAGTGCCTCCCAGGCTCATAGGGAAGACCACACAAATTAAATTTTGAGGCATTGTCTGCTAGCCAAGGACTGAGCCATAAGGGGCGACGGCTAGCAGAGGAGAGAGCCATCCCTTTTGCAGCAAGTTTTAAATTCTGCGTGGAGACATCGCAGAGGAACTCGGACCCTAGGAGTAGGGTTTTAAATTGGTCCAGGATGTCAGACCTGGCGACTCCGGATTCCAGGTCAGACTAAATCCGTAAAATCCGAGATTGCACAAATTCTGACACTTCAGAAGAAGCGACAGACACAGAAGCGGAGGCAGCTGCGGACGTATAGCACCTTCTCAGGGTGCATTGAGCCTTGCGATCGAGGGGGTCCTGCTTCCCCCGGCTCAACATCAAGGTCCCTTGCCCGGATGGAGCGTAAAAGGCGTTGCGTCTTTTCAGCGGGAAACAAGAATAAGGAATCTTCCTCCGCCGACGAAGATGAGGATTGATCGTCCAAGGAAATCACTTCCTCCAGCATTGGTTCAGGTCCAGGGCTGGGTGATCTTGGTCTTTTCGCAGAGGATAAGGCCGTCTTGATTTCTGAAATGGAGTTACCCATAAACTCCTTCATCCAGCTGAACATATCTGCCCTAGTAGGCTGGGCTTGGGCCGGACGGCATAACGGGCAGCGATTATACTCATAAGAGTCCGGCATAGGCATCTCACAGGAAGCGCACACAAGGTGCCTCTGTTTGTGGGCAGACTTCCCACGTTCACCATTAGGGGATGCCATCTAAAAATGAAAAGAAAAATCAGTAATGTCCAGCAAGGTCTAGGACCACACGCGACACCTGCAGCTCTCTGAAGACAAAGAGGCCTTGTGACTGTGAGGAGGGGGTTTAAATAGGTGGAGCCCTGCCCTCCAAGAGGGCTGTGCTCCCACCCACCTCATTACTGCATTATTTATCTATTTATTTATTTATAATAATGCATTATCCTCAGGCTTATAGAATTAGCCTGCCACAAGGACCCAAAAAATAGATTAAAAATAAGCTTCTTCCCAGAAGGTAAGTTATTAGCAGTAAAAGGGAGGAGGAGCTGGAGGTGAAGTACTGGAAACTGCCATACAGGCAGCATACACGCGCACGTGCGCCGAGCCGACTCGAGGTACCGGGATAGGCCAGCCTACAGTCTAAAAGAGGAGGAGCAGACCTGCAGCGCCGGGAAACCTGTGCAATGAAGGTAAGAGGCGAGGCTGAAACGGCGCACTGTAAAATCCGGACTAAGCAAGTCCGTGGAAGAAAAAAAAAATAATCGCAGACCTGCAGAACGGCAGGAAATTGTAATACGATAAAAAATAAAAATAACAAGCTATATAGCTTGAAAAAGAGAGGAGGGAGGTAAATAATGCCGGCCCCAACAGAAAGACTGCCTGTCAGGGAAGTTCAGCAAAAAAATAAAAATAAAAACACATACAAGGGAAGGACAAAAATCGTCCTCCTACTGTCCCACTGTCCACAGGGACAGAGAAAAAAAGCACTGTTTCTTGGGTGGGTTGCCCTTTATAGGGGTGAGTTTATGAATAATTATTTAATTATTACTTGTTAGGGAAATTTTTTGCTTAGCAAAAATTCCGCTGTCCTATTTGTTTACAGGGGAGAAATCCCCACTTGTGCTGCTGGACGTAAGGGAATTGTAGATTAGTAAAACGGAGCTGTGAGCCTGAAAAACGTGTGACCATCCAGAAGAAGCAAAGGTCAGCAGGGTCAGACATCAGAAGTATACACTATACTTCGGTGTATGCTAGGCGAGAGCAATGTCTCACAGCCAGGGTGCCCAGAAGATGGCAACAGCGGAAAATCAGGAGAAATGTCAGACAATATTACTGAAAGTAGTAGATGCCTGAAACAAACCTCCAACAGGTGCGGTGGTAAAATCCACAGTGAGTGACTGTGAACATGCCTGGGAACAGTGCTCTCCTCCTTCCTATAGATGCTTTACAGGCAGTAACCAGATCAGATCAACATTCTTGCTCTAGGGAAGAATTTACCCCCGGATACCAAGTTTCATGAAGGCGGAAATAGCATTAGGGGTTCTATGAGGGTGGAGTAAAGTCAGGAATCAATGAGCTAGAGGCAGTAATTATACCAAAACTGGTACTCAAGAAAAAAAATGAAAGGAAGAAAAAGGTGGTGGCACACCTATCCGACAAGCACAGAAAAGGTGCACTCCTCAAGGATTACCCGTTAACCCCAATGAACATGGATATATATATGGAGGGGCACTCAAATATCTAGGCCAATGTTCAGAAAATGGTATTTAATTAATAAGATGCATACTATAAAAGACATAAACAAGAAACAAAAAATTGCATGCAATGCACAAAGGTATTATGCAAGATAAACTGTGTTGTAATGAAGTAGATATAAATATAAATATAACTGAACCGTCTAGATAAGTCCACATGCACCCCCGGTGTGTTGCCAATCCACTTGATAAGTGTTATTGATGGTGACAGATAAACCGTCCACAACTCCAGATCTCACTGGAGGTATTTGAACCGTAGGATTTCACTTAGTGTTGAATGCGATAGTTCCAATAAGTTGCGCGATATCGCCTAAGTTATACAATTGAATTCAATGTTTAAACATACGGTACTTTACCGCTCCTAGGAACACCGCCGGCTGCTCGTGCGCTAGTGCTCTCGCTCTTCCAGGACCTTTCGCGGCGTCCCACGTGGTCCTCCGCGTCATGCACCGTGACGTCCAATGTGACGCATGCTTCAAATGCTGGTTGGTTCAGCTTCACTTCAATGGAGCTCCTAGCACAGATTCATATAAAACAGCGCTTTTTCAATATGCGGTTTGTATGCGGTTTTGGACCTTCGACTTCAGCTCTCACTACTGTATATAGCCAGACGTGTTTCGGGACGTAGGACTGCCCCTTTCTCAGTGGTAACAGTAGTGAGGGAATAATGAGAGCTTTTTTATATATAAATGTTCCTAATTGGTCACAGTCACTCATTGGAGCTTTTCAAATCCACCCCAATTTAAATGTTGGGTGTGTCTTCCTTACTCCTCTGTTCTCCTCTTAAAGAGACATCCAACCAATTAACTAGTCGGTATACGCTCCAAACGATCAGTATAAAGGTTATAACGATAATAGAAATGCACATATAAAATTATATGAAATAATATATTTAGAGATTAAAAAAGGATTAAAAAATTAAAAAAATAGAGAATTCCATTTATATGATCCCAATGTCGTTTTGGAGGTGGCTAGCACTTGATGTTCACTAAGTGGAGCAGGCACGGAGGTGTCATCAAGTGCTAGCCACCTCCAAAACGACATTGGGATCATATAAATGGAATTCTCTATTTTTTTAATTTTTTAATCCTTTTTTAATCTCTAAATATATTATTTCATATAATTTTATATGTGCAGTCCTACGGTTCAAATACCTCCAGTGAGATCTGGAGTTGTGGACGGTTTATCTGTCACCATCAATAACACTTATCAAGTGGATTGGCAACACACCGGGGGTGCATGTGGACTTATCTAGACGGTTCAGTTATATTTATATTTATATCTACTTCATTACAACACGGTTTATCTTGCATAATACCTTTGTGCATTGCATGCAATTTTTTGTTTCTTGTTTATGTCTTTTATAGTATGCATCTTATTAATTAAATACCATTTTCTGAACATTGGCCTAGATATTTGAGTGCCCCTCCATATATATATATTCAAGAAAAAAAATGAGCCTGTCATTCATGGTCAGTCCCTGTGGTGATCTGCTCTGGGCTTTCATTGATGGGAAGCAGATCTGTCGTTCATGGTCAGTCCCTGTGGTGATCTGCTCTGGGCTTCCATTGATGGGATGCAGATCGGTCGTTCATGGTTGGTTCCTGTGGTGATCTGCTCTGGGCTTTCATTGATGGGAAGCAGATCTGTCGTTCATGGTCGGTCCCTGTGGTGATCTGCTCTGGGCTTCCATTGATGGGATGCAGATCGGTCGTTCATGGTTGGTTCCTGTGGTGATCTGGTCTTGGCTTCCATTGATGGGATGCAGATCTGTCGTTCATGGTTGATCTGCTCTGGGCTTCCATTGATGGGATGCAGATCGGTCGTTCATGGTCGGTTCCTGTGGTGATCTGGTCTTGGCTTCCATTGATGGGATGCAGATCTGTCGTTCATGGTCGGTCTCTGTGGTGATCTAGTCTGGGCTTCCATTGATGGGATGCAGATCGGTCGTTCATGGTTGGTTCCTGTGGTGATCTGGTCTGGGCTTCCATTGATGGGATGCAGATCTGTCGTTCATGGTTGATCTGCTCTGGGCTTCCATTGATGGGATGCATATCTGTCGTTCATTTTCGGTCTCTGGGGTAATCTGTTCTGGGCTTCCATTGATGGGATGCAGATCGGTCGTTCATGGTTGGTTCCTGTGGTGATCTGGTCTTGGCTTCCATTGATGGGATGCAGATCTGTCGTTCATGGTCGGTCTCTGTGGTGATCTAGTCTGGGCTTCCATTGATGGGATGCAGATCGGTCGTTCATGGTTGGTTCCTGTGGTGATCTGGTCTTGGCTTCCATTGATGGGATGCAGATCTGTCGTTTATGGTTGGTTCCTGTGGTGATCTGGTCTGGGCTTCCATTGATGGGATGCAGATCTGTCATTCATGGTTGGTCTCTGTGGTGATCTGGCCCGGTCTTATCCTTTGGTCGTGATCAGGAGAGACCGCTGTTGACTAGAAGTTGTCTTGTGTATGGCCGGCCTTAGGCCGTGTCTCTGGCTTTCTGGAGTGATGTTCTGGTTACTCTATGGTGGAGGCGGCTGCGATTCTGAAGCGGGCTCAGCGGACACACTGCAGTGTCTGAGCAGTCAGACCCCCACAGTAGGGAGTGGTTGATGGCTTATGGAAGGGACTTCCCAAGATCCCAAAAACTTATGTAGAGGCTCATTCACCAGTCTGATCACCCAGCTGCCATACTGGCACCTCTGCTCCGGCAGTCACCCAGGTGATTTGTGCAGCCAATGGCCTCTGCGGTCATATGGGTGTAGGCAGGGCTGCTCTATCAGCATGATTCGGCCACTAACTGGACACCCCCTGAAGAAACACTGCACCTGATAACCACACTTTAACCAGCCCTGCACCTATGGCTCCATCACAACAGAACGCATTTCCATCCACCGGACCAAAAGGCTAAAACTGAATTACAGCAAGCAGAGGTCCTGAAATGTGGGAATTCATAGAAGATGTAAAGTAGAAAATGTTCAAACTTCACAAATAATAAAAATCCACCTTTAATACGTATACATAGACACAGCTGCGATAATAAGGACAGGTTCACTTTAAGAAGCCCCCCCCACCCCCACCCCCGGATGCCGACATGGATCTTTCCTAGCTCGCCGCAGGCTGATTCCCTCTCCAGTTTCCATGGTCCTAATGGCCCCTCCTCAGTCCTGATGCTGACACCAACCAGTCTCCTACTGTCATACCCTCTGTAGATGCAGAGCCGAGAAGCCACCGTCCCCCCCCCCCCCCGGTAGACTCTGATATCGACCCCCACCCTGTAGACTCCGATACCAGCCCCCACCCGGTAGACTCCGATACCCCTCCCCTGTAGATGCTGATGTAAGTCTCCTTCCCTGGTCCTGCTATTCCTGGATGCAGAGAAAACACCACCTTCCTCCAAGATATCAGGTACAGTAGATATGGGTGGGGGTAGACATTATAGATGATGGAGATATGGGGGGGGGGGGTCTGCATTTTATGGATAAGGTGTCTCTGATATATCGGATATATAAGTGGCATGGCTGATGAATCTGGGTGTCCTGGTATCATCATGCTGATCACAATAATCCTCTGTCAGTGAAACACAGACCTTATATTTCAGGGACTGTCTCTGGCACTGCTGTCAAAAAGCATCATGCCGGGTGAAGGACAGGGTCTGATGGGAGACACATTGTGGGGGATGCTGGAGGTACAGTGTCACAAGGACCTCTCTACAAAATTGTCACCCAGTTGTCCATACAGACATAGAGGACTAAAGATCCAGAGTCACAGCGGATGACTGCAGCCTGCCATCTCATCTAGCCCTGCTCTGCACCGACACAGAGCACGAACCCCAAAACGGCGGTCTACAGTCGGGACCTCGATTTGCTGATCTCACAGTCAGGGCTCTTTAATGGTTGGTTGGACTGTCCACCAGACACGTTCTTCTCCACAGTCTACGTAACTGAAGTGCTGGTCATGGCTCCTCTCTGGACTGCTCCGTGTGGGGGTCTCTTCTGGTGCTGACCCTCCTTCATTTTAGCCATCATGTTTGTACGTTCTGTGGCAGCCATGCTGTCCGCTAAAGAAGGTGCAGCTTTTCTGAAGGAGGCATGAACCAGATGTCAGTCCGGTTGGCGTGTTATCTGTGTACACGTTAGTGGTGACCAGTAACTACTGCTTATGTCTCATCTTTCCAGAAAGTGACCACAGGTGAGCGCTGCCCCAGGTCCTGATCTTACTGTATCACGTCATGCTTCCTCTTCCATGTACGGTGGGGGTGAGCGTGGGTGCACAGGGGATTTTTTTTGTGTTCTTGTGCATCAGAACTGTCGTAATGCAATCAGTCACCTTGAAAATGTCTTTACAGTTTGCCGGCAGCATGCTTTAGAGCAGGATGGTTTATGGGAACAGATTCAGGATTAGGCTTCTTTCACATTTGCGTTGAAGGGTCCATTACGGATTCAGTTAAAAATTCAGGGTTAAATAGTGCAGCATGCTGAGCTGCTGTGTCCGGTAAGATGGCGGATCTTCTCATGGAAAGCAGATCTCATGGTCCAGGGGATCTGATGGCCACCACATTCCTTTGCAGCATTTGACAGGACCACTACTTGGTTATTGTCGGTAAACCGTCCCATACAGCGGCAGTGTCATGCGGTAAGCCTCTCTTTTGGAGTGGCAGGCTGCAGCTTTCCTGGCTATTAAATTGTGGATCTTCACTTTGGTTTCTCGTTCACGCTTTATGCACACCAAGCAGAAATGCAGCGTTTCTGCATAAATCCATGGAGGTACATTCCTGTATATTTTGGAACAGATTTGCTGTGTAACAGGTGAGCAGTTCCATTGGCTGGTCTCATCCCGGTGCCTCCTGCTATTATGGCTTGTCCTTTGTGACTGATACAGCCATTTTTTATGAATGACGAAGTCCTGTGGGAAGGTGCCTGAGCAATAGGTTTATTACCATTGTAAGTTCCCTGCTAAGGTGTTCTAGTCTGTTGTCTGCTTGTGTGGCAACCTCTGCCAGTTTACCATTTTCTGACCTTCCACTGCCGGACCTGTTACCCATATTGCCCATACTCTGCCAGCCCTGGCCTCTCCCCTGACTAGGGTTTTGCCTGGCCCTTCAGTGTCCTGCACTGGTGTCTCTGACCTTTGTGAAACGGCTGTCAATCACACAGAGACTACTCCAGGAGGTAGGGGGCTGGTGGTTCTCCTGCAGTGAAGCCCGTGTAAAGCCTGTGAAAAGGCTGCCAGTGAGCTGCCAAGATAATGCTCTTGGGTCTAACTCAAAGTCAAAGCAGTTCCACACCCCCTGCCCTAACAATGCACCTGACAATGTGGAAACCCCAACTCTTGGAGGCCACATTTTCTTCACCCAATGTCCCTGATAAAACATCAACAGTATTGCGATCATCCTGGTGCAGGCTCCACTAATGTTAAAGATGTGGTGCTACTCACTACGGCTCCTTCTGTCTGATGGTGAGCTGCCTCACCGTCTTCTTCATACAGAAAGTTGTGAAAAAAAACTCACCCACAAGCAATGCCTGGATTCTCTTCTTTTTGTGCCATGTGTGAATGATGTTACATATTGGCCACCAGCTTCCATTCTCTGTTATTTTAGATCTTTTTCATCTGTGGAGGCATGAAGCCTTGGTGTGCTGCACAGAATCAATACTCATCCTCCTGCTTCTCTGCTTTTTAGTGACAGGTTCCTTATATCTTCAGTCTTGTGGTCCTTGTTGGGAGTGGGGCTGTACTTCCTTCAGTAATGTGACCTCTGCAGGTCCTTTGTGTTCTGAGGACCACTCAGCCTTCTACTTGCTAGAACCTCAGTTGGATCCAGCTTGGTTTCACTATCCATATGACACTTGTTTTCTTCTTCAGACTCTGACTTGGTGTCGGACATTTTATGTAGTGATCTCTGAGACTTGTTTCAATCTTTGACTGTATTCGGCTTCTGTAGACCTCAAATCAATATGTCCTCTCTGCATATCTTAACTCCTTCAAGCCCTTCTAAAAGGAAGATGTCTAAACCGGTCCCTTCCACAAGGCAGGCAACTTTCTGCTGCTCTTAGGGGAATTTGCCATTTCATCCATCTGAAATTGTAAAGATTTTTGCATTTGCCATTTCATGGAGAATTTCATTTTGGCCTCGAATAAGAACGTATTTTCTTCATAATTATATTTCATGTTTTTCGTCTTCTATAAAAATAACAAAGCTTTTTTTTTCGGGAATATTCACTATCCAGGGAAGGCCTCTAGCCAGCATAACTACTGATTCCTAGTTACCTGTTCCTTGCCCCTCCACTGCTCTGTTTTCCTCCATCTTCTGGTCTCTGGCTTGTTTTCTGTTGGAGCATGGACATGTGTGCTATAGCAGCCAATGACTGGCTTCAGCAGTGACACATCACCCCTCAGGGCCACTATGTCAACGGATATACAGGACATTTGAGAATGTCCTAACTCTAACCCTAGGGCTGCTATTCACAACCATTCATAAGTTTAGAGGCACCTTCCCATCCTGAGCAGCCCCCACATATGGTGAAACCACTGGTGCCGAGCTCTGATGACTGAGCCGCTGATCTGGACAACAGCTTCTCTCCTGCATCATTCAGCACCTTGGGGCATGATCCTGTGAGATCCACCTCCTCCACCATGCCCTATAAATGGCATCACAGTATGGACTGATGGCCTTTCCTAGGATTCCTCGCACCCGATGCACACCTCTTCCACCATGCCATATAGATGGCGTCAAAGGATGGACTGATGGCCTTTCCTAGGATTCCTCGCACCTGGTACACACCCCGTCCACCATGCCGTATAGATGGCGTCACAGGATGGACTGATGGCCTTTCCTAGGATTCCTCGCACCAGGTGCATACCTCTTCCACCATGCCATATAGATGGCGTCAAAGGATGGACTGATGGCCTTTCCTAGGATTCCTCGCACCTGGTACACACCTCTCCCACCATGCCGTATAGATGGCGTCACAGGATGGACTGATGGCCTTTCCTAGGATTCCTCGCACCTGGTACACACCCCGTCCACCATGCCGAATAGATGGCGTCACAGGATGGACTGATGGCCTTTCCTAGGATTTCTCACACCCGGTGCACACCTCCTCCACCATGCCCTATAGATGGCATCACAGTATGGACTGATGGCCTTTCCTAGGATTCCTCGCACCCGATGCACACCTCTTCCACCATGCCATATAGATGGCGTCAAAGGATGGACTGATGGCCTTTCCTATGATTTCTCACACCCGGTGCACACCTCTCCCACTATGCCGTATAGATGGCGTCACAGGATGGACTGATGGCCTTTCCTAGGATTCCTCGCACCCGGTGCACACCTCTTCCACTATGCCGTCTAGATGGCGTCACAGGATGGACTGATGGCCTTTCCTAGGATTCCTCGCACCCGGTGCATACCTCTTCCACCATGCCGTCTAGATGGCGTCAAAGAATGGACTGATGGCCTTTCCTAGGATTCCTCGCACCTGGTACACCCCCTCCACCATGCTGAATAGATGGCGTCACAGGATGGACTGATGGTCTTTCTTAGGATTCCTCACACCCGGTGCATACCTCTCCCACCATGCCGTATAGATGGCGTCACAGGATGGACTGATGGCCTTTCCTAGGATTCCTCGCACCCGGTGCACACCTCTTCCACTATGCCGACTAGATGGCGTCACAGGATGGACTGATGGCCTTTTCTAGGATTCCTCGCACCCGGTACACACCTCCTCCACCATACCATATAGATGGCGTCACAGGATGGACTGATGGTCTTTCTTAGGATTCCTCACACCCGATGCATACCTCTCCCACCATGCCGTATAGATGGCGTCACAGGATGGACTGATGGCCTTTCCTAGGATTCCTCGCACCCGGTGGACACCGTCTCCACCATGCCGTATAGATGGCGTCACAGGATGGCCTTTCCTTGATTCCTCACACCCGGTGCACACCTCTTCCACCATGCCGTATAGATGGCGTCACAGGATGGACTGATGGCCTTTCCTAGGTTTCCTCACACCCGGTGCACACCTCCACCATGCCGAATAGATGGCGTCACAGGATGGACTGATGGTCTTTCTTAGGATTCCTCACACCCGGTGCATACCTCTTCCACCATGCCGTATAGATGGCGTCACAGGATGGCCTTTCCTTGAGTCCTCACACCCGGTGCACACCTCTTCCACCATGCCGTATAGATGGCGTCACAGGATGGACTGATGGCCTTTCCTAGGATTCCTCGCACCCGGTGCACACCTCCTCCACCATGATTTATAGATGGAGTCACAGGATGGCCTTTCCTATGATTCCTCGTACCCGGTGCACACCTCCTCCACCATGCTGTATAGATGGAGTCACAGGATTTCCTTTCCTAGGATTCCTCGTACCCGATGCACACCTCCTCCACCATGCCGGATAGATCGGATCACAGGATGGACTGATGGCCTTTCCTAGGATTCCTCGCACCCGGTGCATATCTCCTCCACCATGCCATATAGATGGCATCACAGGATGGACTGATGGCCTTTCCTAGGATTCCTCGCACATGATGCACACCTCCTCCACCATGATTTATAGAGGAGTCCATGCTGGTTGGAGCCATTGTGCACCATTTTGTGGTGAGCCGCGGTCACCTGTGTCACATGTCCGGGGTAGTCCGTTAGTAATGTTGACAGCAGCACTAGAGCAGATCAGTTATGGTGGCTGGGATAGACGCTGCGTGGTCTATGTATGGATGCTGGATGTCATGAACACAATACAGATCTTTAAACATATTGATTTAAGAGAACCTGACACCACAAAATGTAGTGCCATCTGCTCAGCTCCTCCTGCTCTATAACACACTGTCTGCACACAATTTGTGGTGGCAGGTCTTTTTTAAATTGAACTTTCACCTCTGTCCTCCTACAATCCCCTGCTGCACTTCACTATTTGGGTAAGACCCAGAGCTTTTATCAACCCAGACCTTTTTATTCATGAATAGAATGACAATCCCAGTAAAGACTGACACAGATGTGCAGCATTACAGAAGATGTTAATGAGGTTCAGGTAGGGCTGAGCACTGTGATGTCTGCTAATCTTCACTCAGCAAACAGTGGCACTAACTCCAGGAGGACCCAGAAGTGACGCAGTAGATAACTGGGTTCTGCCCCCGGCTATTACTTCAGAGTCATTTATAATAACATGTCCTCATATCCCCATCCAGGTTTGTGCCCTGTTCTTCCTAATTTTCCATCATAGCTTTGCGGATGTTGTGGATTGTAGTCTCGCACGAACGTGTAGCGCAGGGCTCGTCTTGTTCATGCGACCATTTTGTGTACACCGTTTGTTGGACCTGTCGAAGCATCTCATCATGGACCTGCCTGCTTCTTATCTCCTACAGGAAACTATTAAGGCCACACGTGCTTGGCTACTAGTGGAACCAACTACAGCTACATCTTACAGACAGGACGGTCAATGACAACTACTAGAGGAAACGGCTGAGGACTACGACTAGAGGAACTGTTCTACAGCTAGGACGGCTAACAATTACAACCAGACGAACCACTGTACAGCTAGGACAGCTGAGGACTACAACCAGACGAACCACTGTACAGCTAGGACGGCTAACAACTACAACCAAACGAACCACTGTACAGCTAGGACGGCTAACAACTACAACCAAACGAACCACTGTACAGCTAGGACGGCTGAGGACTACAACCAGACAAATAGCTGTACAGCTAGAGGAAACAGCTGAGGACTACGACTAGAGGAACTGTTCTACAGCTAGGACGGCTGACAACTACAACCAGACGAACCACTGTACAGCTAGGACGGCTGACTACAACCAAACGAACCACTGTACAGCTAGGACGGCTGAGGACTACAACTGCAGCTAGATCTTACAGACAGCCGGCGACTACGACTAGAGGAACCAGCTGATGACTACGTCTAGAGCTGCAGCCAGATACTTCCTGGTCACCAGTCTGAAGATCTAATTCATGTTCAGATCCCAACATCAGATTCCACAATGCTGACTTCTAGAAAAGCCCTTATGAGCAATCTCAACTTTGTCCACCTACAGCATGTGTCCCTCGGGGTTCACCTATCAATGCACCCCGAGGTGACCGATGCTCCCAGTAACCAAGAAACATTCATGAAATATGGATGTCAGCACAAGTGGCGAGACACAACAGAGGTGGACCAAAACTCCAATGACCCATCAGTGCCATGTCAGTGTTGTGACCTTCACACTGAACTGGAAGCCTCTTTACACTACAGCTCCTTGGAAGATCTGGACACGATCATACATGATGAGTGCCTGTCACCTGATGGTCTGCCACTGAGTCCACTGTCTCTGTCTTCTCCTTCCACTGACAGCAGCAGTTCATCAGACTTCACTCTGGAAGATTCTCCGGCCTCCATGTACTACAAGGAGTACTCTCAGGATGGTCTGGACACCCCAGACCAGCAGCCGGATATCATCCCTCTTGATGTGGCCCTAGAAGGTCCACTATCCCCCAGATCCAACACAATTCTCAGTGAGAACTCATCAGAAACCAACAACAATATGGAGGCAGAGGACACACCATTCATAGACTGGAGCTCCACACTGGACAGTAACAGTAACACCCTCATAGAAAGATCAGTGTCTTCCTCCCTGGATAGCGATACCACCGCAGAGCCTGAAGTCCAGACAAACAAAGCCGGAGAAAAATACAGTAGAGATCATGAGGAACAGGACCTTCTCCCAGGACTCCTAGGAAACGCATCTACGCTCACCCCAAAGAAGACGATCACTTCATTCCATGAGCTGGCCCTGAGGAGGAGGAGGAGTGGGGGGCTACCACCCTCACAGGTGAAAAGAGACCGCAGTGACTGGCTTATCGTCTTCTCCCCAGACAATGAGCAGCCGCCGATGAATGAGCTGACCGCCTCTGCTTTTTATCATGGAATACCAGAACTGCAAACTCCCCAGTTATCGGCAGCAAAGGAGGTCACCACTTTCCGTGAAATGAGGTATCGCAATTCCCTGAACAAGCTGAGTGTCCAGCAGATGAATGTCCATGAGGAGAGACCAAACAAGACCTCAACAAGGTCTACCGCTGAACCTTCATCTATGGAAGCGGTCTGGGGTGCAGCCAAAGAACCCAATCACTCTCAGATACTCCTCACAACAAAACCAGAAGTGGACCACAGCCACGATCAGAGACAAGGGCCACCACACTCCAAAAACATGGACCGTAGAACAGACGATGCAAATATACCATCCCAGAGCGGTCACGCAGAGTCTGTCCTTGTGGACACCCTGCCAGCTATCGAGGAGAAAGATGCTAGACGTGAGGTAAAAACAGCCAATAAAGTGACTCCGGAACAGACCTGGATACGAGGAATGGCTGACGGCGGTGACCATAGAGGACAGGAAGGTGAGGTCTGTCTCCAGATCCTGCTATACAGGGTACGCCATGTTACACTTCTCAGTCACACAGGAGACATCCCACCATAACGTCAGGGAGCCTTTCACAATCAGATGGGAAACTCCACCTCTCAGCAACATAGTAGTTCACATGTAGAAAGCAGAGCATTGTGGGGTTACAGGGGCCAGAGGGGTTCAGTGTTCTCTGCTCCATCGTCAGTGTGCTGACACTAACTGCCCTCCCGTCTCTTTCCCCGCTTGCTCCCCCCCCGGCTTTTCTCCTTCCTCTGCTCTCTGTCACCCCCTGCTGGCACCATATCTGTATGTCATGGCTGGGATCATACCATACCTGCTGTGACACCATCCTGATGGGACCTCCTCTGCCCCCAAGTCTCCAACCTACGGCCCGTCTACCTGTACTCCCTGATGTCCCCGCACTGCTCCGCCCGTCCCTCTGGCCCTGCCCAGCTGCCCTGGTACCCTGGCTTTCCATCCCGTCTGTCCCCACTGGGGGCTTCCTCCCCGCCTCACCGGGCACTGCTTACCTTGCTGGACCTTCCAGATAGAGCCATTCTGCAATCACCAATGTTCCCAAGAAAAAGGACCTACCTCCGAATTACAAGAGGCGGTGAAGCTCGGGGCCAGGCGCTGACGGACCCTCAGGACACAGGTTACCCACCTTCTCTTCATAGTTCTCTTCTACATCCTTTATATTATTATCTGACAGGAGTGAATACCCAGGAAATGTAGAGCAGGGGCTCCTGGGACCAAACCTGACGCCTCACCAGCTGTACCATGTCATGGAGCAGTCAAGAGGCCACCTACCTACCAGTCCCCAGGAGAGACCCCATGTGTGACCTGTACAACCCCAAAATATCTGACAACTCTCCACCTGCGTCACTCCCCTCACACTCCCCTCCACCTGCGTATCTCCCCTCACACTCCCCTCCACCTGCGTATCTCCCCTCACACTCCCCTCCACCTGCGTATCTCCCCTCACACTCCCCTCCACCTGCGTATCTCCCCTCACACTCCCCTCCACCTGCGCATCTCCACTCACACTCCCCTCCACCTGCGTATCTCCCTCACTCCCCTCCACCTGCGTATCTCCCTCACACCCCCCTCCACCTGCGTATCTCCCCTCACACTCCCCTCCACCTGCGTATCTCCCCTCACACTCCCCTCCACCTGCGCATCTCCACTCACACTCCCTTCACCTGCGTATCTCCCTCACACCCTCCACCTGCGTATCTCCCTCACACTCCCTCCACCTGCGTATCTCCCTCACAGTCCCTCCACCTGCGTATCTCCCCTCACACTCCCCTCCACCTGCGTATCTCCCCTCACACTCCCCTCCACCTGCGTATCTCCCACTCACACTCCCCTCCACCTGCGCATCTCCACTCACACTCCCCTCCACCTGCGCATCTCCACTCACACTCACCTCCATCTCCTCACACTCCCTCACTCATCCCTCACTCCCTCCACCTGCGTATCTCCCTCACACCCCCTCCACCTGCGTATCTCCCTCACACCCCCTCCACCTGCGTATCTCCCCTCACACTCCACCTTCGTATCTCCCCTCACAGTCCCCTCCACCTGCGTATCTCCCCTCACAGTCCCCTCCACCTGTGTATCTCCCCTCACACTCCCCTCCACCTGCGCATCTCCACTCACACTCCCCTCCACCTGCGCATCTCCACTCACACTCCCCTCCACCTGCGCATCTCCACTCACACTCCCCTCCACCTGCGCATCTCCACTCACACTCCCCTCCACCTGCGCATCTCCACTCACACTCCCCTCCACCTGCGTATCTCCCCTCACACCCCCTCCACCTGCGTATCTCCCCTCACACTCCACCTTCGTATCTCCCCTCACAGTCCCCTCCACCTGCGTATCTCCCCTCACACTCCCTTCCACCTGCATATCTCCCCTCACAGTCCCTCCACTTGTGTATCTCCCTCACACTCCCCTCCACCTGCGTGTCTCCCTCACACTCCCCTCCACCTGCGTATCTCCCCTCACACTCCCCTCCACCTGCATATCTCCCCTCACACTCCCTTCCACCTGCATATCTCCCCTCACAGTCCCCTCCACTTGTGTATCTCCCTCACACTCCCTCCACCTCGTGTCTCCCCTCACACTCCCTCCACCTGCGTATCTCCCTCACACTCCCCTCCACCTGCGTGTCTCCCCTCACACTCCCCTCCACCTGCGTATCTCCCCTCACACTCCCCTCCACCTGCGTATCTCCCCTCACACTCCCCTCCACGTATTTTACCTCACACTCCCCTCCACCTGCGTATCTCCCCTCACACTCCCCTCCACCTGCGTATCTCCCCTCACACTCCCCTCCACCTGCGTATCTCCCCTCACTCCCTCCACCTCGCATCTCCACTCACACTCCCTCCACCTGCGTATCTCCCCTCACACTCCCCTCCACCTGCGTATCTCCCCTCACACTCCCTCCACCTGCGTATCTCCCTCACACTCCCTCCACCTGCGTATCTCCCTCACACTCCCTCCACCTGCGTATCTCCCTCACACTCCCTCCACCTGCGTATCTCCCTCACACTCCCTCACCTGCGTATCTCTCACTCCCCTCCACCTGCGTATCTCCCCTCACACTCCCTCCACCTGCGTATCTCCCTCACACTCCCCTCCACCTGCATCTCCCTCCACCTCATCTCCCTCACACCCTCCACCTGCGTATCTCCTCACACTCCCTCCACCTGCGTATCTCCCTCACCTCCCCTCCACCTGCGTATCTCCCTCACACTCCCTCCACCTGCGTATCTCCTCACCTCCTCCACCTGCGTATCTCCTCACACTCCCTCCACCTGCGTATCTCCTCACACTCCCTCCACCTGCGTATCTCCTCACACTCCCTCCACCTGCGTATCTCCTCACACTCCTCACTCGTATCTCCTCACCTCCCTCCACCTGCGTATCTCCCTCACACTCCCTCCACCTGCGTATCTCCTCACCTGCGTATCTCCTCACATCCCCTCCACCTGTGTATCTCCTCACACTCCCCTCCACCTGTGTCTCCTCTCACTCCCTCCACCTGCGTATCTCCCCTCACCTCCCTCCACCTGCGTATCTCCTCACACTCCCCTCCACCTGCGTATCTCCTCACACTCCCCTCCACCTGCGTGTCTCCTCACACTCCCTCCACCTGCGTATCTCCCTCACTCCCTCCACCTGCGTATCTCCTCACACTCCCTCCACCTGCGTATCTCCTCACTCCCCTCCACCTGCGTATCTCCCCTCACACTCCCTCCACCTGCGTATCTCCTCTCACTCCCCTCCACCTGCGTATCTCCTCACACTCCCTCCACCTGCGTATCTCCCCTCACACTCCCTCTCACCTGCGTATCTCCTCACTCCTCACCTGCACTCCTCCCTCCACCTGCGTATCTCCCTCACACTCCCTCCACCTGCGTGTCTCCCTCACACTCCCTCCACCTGCGTATCTCCCTCACACTCCCTCCACCTCGTATCTCCTCACACTCCCTCCACCTGCGTATCTCCCTCACTCCCTCCACCTCGTATCTCCCTCACCCCCTCCACCTGCGTCTCCCTCACACTCCTCCACCTGCTATCTCCCTCACACTCCCTCCACCTGCGTGTCTCCCTCACTCCCTCCACCTGCGTATCTCCTCCACTCCCTCACCTGCGTATCTCCCTCACACTCCCTCCACCTGCGTATCTCCCTCACACTCCTCCACCTGCGTATCTCCTCACTCCCTCCACCTGCGTATCTCCTCACACTCCCTCCACCTGCGTATCTCCCCTCACATCCCTCCACCTCGTATCTCCTCACACTCCCTCCACCTGCGTATCTCCCTCACACTCCCCTCCACCTGCGTATCTCCCTCACACTCCCTCCACCTGCGTATCTCCCTCACACTCCCCTCCACCTCGTATCTCCTCACACTCCCTCCACCTGCGTATCTCCCTCACACTCCCCTCCACCTGCGTATCTCCTCACACTCCCTCCACCTCGTATCTCCTCACACTCCCCTCCACCTGCGTATCTCCCCTCACACTCCCTCCACCTGCGTATCTCCTCACTGCTCCCTCCACCTCGTATCTCCCCTCACACTCCCCTCACCTCGTGTCTCCTCACACTCCCTCCACCTGCGTATCTCCCTCACACTCCCTCCACCTGCGTATCTCCTCACACTCCCTCCACCTGCGTATCTCCTCACACTCCCTCCACCTGCGTGTCTCCTCACACTCCCTCCACCTGCGTATCTCCCTCACACTCCCCTCCACCTGCGTATCTCCCTCACTCCCCTCCACCTGCGTATCTCCTCACACTCCCTCCACCTGCGTATCTCCCTCACACTCCCTCCACCTGCGTATCTCCCTCACACTCCCCTCCACCTCGTATCTCCCCTCACACTCCCTCCCACCTGCGTATCTCCTCACCTCCCTCCACCTCGTGTCTCCTCACACTCCCTCTCACCTGCGTCTCCCTCACTCCCTCCACCTGCGTGTCTCCCTCACACTCCCCTCCACCTGCGTATCTCCCTCACACTCCCCTCACCTGCGTATCTCCTCACACTCCCTCCACCTGCGTATCTCCCTCACACTCCCTCCACCTGCGTATCTCCCTCACACTCCCTCCACCTGCGTATCTCCCCTCACTCCCTCCACCTCGTATCTCCTCACACTCCCTCCACCTGCGTATCTCCTCACACTCCCTCCACCTGCGTATCTCCTCACACTCCCTCCACCTCGTATCTCCTCACACTCCCTCCACCTGCGTATCTCCCTCACACTCCCTCCACCTGCGTATCTCCCTCACCTCCACCTGCGTATCTCCTCACACTCCCTCCACCTGCGTATCTCCTCACACTCCCTCCACCTGCGTATCTCCTCACACTCCCCTCCACCTGCGTATCTCCTCACACTCCCTCCACCTGCGTATCTCCCCTCACACTCCCTCTCACCTGCGTATCTCCTCACACTCCCCTCACCTGCGTATCTCCCTCACTCCCTCCACCTGCGTATCTCCCTCACACTCCTCCACCTGCGTATCTCCCTCACACTCCCTCCACCTGCGTATCTCCCTCACCTCCCTCCACCTCGTGTCTCCTCACACTCCCTCCACCTGCGTATCTCCCTCACTCCCCTCCACCTGCGTATCTCCCTCACACTCCCTCCACCTGCGTATCTCCTCACACTCCCTCCACCTGCGTATCTCCCTCACTCCCTCACCTCGTGTCTCCCTCACACTCCCTCACCTGCGTATCTCCCTCACACTCCCTCACCTGCGTATCTCCCTCACACTCCCTCCACCTGCGTATCTCCCTCACACTCCCTCCACCTGCGTATCTCCTCACACTCCCTCCACCTGCGTATCTCCCTCACACTCCCTCCACCTGCGTGTCTCCCTCACACTCCCTCCACCTGCGTATCTCCCTCACACTCCCTCCACCTGCGTATCTCCCTCACACTCCCTCCACCTGCGTATCTCCCTCACACTCCCTCCACCTGCGTATCTCCCTCACACTCCCTCCACCTCGTATCTCCCTCACACTCCCTCCACCTGCGTATCTCCTCACACTCCTCCCACCTGCGTATCTCCCTCTCACCTGTATCTCCTCACTCCTCACCTGCGTATCTCCCTCACACTCCTCACCTGCGTATCTCCTCACACTCCCTCCACCTCGTATCTCCCTCACACTCCCTCCACCTCGTATCTCCTCACTCCTCCACCTGCGTATCTCCCCTCACACTCCCCTCCACCTGCGTATCTCCCTCACACTCCCTCCACCTGCGTATCTCCTCACACTCCCCTCCACCTGCGTATCTCCCTCACACTCCCCTCCACCTGCGTATCTCCTCACACTCCCTCCACCTGCGTATCTCCTCACACTCCCTCACCTCGTATCTCCTCACATCCTCCTGCGTATCTCCTCACTCCCTCCACCTGCGTATCTCCCTCACTCCCTCCACCTGCGTATCTCCCTCACACTCCCTCCACCTGCGTATCTCCTCACACTCCCTCACCTGCGTATCTCCTCACTCCCTCACCTGCGTATCTCCTCACACTCCCTCCACCTGCGTATCTCCTCACTCCCTCCACCTGCGTGTCTCCTCACACTCCCTCACCTGCGTATCTCCCCTCACACTCCCCTCCACCTGCGTATCTCCCTCACACTCCCTCCACCTGCGTATCTCCCCTCACACTCCCCTCCACCTGCGTATCTCCCTCACACTCCCTCCACCTGCGTATCTCCCCTCACACTCCCTCCACCTGCGTATCTCCCTCACACTCCCCTCCACCTCGTATCTCCTCACTCCCCTCCACCTGCGTATCTCCTCACACTCCTCCACCTGCGTATCTCCCTCACACTCCCTCCACCTGCGTATCTCCTCACACTCCCTCCACCTGCGTATCTCCCTCACACTCCCCTCCACCTGCGTATCTCCTCACTCCCCTCACCTCGTGTCTCCTCACACTCCCTCACGTATCTCCTCACACCCTCCACCTGCGTATCTCCCCTCACCTCGTGTCTCCTCACACTCCCTCCACCTGCGTATCTCCTCACACTCCCTCCACCTGCGTATCTCCCTCACTCCCTCCACCTGCGTCTCCCTCACTCCCTCCACCTGCGTATCTCCCTCACACTCCCTCCACCTGCGTATCTCCCTCACTCCCTCCACCTGCGTATCTCCCCTCACACTCCCTCCACCTCGTGTCTCCCTCACACTCCTCCACCTGCGTATCTCCTCACACTCCCCTCCACCTGCGTATCTCCTCACACTCCCCTCCACCTGCGTATCTCCCCTCACTCCCTCACTCGTGTCTCCTCACACTCCCTCCACCTGCGTATCTCCCTCACTCCCTCCACCTGCGTATCTCCTCACACTCCCTCCACCTGCGTATCTCCCCTCACACTCCCCTCCACCTGCGTGTCTCCCTCACACTCCCTCCACCTGCGTATCTCCCTCACACTCCCCTCCACCTGCGTATCTCCCTCACACTCCCTCCACCTGCGTATCTCCCTCACACTCCCTCCACCTGCGTATCTCCTCACACTCCCTCCACCTGCGTATCTCCTCACACTCCCTCCACCTGCGTGTCTCCCTCACACTCCCTCCACCTGCGTATCTCCCTCACACTCCTCCACCTGCGTATCTCCTCACACTCCCTCACCTCGTGTCTCCCCTCACACTCCCTCCACCTGCGTATCTCCCCTCACACTCCCTCCACCTGCGTATCTCCCTCACCCCTCCACCTCGTATCTCCTCACACTCCCTCCACCTCGTATCTCCCTCACACTCCCTCCACCTGCGTATCTCCCTCACACTCCCTCCACCTCGTATCTCCACTCCCTCCACCTGCGTATCTCCTCACACTCCCTCCACCTGCGTGTCTCCTCACTCCCTCCACCTGCGTATCTCCTCACACTCCCCTCACCTGCGTATCTCCCCTCACTCCCCTCCACCTGCGTATCTCCTCACACTCCCTCCACCTGCGTGTCTCCTCCTCCACCTGCGTATCTCCTCACACTCCCTCCACCTGCGTATCTCCTCACACTCCCCTCCACCTGCGTATCTCCCCTCACACTCCCTCACCTGCGTATCTCCCTCACTCCCTCCACCTGCGTATCTCCCCTCACACTCCCTCCACTGCGTGTCTCCTCACTCCCTCCACTCTCACTCCCTCCACCTCGTATCTCCTCACTCCCTCACCTGCGTATCTCCCTCACACTCCCTCCACCTGCGTATCTCCTCACACTCCCTCCACCTGCGTATCTCCCTCACACTCCTCCACCTGCGTGTCTCCTCACACTCCTCACTCGTATCTCCTCACACTCCCTCCACCTGCGTATCTCCCTCACACTCCCTCCACCTGCGTATCTCCCTCACACTCCCCTCCACCTGCGTATCTCCCCTCACACTCCCTCCACCTGCGTATCTCCCTCACACTCCCTCCACCTGCGTATCTCCCCTCACACTCCCCTCCACCTGCGTATCTCCCCTCACACTCCCTCCACCTCGTATCTCCCTCACACTCCCCTCCACCTGCGTATCTCCTCACACCCCTCCACCTGCGTATCTCCTCACACTCCCTCACCTGCGTATCTCCTCACACTCCCCTCCACCTGCGTATCTCCCTCACACTCCCCTCCACCTGCGTGTCTCCCTCACACTCCCCTCCACCTGCGTATCTCCCTCACACTCCCCTCCACCTGCGTATCTCCCTCACACTCCCTCCACCTGCGTATCTCCCTCACACTCCCTCCACCTGCGTATCTCCCCTCACACTCCCTCCACCTGCGTATCTCCCTCACACTCCCCTCCACCTGCGTATCTCCCTCACACTCCCTCCACCTGCGTATCTCCTCACACTCCCTCCACCTGCGTCTCCCTCCACCTCGCATCTCCTCACTCTCCCTCCACCTGCGTATCTCCCTCACACTCCCTCCACCTCGTATCTCCTCCCACCTGCGTATCTCCCTCACTCTCCCTCACCTGCGTGTCTCCCTCACACTCCTCCACCTGCGTGTCTCCTCACACTCCCTCCACCTGCGTATCTCCTCTCACTCCCTCCACCTGCGTATCTCCCTCACACTCCCTCCACCTGCGTATCTCCCTCACTCCCCTCCACCTGCGTATCTCCCCTCACACTCCCCTCACCTGCGTCTACCTCCTCCACCTGCGTATCTCCCCTCACACTCCCCTCCACCTGCGTATCTCCCCTCACACTCCCCTCCACCTGCGTATCTCCCCTCACACTCCCCTCCACCTGCGCATCTCCCCTCACACTGCCCTCCATGTATTTTACCTCACACTCCCCTCCACCTGCGTATCTCCCCTCACACTGCCCTCCACGTATTTTACCTCACACTGCCCTCCATGTATTTTACCTCACACTGCCCTCCACGTATTTTACCTCACACTCCCCTCCACGTATTTTACCTCACACTGCCCTCCACGTATTTTACCTCACACTCCCTCCACGTATTTTACCTCACACTGCCCTCCACGTATTTTACCTCACACTGCCCTCCACGTATTTTACCTCACACTGCCCTCCACGTATTTTACCTCACACTGCCCTCCACGTATTTTACCTCACACTCCCCTCCACGTATTTTACCTCACACTGCCCTCCACGTATTTTACCTCACACTGCCCTCCACGTATTTTACCTCACACTGCCCTCCACGTATTTTACCTCACACTCCCTCCACGTATTTTTACCTCACACTGCCCTCCACGTATTTTACCTCACACTGCCTTCCACGTATTTTACCTCACACTCCCTCCACGTATTTTACCTCACACTGCCCTCCACGTATTTTACCTCACACTCCCCTCCACGTATTTTACCTCACACTGCCCTCCACGTATTTTACCTCACACTGCCCTCCACGTGTTTTACCTCACTCTGCCTTCCAAGTATTTTACCTCACACTGCCCTCCACGTATTTTACCTCACACTGCCCTCCACGTGTTTTACCTCACTCTGCCTTCCAAGTATTTTACCTCACACTCCCCTCCACGTATTTTACCTCACTCTGCCTTCCAAGTATTTTACCTCACACTGCCCTCCACGTATTTTACCTCACTCTGCCTTCCAAGTATTTTACCTCACACTCCCCTCCACGTATTTTACCTCACTCTGCCTTCCAAGTATTTTACCTCACACTGCCCTCCACGTATTTTACCTCACACTGCCCTCCACGTATTTTACCTCACACTGCCCTCCACGTATTTTACCTCACACTGCCCTCCACGTATTTTACCTCACACTCCCCTCCACGTATTTTACCTCACACTCCCCTCCACGTATTTTACCTCACACTCCCCTCCACGTATTTTACCTCACACTGCCCTCCACAAATTTTACCTCACACTGCCCTCCACAAATTTTACCTCACACTGCCCTCCACGTATTTTACCTCACACTGCCCTCCACATATTTTACCTCACACTGCCCTCCACATATTTTACCTCAAACTGCCCTCCACGTATTTTACCTCACACTCCCCTCCACGTATTTTACCTCACACTGCCCTCCACGTATTTTACCTCACACTCCCCTCCACGTATTTTACCTCACACTGCCCTCCACAAATTTTACCTCACACTGCCCTCCACGTATTTTACCTCACACTGCCCTCCACGTATTTTACCTCACACTCCCCTCCACGTATTTTACCTCACACTGCCCTCCACAAATTTTACCTCACACTGCCCTCCACAAATTTTACCTCACACTGCCCTCCACGTATTTTACCTCACACTGCCCTCCACGTATTTTACCTCACACTGCCCTCCACGTATTTTACCTCACACTCCCTCCACGTATTTTACCTCACACTCCCTCCACGTATTTTACCTCACACTCCCTCCACGTATTTTACCTCACACTGCCCTCCACGTATTTTACCTCACACTGCCCTCCACGTATTTTACCTCACACTGCCCTCCACGTATTTTACCTCACACTGCCCTCCACGTATTTTACCTCACACTCCCTCCACGTATTTTACCTCACACTGCCCTCCACGTATTTTACCTCACACTGCCCTCCACGTATTTTACCTCACACTGCCCTCCACGTATTTTACCTCACACTCCCCTCCACGTGATTTTACCTCACACTCCCTCCACGTATTTTACCTCACACTGCCCTCCACGTATTTTACCTCACACTGCCCTCCACGTATTTTACCTCACACTGCCCTCCACGTATTTTACCTCACACTCCCCTCCAAGTATTTTACCTCACACTGCCCTCCACGTATTTTACCTCACACTGCCCTCCACGTATTTTACCTCACACTGCCCTCCACGTATTTTACCTCACACTGCCCTCCAAGTATTTTACCTCACACTGCCCTCCACGTATTTTACCTCACACTGCCCTCCACATATTTCACCTCACACTCCCCTCCACGTATTTTACCTCACACTGCCCTCCACATATTTTACCTCACACTCCCCTCCACGTATTTTACCTCACACTGCCCTCCACGTATTTTACCTCACACTCCCCTCCACATATTTTACCTCACACTCCCCTCCACGTATTTCACCTCACACTGCCCTCCACGTATTTTACCTCACACTGCCCTCCACGTATTTTACCTCACACTCCCGTCTGCGTATTTTCCCTCACACTCCCCTCCACGTATTTTACCTCACACTCCCCTCCACGTATTTTACCTCACACTGCCCTCCACGTATTTTACCTCACACTCCCCTCCACGTATTTTACCTCACACTCCCCTCCACGTATTTTACCTCACACTCCCGTCTGCGTATTTTCCCTCACACTCCCCTCCACGTATTTTACCTCACACTCCCCTCCACGTATTTCACCTCACACTCCCCTCCACGTATTTTCCCTCACACTGCCCCCCCCCCCGCCTATCGTCTTGCGTCCTTATAGAATTGGCGGGAATTCTCAAACGAGACACGCCTCACGTGAGCGCTCCTTGTAATGGACTGTACGGGAAGTGACAATGATTGGCTGCTGTATCAGGTGACGCGTATCTACCAATCAGAAGCTGCGCTCGATGTTTGCGGGTCTGCGGCGGCCGCACGGGGTGAGTGACAGCGCCGGGCCCCGCCCCAGTCTGTGACCGGAGCCCCTCAATGTGTAGGTGGCCCCCAGACTGTGACGTCAGCCCCGGAGTAGGTCCCGTACGGGAGTGACGTCATCTCCTGACCCTGTAGGTTATAACTCTCAGCCTGTCCTGCTAAATGATCTGCTGGGAGTTATGTCACCACTGCAAATATAGTGAGCAAATATCGGAAGATGGGAGACCTGCTGTGAATGGACTACAACTCCCAGCAGCAACCCATTATCTGTATTACTGCCCTCGCCATCATACAGGGGCCCCCTCCACTCCTCTGTGGTTACGTAGGGCCCCCCTCCATTCCTTGGTGGTCATACAGGGGCCCCCTCCACCCCTCTGTGGTTTTACAGGGCCCCCTCCACTCCTCTGTGGTTATACAGGGGCCCCCTCCACCCCTCTGTGGTTATACAGGGGCCCCCTCCACTCCTCTGTGGTTACGTAGGGCCCCCCTCCACTCCTCTGTGGTTATACAGGGGCTCCCTCCACCCCTCTGTGGTTATACAGGGCCCCCCTCCACTCCTCTGTGGTTATACAGGGGCCCCCCTCCACCCCTCTGTGGTTATACAGAGGCCCCCTCCACCTCTCTGTGGTTATACAGGGGCCCCCTCCACTCCTCTGTGGTTATACAGGGGCCCCCCTCCACCCCTCTGTGGTTATACAGGGGCCTCCTCCACTCCTCTGTGGTTATACAGGGACCCCCTCCACTCCTCTGTGGCTATACAGGGACCCCCTCCACTCCTCTGTGGTTATACAGGGGCCTCCTCCACCTCTCTGTGGTTATACAGGGGCCCCCCTCCACTCCTCTGTGGTTATACAGGGGCCCCCTCCACCCCTCTGTGGTTATACAGGGGCCCCCTCCACTCCTCTGTGGTTACGTAGGGCCCCCCTCCACTCCCTCTGTGGTTATACAGGGCTCCCTCCACCCCTCTGTGGTTATACAGGGGCCCCCCTCCACTCCTCTGTGGTTATACAGGGGCCCCCCTCCACCCCTCTGTGGTTATACAGAGGCCCCCTCCACCTCTCTGTGGTTATACAGGGGCCCCCTCCACTCCTCTGTGGTTATACAGGGCCCCCTCCACCCCTCTGTGGTTATACAGGGCCTCCTCCACTCCTCTGTGGTTATACAGGACCCCTCCACTCCTCTGTGGTTATACAGGAGCCCCTCCACTCCTCTGTGGTTATACAGGGCCTCCTCCACTCCTCTGTGGCTATACAGGGGCCTCCTCCACTCCTCTGTGGTTATACAGGGACCCCCTCCACTCCTCTGTGGCTATACAGGGGCCCCCCTCCACTCCTCTGTGGTTATACAGAGGCCCCCTCCACCCCTCTGTGGTTATACAGGGGCCCCCTCCACTCCTCTGTGGTTATACAGGGACCCCCTCCACTCCTCTGTGGCTATACAGGGACCCCCTCCACTCCTCTGTGGTTATACAGGTGACCCCTCCACTCCTCTGTGGTTATACAGGGCCCCCTCCACTCCTCTGTGGTTATACAGAGGCCCCCTCCACTCCTCTGTGGTTATACAGGGGCCCCCTCCACTCCTCTGTGGTTATACAGGGGCCCCCCTCCACTCCTCTGTGGCTATACAGGGACCCCCTCCACTCCTCTGTGGTTATACAGGGACCCCCTCCACTCCTCTGTGGCTATACAGGGGCCCCCTCCACTCCTCTGTGGCTATACAGGGACCCCCTCCACTCCTCTGTGGTTATACAGGACCCCCTCCACTCCTCTGTGGCTATACAGGGACCCCTCCACTCCTCTGTGGCTATACAGGGGCCCCTCCACTCCTCTGTGGTTATACAGGGACCCCCTCCACTCCTCTGTGGTTATACAGGGCCCCCCTCCACTCCTCTATGGCTATACAGGGACCCCCTCCACTCCTCTGTGGTTATACAGGGACCCCCTCCACTCCTCTGTGGCTATACAGGGCCTCCTCCACTCCTCTGTGGTTATACAGGGGCCCCCCTCCACTCCTCTGTGGCTATACAGGGGCCCCCTCCACTCCTCTGTGGTTATACAGGGACCCCCTCCACTCCTCTGTGGCTATACAGGGACCCCCTCCACTCCTCTATGGCTATACAGGGACCCCCTCCACTCCTCTGTGGCTATACAGGGGCCCCCTCCACTCCTCTGTGGTTATACAGGGACCCCCTCCACTCCTCTGTGGCTATACAGGGGCCTCCTCCACTCCTCTATGGCTATACAGGGGCCCCCTCCACTCCTCTGTGGTTATACAGGGACCCCCTCCACTCCTCTGTGGCTATACAGGGGCCTCCTCCACTCCTCTGTGGTTATACAGGGACCCCTCCACTCCTCTGTGGCTATACAGGGGCCTCCTCCACTCCTCTATGGCTATACAGGGGCCCCCTCCACTCCTCTGTGGTTATACAGGGACCCCCTCCACTCCTCTGTGGCTATACAGGGGCCTCCTCCACTCCTCTGTGGTTATACAGGGACCCCCTCCACTCCTCTGTGGCTATACAGGGACCCCCTCCACTCCTCTGTGGCTATACAGGGACCCCCTCCACTCCTCTGTGGCTATACAGGGGCCCCCTCCACTCCTCTGTGGTTGCATAGGGCCCCACTGTGGCTCCTCTGCTCAGTACTGACATCACAGAGAGCAGTAGACCTGTGATGTCAGCCGCCATCCTGTAGCCTCAGGTGATGAGATCACGTGGCTCCTGCCACCTTCCCCACAATGGCATGGGGCCCCACGGAGCCCCAAGGACAGAAGCCCCTCTGACATGTGACACGCGTGTGATCTAACATGACTTCTGCTTCTTTCAGCTGCTGTCTGGGAACTGTTCATGGCGGACGAGACCAAAGACTCTTCAGAAAAGAAAAGTGAGTTCAGCTCCTCCTTTTCACACCATTGGCTCAGTTTTGTGGTCCATGGGCCCCAGTGAGATGATTTGCTGCACGGATGTGGACAGCACCTGGGTGACAGCCGTGTGCCACGGGCATGTTTTGCTGCCCCATGGAAATGAATAGGCGATCTGCAAAAATATGCAGAATGGACGTAAAACAAAAATCTGGTGGTGTGAACCCTAGATTTACAGGGAGAAGTCCCAGATTGTCACTGGAGACCGAAGAGCTTACAATCTAAGAGAGAGGACACGTCATCAGGTAGACTGCATCCATAGGCTGGCGACAAGGAGGTGCAGAGATCGGGAGGTGTCCATGGAAGGAGGTGGCCGCGGCGTCAGGCCGGATTCACACCAAGTGCAGAACACAAACCACTGCAGATTAGGCCTGGATTTGGCTCCACACATAATATGGCCACCTCCAGGCAACATGGTCATCAGGATGGGGCTGATCGGATGTGAGAGAGGCAGGAAGGTGCAGCATGGTGGAAATGTAGGTGGATAAACTGGAGACATCACCTCATCCATGTCTTGTCCCACTCCAGGTCTCCTTATTGCTGTTGGCTCTTCTGTGGAGAAGATCATCTCTCATTTCAACATGAGCAGGAACCAAGTGCAGAAGGTGAGAGCTCTGTCCTGCCCCGTGTGGCCCCTGCTCTCTCTCTGGGGTTGGTCATGTGTGTATAAGAGGTGAGAGCTCCATCCTGCCCTGTGTGGCCCCTGCTCTCTCTCTGGGGTTGGTCATGTGTGTATAAGAGGTGAGAGCTCCATCCTGCCCCGTGTGGCCCCTGCTCTCCCTCTGGGGTAGATGCAGCTGGTCGTGTGTTTAAGAGGTGAGAGCTCTGTCCTGCCCCTTGTGGCCCCTGCTCTCTCTCTGGGGTTGGTCATGTGTGTATAAGAGGTGAGAGCTCTATCCTGCCCCGTGTGGCCCCTGCTCTCTCTCTGGGGTTGGTCATGTGTGTATAAGAGGTGAGAGCTCCATCCTGCCCTGTGTGGCCCCTGCTCTCTCTCTGGGGTTGGTCATGTGTGTATAAGAGGTGAGAGCTCCATCCTGCCCCGTGCGGCCCCTGCTCTCCCTCTGGGGTAGATGCGGCCGGTCGTGTGTATAAGAGGTGAGAGCTCTATCCTGCCCCGTGTGGCCCCTGCTCTCTCTCTGGGGTTGGTCATGTGTGTATAAGAGGTGAGAGCTCCATCCTGCCCCGTGTGGCCCCTGCTCTCTCTCTGGGGTTGGTCATGTGTGTATAAGAGGTGAGAGCTCCATCCTGCCCCGTGTGGCCCCTGCTCTCCCTCTGGGGTAGATGCAGCTGGTCGTGTGTTTAAGAGGTGAGAGCTCCATCCTGCCCCGTGTGGCCCCTGCTCTCTCTCTGGGGTTGGTCATGTGTGTATAAGAGGTGAGAGCTCTATCCTGCCCTGTGTGGCCCCTGCTCTCTCTCTGGGGTTGGTCATGTGTGTATAAGAGGTGAGAGCTCCATCCTGCCCCGTGTGGCCCCTGCTCTCTCTCTGGGGTTGGTCATGTGTGTATAAGAGGTGAGAGCTCTATCCTGCCCTGTGTGGCCCCTGCTCTCTCTCTGGGGTTGGTCATGTGTGTATAAGAGGTGAGAGCTCCATCCTGCCCCGTGTGGCCCCTGCTCTCTCTCTGGGGTCGGTCTTGTGTGTATAAGAGGTGAGAGCTCCATCCTGCCCCGTGCGGCCCCTGCTCTCCCTCTGGGGTAGATGCGGCCGGTCGTGTGTATAAGAGGTGAGAGCTCCGTCCTTTCCCTTGCAGCTTTCCAATGTATACGGAGGGGGTCGGGGGACACAGTGAATATTCCCGAGCTACATCATGGGAGTGAGTCCTGTCCCTGGGAGAATCCGATGAGGCGTCTCCTTCTCCTGTATGGGATGTTGTACTGGTTCACTTACAGGGCGACTTCTTTAGACGTTAAATGGAGATGGCGGTCGTGGACTGGGTTGTGCAGGAACAGTGATGAGGGTGTGCGGTGACATGATGCTGGAGTTGCTGTAGTCGCCGTAATCATGGCTTCCTCTTCTAGGCACAGCTTGGGGACAGCAGACTAAGCCCAGTATTGGGGTACCTGATCCTGAACCACCTGTGTCCCTCACTGTCCTCGCTCTTTGGCGATGGGCTGAAGCCTTATCAGAAGGATGTAATTGTGGGCCGGAGGAGGCTGAGCCCGTGGAGTCTGGTGGAGGCTTCTACTAAGACAGGTGAGATGTTGATTCCCCGAGGTTCTGACTGCACTCGTTATATTCGTGCATGATATTATCTGTCGTCATGTCACAGGCCCAGAGGTCATCCACCTCCTGTACAGTAAAGTCAGCCGCTTACCCCAACTACGAGACCCTCAGAGGAAATTCAATGCCTTCATCTTTGGCCTCCTGAAGTGAGTACCGATAGGGGCAATCAAGCTTTCACCCATAGATGTAGAGGGGTTGTATCTGACACTAGAGATCATGCGTGTTCCAGGCCAGGATGTTGCAGTGGAGAAGATAGAACACATCATTAGGTCACGCTCTCTAAAGTCCCGTCTTTTTCTCGTTCTAGTATGAAACAGCTGGATGTTTGGGTTCTGCATCTTCATCAGATTTACGGTAAGTGCCCTCTAGCCTTGTGAACATTTCGGGAGGTGCAGGGAGATCCCCCTGTCTTCTCTGTGTGACTCTTGAGCCTGGGCCATATCCAGAACCCACAGTCAGAGGAGTCTCCACAGCAGCTCCCAATCTAGGGTGGTCTGTTGGCAGGTACCCGCTATCATGTGCAGTTCTGTAGGATGTTCCTGCAGAGGAGCTTGGTGGTATCACTCCTTTCATTTCTCGTCCATAGATCAGCTTTCCACGTTTTATCTTCCATCTGGGTTCCTGCCTTTAGCAGCGACATTGCGTTTCGAGTTTCGGGATGAGCTGCTCTTGAGCCTACAGCCCCTGTCTGCGCTCACCTTTCACACTGACCTTCTCTTTGAACATCATCATCTTTCACTACAAGATCTGCCGACCCCTCACAGAGTGCACAGCCCTAGATATGTGTCCGATCACTGGGCTGTCCCTTCCTTACAGAACATACTGGATTTAGGAGGATGGATCACACACAACCTCACGTGGAATGCTGGGAACAAGGCCCCAACTCCTGATAAAGGAAAGCCAGTAGATAGTCCTGGAGATAAGTGCCCCGAAAATGTGCCGCAGCCTGGCACGTCTTCTGTGGACACCTCATCTTCTGGCAGAGTCACTAACAAAGAAACATCCCCAGGTGTTACTCCCAGCAGAGACATGACCAGCAACTGGTGGGGACATCTGAGTCAAGCTTCCCGCATCTACATCCCTGCAAACAGGGAAACACTCAACTTGCCGTCTCTGAAGAAACTGACGAGCTGGATCCCCATGGACAAAGAGCTGAACCAAAGAGCATCTTCCTCAAACAAAAGAGACTTCCCAGAGCAAAGCCTCACCCAGGAGATGACCAGTGTCGGAGATCCCCAAAGCACGGCCAGTGGTAATGAGCAGCAGAAGCAACAGGTGGACACAGAGAATGATAACCTGGGGGCATCTGAGGGTACAACCTGCAGCGCTGGGGCTGAACCGGTTCTCACTGCAATGGATGGCGGCACAGGGAAGCATCCGAACAGTCAGGAGAAGGGGAACTGGCTTGGACAACTGTTTGGAGCAAGTACCGGGCATGGCCGAGAGATGGAAGCAGGAACTTCAAAATCAAGGTAGGAAGGTTTGTTAGGGTTAGTACTTAGAACTGAGGGCCACGGGAAAGCTTTTATAAATCCAAGAGGAAAATGTGAAGGTTCCCATCCATCCAGGTCAGTCACGGAGGTGTCGATTTCATTTGTATGACTGAAGCTATTCAGTGTGCCTAGGTTGAGGTGTGAGAGCTGCACTGTCGCACCTCTGCTCAGGGTTGGCTTCTCCAACTTAGGGCTCATACATACGGCCGTTGCAATCAGCAGGTCCACAATACATGGGCACCAGCCGTGTGCACCCACATCATGGATGCAGACCCATTCACTTGAGGCACGGATCGGAAGCCCACAGAAACACTAGAGAATGCTTCCGTGGGTTTTCTGTTCGTGCCTCCGCACTGCAAAAAAGTAGTGCATGCACTACTTTTTCGCAGTGCAGATAGTTGGATGCAGATCGCGGACCCCATTCAAGTGAAGGGATCTGCATGTGCCGGCCCCACGGTCGGTGGTTGTGCATTGCAGAACGCAATTTGCGGTCTTCGGCATAGGCCTAGCGTGCATGAGGCCTTAACAGAAGTAGCTTCTATTGATTCATTCCACCTTGTGTCTAAGATGTAAACCTCACTGTCATGCAAGTGTCCTATTCTCCTCAGACTTCAGCTCCTTGAAGACTCGGAGCATTCTTCTGCCCCCAGCAATTTCTTTTCACCATTGAAGATCCGTCCTAGTGGCTGTCCTGTGCCCACCACGCTGTCTAACACAGCTCCTTTTACCCTATAGGCGTCCCTCCAGTTGGCTGCCCCCAAATGTCAATGTCTGGAACCTCATTAGGAAGCAGTCCACCCCGGTGAAACCGGATTTCTTCTCGCATGAAGAAGAGGAACCCAGGCAGAGGGACAGCAGTTCATCCCAAAGGTATGTTTGATGTCTTACATAGATGTGACCTCTTTGTCTGCCTGGTGAGAGGTAGTGAAGGGCTGTCTGTAAACACACCTTTCCTCCCACCAGGTCTGTTCGTGCCCTGTGTGACCATGCCGCCTCGGGCGAGGCTCACCTCAGCTTTAAGAAAGGAGATGTTCTGCAGCTGCTCGATACGGTGGACGAGGACTGGATCCAGTGTCGTCATAAAAATGATACTGGTTTGGTACCAGTTGGATACACATCGCTGATCCTATGATCTCGGCGTCTTCTACATATGAGCGCCTTGTATCCGCATCTCAGTATTTGGATCCTTCTCGGGCCCCCAAGAGGCGAGATTTACATGTCGGGGGCCCGTGATCAGCCACCAGTGGCACACTTATGCTCCAGCAGCAGCATCCTGGATTGTGGAAATCACGTGTGACTGCTCCGGGCAAAGTGTGTAATATACATATCGATTATATATTATCACAGTGTGGGGCCCTTGGACTGTACATTGTGGCCCTTGTGGTCGTCTCACTGGTATCTGTATGTAGTATTAATAGATGGATACAGACTGTGGCACAGAGGATGCTGGCTGCCGCCATTTCTCGCCGTTATTCACACACTGACAGCTGGTAGTCGGTCATGGTTGTCAGCGAAAAATCCATGAAAATAAAAGTATGGAATTTAAAGCCACAGCACCGTCTACCACTGAATTACTCCACTTACGTCCAGAGCAGCAGGTCCGTGGGGTCTTATGCTCCTCTCACGTCCAGAGCGGCAGGTCCGTGGGGTCTTATGCTCCTCTCACGTCCAGAGCGGCAGGTCTGTGGGGTCTTATGCTCCTCTCACGTCCAGAGCGGCAGGTCTGTGGGGTCTTATGCTCCTCTCACGTCCAGAGCAGCAGGTCCGTGGTGTCTTAAGCTTCTCTCACGTCCAGAGCAGCAGGTCCGTGGGGTCTTATGCTCCTCTCACGTCCAGAGCAGCAGGTCTGTGGGGTCTTGTGCTCCTCTCACGTCCAGAGAATGCAGGTCAGTGGTGTCTTATGCTCCTCACGTCCAGAGCGGCAGGTCCGTGGGGTCTTATGCTCCTCACGTCCAGAGCGGCAGGTCTGTGGGGTCTTATGCTCCTCTCACATCCAGAGCGGCAGGTCCGTGGGGTCTTATGCTCCTCTCACGTCCAAAGCGGCAGGTCCGTGGGGTCTTATGCTTCTCTCACGTCCAGAGCGGCAGGTCCGTGGGGTCTTAAGCTTCTCTCATGTCCAGAGCGGCAGGTCCGTGGGGTCTTATGCTCCTCTCACGTCCAGAGCGGCATGTCCGTGGGGCCCTTTGCTCCTCTCACGTCCAGAGCGGCAGGTCCGTGGGGTCTTATGCTTCTCTCACGTCCAGAGCGGCAGGTCCGTGGGGTCTTAAGCTTCTCTCACGTCCAGAGCGGCAGGTCCGTGGGGTCTTATGCTCCTCTCACGTCCAGAGCGGCAGGTCCGTGGGGTCTTATGCTCCTCTCACGTCCAGAGCGGCATGTCCGTGGGGCCCTTTGCTCCTCTCACGTCCAGAGCGGCAGGTCCGTGGGGTCTTATGCTCCTCTCACATCCAGAGCGGCAGGTCCGTGGGGTCTTATGCTCCTCTCACATCCAGAGAGTGCAGGTCCGTGGGGTCTTATGCTCCTCTCACGTCCAGAGAGTGCAGGTCCGTGGTGTCTTATGCTCCTCACGTCCAGAGCGGCAGGTCCGTGGGGTCTTATGCGCCTCTCACGTCCAGAGTGCAGGTCCGTGGTGTCTTATGCTCCTCACGTCCAGAGCGGCAGGTCCGTGGGGTCTTATGCGCCTCTCACGTCCAGAGTGCAGGTCCGTGGTGTCTTATGCTCCTCACGTCCAGAGCGGCAGGTCCGTGGGGTCTTATGCTCCTCACGTCCAGAGCGGCAGGTCCGTGGGGTCTTAAGCTTCTCTCATGTCCAGAGCGGCAGGTCCGTGGGGTCTTATGCTCCTCTCACGTCCAGAGAGTGCAGGTCCGTGGTGTCTTATGCTCCTCACGTCCAGAGCGGCAGGTCCGTGGGGTCTTATGCGCCTCTCACGTCCAGAGTGCAGGTCCGTGGTGTCTTATGCTCCTCACGTCCAGAGCGGCAGGTCCGTGGGGTCTTATGCTCCTCTCACGTCCAGAGTGCAGGTCCGTGGTGTCTTATGCTCCTCACGTCCAGAGCGGCAGGTCCGTGGGGTCTTATGCGCCTCTCACGTCCAGAGTGCAGGTCCGTGGTGTCTTATGTGTCACGAACCCGCCCCGAGCTCCCAGACCGCAGTACCTGATCAGACCGGGATCAGATGCCAGCAATCAATCGGGACAAGTTCTGACACTACACACTGTCCAATTTGATCACCCTGCTTCTTACAATCCACCAGATTGCACAGGAGATCAAATTGTGACCGGTTCCTTTTTAGAAATGAAGGAACTTTACAGGGGCCTAGGCTTGGAAGAACTCCTCTCCCACCTACCAGCCCACACACTCATTCACACAGCAAACCCCCACCAATCTGATCTAACCAACCCGATCTGCCAGACCAGACTTGGTGGGACTTGGCGGACACAGAATCCCTCCTGCCACACACACAGGGCCTTCAAGGAAACCTACAACCCAGGCGCAGACCTCTCCTCTAAGAGGCTGCTGTCCTCACTGTTGTCCGTGGGATCAATTACCCCACACACCTCGGTCTATTATATACCTGGTACTGAGACCGCACACAGAGTCTCAGCATGTACACAGAGGATACCCCACTATCCACACTTCACACAGAAGCTATGGTCACAGACTTACAATCAGACATCCACAGTCACCTTCAGAGAAAGATTGGCATTTAAAGCAAACAGGTAGCTGAAAATTAGGAACTCTAATTGCCTCAAAAATATTGCCCGTGCTGGGTTAAGAAAAGGTTTTAATAAACATAAAGATATTACTAAAAAACAGAAGCATACAGATATATACAGAGAACAGTTTTAAAATAAAGGGATAAATGAAGACTGGCAGCTTACGTTACTCACACAGAGACTGCAGCTATCAGGTCCTGAGGCAAGACGTGAAACACGGATCCTCATTCAATCAGATTGACCTCAAAATGGGGAACACAGTACAATCTGCTCTGTCCAATTTATGAGGACTGGTCCAGGCAGTCTGTAAGCCGACCTGTAGGCGGGACACATGGGTGGGCTGTGAGGTTTATGACCTGTCAGTCCCACTGAAATCTGGTCTGAAATTGATTTCTGCCCATAACTCGGCACAGGAGAACGCCCGTCCGATGATTGTGGGCTCATTTTTCAGCTCTCAGGGTTGGGGTCACAGAGGTACCAAACATGGGGTGTCCACGTGGCCCCAATCAGGAGAACCGATTTCCTGATCCAGGGTTATCACAAGTGGGTGGTTCTTGATATGAGCCTAACCAACATTTCTTGACTGTTACAATGGCATAGGTCAACAACCTCTATTGAGCGGTATATTCGAGTTATGACCAGAATATGATTTTTGGATTCTTCTGGTGACAGGGAGAGCTGCTCGCCCCCCTCCCTCCGGGATGCACTCAGCTTGCTCCTATCGTAAAGTAATAAACCTCTTTCAAGTCTGTTTATATAAAGTGTCCTGGAGGCCACCGACCGTTGTCACCTCTAGGTCAGAGGCCAGGAACTAAGGAGTTTATGGCTGTGGTCTGGTTTTGAATGTAGGGAGAGACCTTATAGGCCTGGGGTTGACATGAGGTAAATTCAGGAAACATGGCTGCCATGGAAAACCATAATCCATATTCCTCATACCTCACATTATGCTCCTCACGTCCAGAGCGGCAGGTCCGTGGGGGTCTTACACTCTGCTCACGTCCAGAGCTACTGATCGTTGTGACTATGACCTCCCATACGGCTTATCCACAATATTGGGAGCGGTAGCTCTCATACACTATGTCTCTCACGGAGCAACAGAGTAGGATCGGTGTTGGAATGCCTGTGACGGGGCTGCAGTTCTGGATGTGACTGTAGGATAATACCATCACGCAGAGTTTTCACATTATGGCAAGGCAAGAGCCTTGTCCTATATAGGACTGTCATAGGGTTGGAGTGGTCAGGCAGGGGACACAGACAGGACACGGGGCCCCTGGGGGCCATGTGAAGGAACACAGGAGAGTAGAGGGGTTTTGTTGCGTTTAATAGCAGCCTCTGAGGCTGAGGACGGCGGTTACATGGTGCACACACATTAACATCCACTACGTCGTACACGTCTCCTCAGAAAAATCAATTAGCAGCAAATTACAGAGGCGGGGCGAGCCCACGCAGGAGGAGGGGCCTGACCGCCGCCTAAAAACCATTCAGAGTTATGAGAAAACAACCAGAAGTGACAAATCTACAAAAAACACAACACACACAAAAAATATATCGCCATCGAGAGCCAGCCTGTGATTGTCTGCACCAGCGTGGGAAGGTGCAGGGGGTGTGGCCTGCAGTGCACCCGGGGGAGTATCCCACACTCAGGCTGCCCACGCTCAACACTAAGAAAATATGCAAAACACATCTGTCGCCTTTTTTCTTTTTTAATAAAATATTTTTTTTTTTTTACTGAAATGACTTTGTGCTCCGGCCGGGACGAGCGGTTCATCCAGGCGGGCGCTGCCGCTCATCGTATTGCTTTACACCCATGGAACTTGGCACCGTATTATTCCCACAATCTTTCCTTCTTTTATAAGGACAGGAAACGACTGTTAAGCTTTGCTTTATTTACAACCGCCAGCCCCGGGGCGTCCTTCTTCCTGGGTGCTGGCAGGTTCGCGGGGGCCCCTCCTTTTAGTGTGTGGTGGCCTCCTGCTGTTGGGGTGCATGTCTCTTGTCCTGCTGGGTAAAGTGCAGCTTGGAGGACATGTGGGGAGGTTGGGTAAAGTGCTGACGTCTGCCGCCATTCAACTGGTGCCACACCGTTCACAAGGACAAGCCATCAGCCAACCGCTAATGTAAACAGCAGTGAGAAGAAGCTGCCATATGCCCGCTGATCTCCTTTACATTCAGCCACCGGTAGCAGCCTATTGTGAGACAGCCGAGGATTGTGGGTACTTAGTGTAAGGGGGCCCTCTGCTGCAATGAGACGGGGAGCACAGAGCAGCAGTGGTGGCCTCCCCGCCCCAGTCTTCTCTCCAGCACAGTCACAGGTCATTTTCTGAAGATGCACTCGGGGAGGTTAAGAGTTCTGCGTCGGAGCTTCCGGCATGGACCCTCCTCCAGGAGATAAGTGACATCAATGGCTGCAGAGAAAAGAGACCAGTCATCACCAGAACACAGCCCCTCATAAAAAAAACAGTATGGCGGCCATCAAACCTCACAACAGGAGGGATCATTCCTGCAGGGGGCCATCGTCCACACTGCAGGATGCTCTGCGGACAGGGTGGGGGCTCGTTCCTGCAGAGCGCCATCGTCCACACTGCAGGATGCTCTGCGGACAGGGTGGGGGCTTGTTCCTGCAGAGCGCCATCGTCCACACTGCAGGATGCTCTGAGGACAGGGTGGGGGCTCATTCCTGCAGAGCGCCATCGTCCACACTGCAGGATGCTCTGAGGACAGGGTGAGGGCTCATTCCTGCAGAGCACCATCGTCCACACTGCAGGAGGCTCTAAAGACAGGGTGGGGGCTCATTCCTGCAGAGCGCCATCGTCCACACTGCAGGATGCTCTGAGGACAGGGTGGGGGCTCATTTCTGCAGAGCGCCATCGTCCACACTGCAGGATGCTCTGAGGACAGGGTGAGGGCTCATTCCTGCAGAGCGCCATCGCCCACACTGCAGGATGCTCTGCGGACAGGGTGAAGGCTCGTTCCTGCAGAGCACCATCGTCCACACTGCAGGATGCTCTGAGGACAGGCTGAGGGCTCGTTCCTGCAGAGCGCCATCGCCCACACTGCAGGATGCTCTGAGGACAGGCTGAGGGCTCATTCCTGCAGAGCGCCATCGCCCACACTGCAGGATGCTCTGCGGACAGGGTGGGGGCTCTTTCCTACAGAGCGCCATCGTCCACAGTGCAGGATGCTCTGAGGACAGGGTGGGGGCTCGTTCCTGCAGAGCGCCATCGCCCACACTGCAGGATGCTCTGCGGACAGGCTGAGGGCTCGTTCCTGCAGAGCGCCATAGGTCCATACTGCAGGATGCTCTGAGGACAGGGTGGGGGCTCATTCCTGCAGAGCGCTCTGAGGACAGGGTGAAGGGTAAATCTTGAGGGCAGAGACACTTACCGTTCTTCCCCGGAAGTTTCTCCAGAAGTTGGAGAAGTATTCGGTTGAGCTTGTCTCTCTTGGCTTGCCGATGTTCATGGGGGGAGCACAGGCGTGGGGGGCAGTTGTTGTCCTCTGCTGTACAGTTCTTGCTCACTTCGGCCTGCGGGGAGGCTGGAATTTCTGTAGCAGGGGCGTCACTAGTCACCATTAGGTCCTCCATGACGGGCTCCGCCTGCTGCAGGTCTGCTGATACTTTTGGTCGCTCCGATTTCCAAGATGACCTGTGAAGGGAGCAGTGGGTGTCAGGAGAAGCCATACTGCAGTCTACAGGATTATGAGAGGATGCTGCCACTCTCTCACCTGCCACCGTTCCGCTTGTAGTTATCTGGCACATAATGAGGCTGGAAAGAAAAGATGGAGAACAGGTCAGAATGGCTTTTGATAAGACGGCGGACACCAACGGGGCCACAATCACTCACTGAGAAATCCCGCTTTGGGGTCAGCTTCTTGGGGAAGTGGTCGAAGGCGTAGTTCTTGGTGCAGACCGGGAAGCGGTTGCGATGGATTTTGTAGAACAAGTGGGCGGATTTATCCAGACGATAGTCGCAGATATAAACGTCCTGTTCTTTAATTCCCTTTGGACGCCCTGTAATAAAGAGAAGGTCACAACTGGCGGGTGGCACTGTGGGGGTCCTCCAGCATCACTCGTCCCCTCCTTACCCTTGCAGTAGGTGTACAGATCCAGGACGCAGCAGGTGCCGACCACGGCCTCCAGAGGGATGATCTCATACATCGGCACGCGGAACAGCTCGTTGTGGTAGAACTTGCGGGATGGCGAGTGATGCGTCTCGTGTGGCCGGAAGTAATGGTGACCAAAGGCAAAACGCTCTCCCCTGCGGAGAGAAGGTCAGTGAGTGGGGGCAACGAGACGCTTGAGCACTGCACAGAGGTCAAGCCCATACTTCTCGTTCTTCCACAGCTTCTCTATCCGGAAGATGTCCAGCTTGTCGCGGTTAACATATGACAGCAGGCGGTAGGACTGTCTCACAGGCTGTCCATCCACGGTACGGCGGCTGTCCCGCATCAGATAGACGCAGTCACCTGACAAACACACAAGCTGATTAGAGCCACCCGCACATCTCCCACATCTACTACTACTCTCATCATACATCTACCTTGCCGAAGGAGGAGCTCATCACGCAAAAGGCAGATAAAGTAGATAAATCCGGGCTGAGCGTACGGGGGACATGGAATCATGGGAACTTCCTGGAAGTAAAGAGCACAACATGACGGGGGGCGGAGCCATTATGGCCGGACAACAAGATGGTGGACACCATCACTCACCCTGTCCACAGGCCGAGGGTCACACTGCTCGCATAGGTAATGCTCCACGTCTGAGGTCACGCCCATACAGTCACAATGCTGCCATACCTGCCAGAAATAAACCCGTCACTAGTTATACAGGAGGACAGTCAACATGTCCGCATAAGATCTGTGCACTGCTGGCACCGCTACGCCTTTACACACCCGTAATACACACACTCCACCCCCTGGACGCCCATCACACACACCCTCCATTATCAGTCCGCTTGTCACACACACACTCCACCCCCTGCACACCTGTCACATACATTCCACCCCCTGCAAGCCCGTCACACGCACACTCCATCCGCGGAACGCCCGTCACACGCACACTCCATTCGCGGTACGGCCGTCACACGCACACTCCATCCGCGGTACGCTCGTCACACGCACACTCCATCCGCGGTACGCCCGTCACACGCACACTCCATTCGCGGTACGCTCGTCACACGCACACTCCATCCGCGGTACGCTCGTCACACGCACACTCCATCCGCGGTACGCTCGTCACACGCACACTCCATCCGCGGTACGCTCGTCACACGCACACTCCATCCGCGGTACGCTCGTCACACGCACACTCCATCCGCGGTACGCTCATCACACGCACACTCCATCCGCGGTACACTCACCATACACTTCTCACACTGAATCATCAGTCCTTCGTCCTTGTAGAGGCCACAGATACAGCGTATGATATCATCCTCTTTCTCATGGCCTCCGTCCTTATCGTACATAGAGGTCTCGCTGCTGTCTGCTTCACTAGCCGTCTCCCCCATGATCTCATCGATCTGTGCGGCAGACTCGTGGCGAGCACTGTAATACGCCTTCCGGAGCCTGCACACATCTCTGCCAATTGAGGACTTCCTCCCATGGTATTTCTGAAATGAAGGTGAGATTTTATTTACTAGGTGCGTTCAGGTAAAGCAGTCACCTGTCCTGTATGACACTTACCTCTGCGTTACGGAAAACTTTTAACATGTCTGTGTCAAAGGCTTCAACTGTCTTATAGCATCCACTCAGAATCTGCTTCTCAATTGTCAGCAAATCTAGAGGCTCGCCAACCTTCTCATAGTAGTAAGGGTTCCTGTCACAGACAGAGCGACCGATGTAAAAACACTACAGGGTGGAGGACCTAAGAGGGCGGTCCCCCTCTGCAATCAATGGATGAGATATAGAAACACCGCGACCAGATAGAAAGTGACCCCTCTACTACCATCTATACAGATAATAGAGGGCGGCTCCCCTCCACTACCACCATCTATACAGATAATAGAGGGCGGCTCCCCTCCACTACCACCATCTATACAGATAATAGAGAGCGTCTACCCTCCACTACCACCATCTATACAGATAATAGAGAGCGGCTCCCCTCCACTACCACCATCTATACAGATAATAGAGAGCGGCTCCCCTCCACTACCACCATCTATACAGATAATAGAGAGCGGCTCCCCTCCACTACCACCATCTATACAGATAATAGAGAGCGGCTCCCCTCCACTACCACCATCTATACAGATAATAGAGCGGCTCCCTCCACTACCACCATCTATACAGATAATAGAGAGCGGCTCCCTCCACTACCACCATCTATACAGATAATAGAGGGCGGCTCCCTCCACTACCACCATCTATACAGATAATAGAAGCGGCTCCTCACTACCACCATCTATAGATAATGAGAGCGGCTCCTCCACTACCACCATCTATAGAGATAATAGAGAGCGGCCCCCCTCCACTACCACCATCTATACAGATAATAGAGAGCGGCCCCCCTCCACTACCACCATCTATACAGATAATGGAGAGCGGCTCCCCTCCACTACCACCATCTATACAGATAATGGAGAGCGGCTCCCCTCCACTACCACCATCTATACAGATAATAGAGAGCGGCTCCCCTCCACTACCACCATCTATACAGATAATAGAGAGCGGCTCCCCTCCACTACCACCATCTATACAGATAATAGAGAGCGGCTCCCCTCCACTACCACCATCTATACAGATAATGGAGAGCGGCTCCCTCACTACCACCATCTATACAGATAATAGAGAGCGGCTCCCCTCCACTACCACCATCTATAGAGATAATAGAGAGCGGCCCCCCTCCACTACCACCATCTATACAGATAATAGAGGGCGGCTCCCCTCCACTACCACCATCTATACAGATAATAGAGGGCGGCTCCCCTCCACTACCACCATCTATAGAGATAATAGAGAGCGGCTCCCCTCCACTACCACCATCTATACAGATAATAGAGAGCGGCTCCCCTCCACTACCACCATCTATACAGATAATAGAGAGCGGCCCCCCTCCACTACCACCATCTATACAGATAATAGAGAGCGGCCCCCCTCCACTACCACCATCTATACAGATAATAGAGAGCGGCTCCCCTCCACTACCACCATCTATACAGATAATAGAGGGCGGCCCCCTGCTATCACCATCTGTAACCCTCTCTTTCCGATTCTTACTTCTTCCGGGGAGGGAGGCTGAGCAGCGGAGCGGCAAGGCTTCGGTCCATGGAATCTGTGTGATAAGTAGAAGAGATACAGGGTGAGCTCCTGATCAGTACCGCCCACCGAGCAGGATCAGTAAGGAGGTCATATGAATGATGAGTGGAGTAGATGAGACACCTGCTAACATTACCCTGCCAATGTGTATGGGCAGCGTGCGTGTCTCTACAGATAGACGTGTAGTGTGTCTATACAGATAGACGTGTAGTGTGTCTATACAGATAGACGGGTAGTGTGTCCGTACAGATAGACGTGTAGTGTGTCTATACCGATAGACGGGTAGTGTGTCTATACAGATAGACGTGTAGTGTGTGTATACAGATAGACGGGTAGTGTGTCTATACAGATAGACGTGTAGTGTGTGTATACAGATAGACGGGTAGTGTGTCTGTACAGATAGACGGGTAGTGTGTCTATACAGATAGACGGGTAGTGTGTCTATACAGATAGACGTGTAGTGTGTCTGTACAGATAGGCGTGTAGTGTGTGTATACAGATAGGCGGGTAGTGTGTCTGTACAGATAGGCGGGTAGTGTGTCTGTACAGATAGACGGGTAGTGTGTCTATACAGATAGGCGGGTAGTGTGTCTGTACAGATGGACGGGTAGTGTGTCTATACAGATAGACGGGTAGTGTGTCTGTACAGATAGACGGGTAGTGTGTCTATACAGATAGACGTGTAGTGTGTCTGTACAGATAGACGGGTAGTGTGTCCGTACAGATAGACGGTAGTGTGTCTATACAGATAGACGGGTAGTGTGTCCATACAGATAGACGGGTAGTGTGTCTATACAGATAGACGGGTAGTGTGTCTGTACAGATAGGCGGGTAGTGTGTCTGTACAGATAGACGGGTAGTGTGTCTGTACAGATAGACGGGTAGTGTGTCTGTACAGATAGACGGGTAGTGTGTCTGTACAGATAGACGGGTAGTGTGTCTGTACAGATAGACGGGTAGTGTGTCTGTACAGATAGACGGGTAGTGTGTCTGTACAGATAGACGGGTAGTGTGTCTGTACAGATAGACGTGTAGTGTGTGTATACAGATAGACGGGTAGTGTGTCTGTACAGATAGACGTGTAGTGTGTCTGTACAGATAGACGGGTAGTGTGTCTATACAGATAGACGTCTAGTGTGTGTCCATACAGATAGACGGGTAGTGTGTCTATACCAGTGATGGGCAACGTGCGGCTCTCCAGCTGTTGCAGAACTACAACTCCCAGCATGCAAAGCCTGTCTATAGCTATCAGCCTACTGCAGGGCATGGTGGGAGTTGTAGTTTAGCAACAGCTGGAGAGCCGCACGTTGCCCATCACTGGTCTATACAGATAGACGTGTAGTGTGTCTATACAGATAGACGTGTAGTGTGTCTGTACAGATAGACGTGTAGTGTGTCTATACAGATAGACGTGTAGTGTGTCTATACAGATAGACGGGTAGTGTGTCTGTACAGATAGACGGGTAGTGTGTCTATACAGATAGACGGTAGTGTGTCTGTACAGATAGACGGGTAGTGTGTCTGTACAGATAGACGGGTAGTGTGTGTATACAGATAGACGGTAGTGTGTCTGTACAGATAGACGTGTAGTGTGTGTATACAGATAGACGTGTAGTGTGTCTATACAGATAGACGGGTAGTGTGTCTATACAGATAGACGGGTAGTGTGTCTGTACAGATAGACGGGTAGTGTGTCTGTACAGATAGACGTGTAGTGTGTGTATACAGATAGACGTATAGTGTGTGTATACAGATAGACGTATAGTGTGTCTGTACAGATAGACGGTAAGACGGTAGTGTGTCTGTACAGATAGACGGGTAGTGTGTCTATACAGATAGACGGGTAGTGTGTCCGTACAGATAGACGGGTAGTGTGTCTATACAGATAGACGGGTAGTGTGTCCGTACAGATAGACGGGTAGTGTGTCTATACAGATAGACGGTAAGACGGTAGTGTGTCTGTACAGATAGACGTGTAGTGTGTCTATACAGATAGACGGGTAGTGTGTGCATACAGATAGACGGGTAGTGTGTCTATACAGATAGACGTGTAGTGTGTCTATACAGATAGACGGGTAGTGTGTCCGTACAGATAGACGGTAGTGTGTCTTTACAGATAGACGTGTAGTGTGTCTATACAGATAGACGGGTAGTGTGTCTATACAGATAGACGGGTAGTGTGTCCGTACAGATAGACGGTAGTGTGTCCGTACAGATAGACGTGTAGTGTGTGTATACAGATAGACGTGTAGTGTGTGTATACAGATAGACGTGTAGTGTGTGTATACAGATAGACGGGTAGTGTGTGTATACAGATAGACGTGTAGTGTGTGTATACAGATAGACGTGTAGTGTGTCCGTACAGATAGACGGGTAGTGTGTGTATACAGATAGACGGGTAGTGTGTCTATACAGATAGACGTGTAGTGTGTCTATACAGATAGAGGTCTAGTGTGTGTATACAGATAGACGTGTAGTGTGTGTATACAGATAGACGTGTAGTGTGTCTGTACAGATAGACGGGTAGTGTGTCCATACAGATAGACGGTAGTGTGTCCGTACAGATAGACGTGTAGTGTGTGTATACAGATAGACGTGTAGTGTGTGTATACAGATAGACGTGTAGTGTGTGTATACAGATAGACGGAGTAGTGTGTATACAGATAGGCGTGTAGTGTGTGTATACAGATAGACGTGTAGTGTGTGTATACAGATAGACGTGTAGTGTGTCCGTACAGATAGACGGGTAGTGTGTGTATACAGATAGACGTGTAGTGTGTCTATACAGATAGAGGTCTAGTGTGTCTATACAGATAGACGTGTAGTGTGTGTATACAGATAGACGTGTAGTGTGTGTATACAGATAGACGTGTAGTGTGTCTGTACAGATAGACGGGTAGTGTGTCCATACAGATAGACGTGTAGTGTGTGTATATAGATAGACGTCTAGTGTGTCTATACAGATAGAGGTCTAGTGTGTGTATATAGATAGACGTCTAGTGTGTGTATATAGATAGACGTCTAGTGTGTCTATACAGATAGACGTGTAGTGTGTGTATACAGATAGACGTGTAGTGTGTGTATATAGATAGACGTGTAGTGTGTCTATACAGATAGAGGTCTAGTGTGTGTATATAGATAGACGTCTAGTGTGTGTATATAGATAGACGTCTAGTGTGTCTATACAGATAGAGGTCTAGTGTGTGTATATAGATAGACGTCTAGTGTGTCTATACAGATAGACGGGTAGTGTGTCCATACAGATAGACGTGTAGTGTGTCTGTACAGATAGACGTGTAGTGTGTCTGTACAGATAGACGTCTAGTGTGTCTATACAGATAGACGGGTAGTGTGTCCATACAGATAGACGTGTAGTGTGTCTGTACAGATAGACGTGTAGTGTGTGTATACAGATAGACGGGTAGTGTGTCTGTACAGATAGACGGGTAGTGTGTCTATACAGATAGACGTGTAGTGTGTCTGTACAGATAGACGTCTAGTGTGTCTATACAGATAGACGGGTAGTGTGTCCATACAGATAGACGTGTAGTGTGTCTGTACAGATAGACGTCTAGTGTGTCTATACAGATAGACGGGTAGTGTGTCTATACAGATAGAGGTCTAGTGTGTATATCTATATATAAGTGTAGTGTGTATGAGTGCACACATACATGGGTGTATGTATATGTGGACAAGCACCTTTAGAGCAGATAATCCCATCACAGATCTCCTTAAATATCTGGGCCAGCCGCGCAGCCCGTGCCACCTCAATGTTCTCCTCCGCAGCCGCTAACCTCCGAGTGCGTACAGAGCGCGATGTCTGCAGAGCAGCAAACTGGGTCATAAAGACATCTACAAAACAGGCGCAAAGAATATTAGTGGAGGAGCCATGTACAGAGGAGGAGGCGGAACTGCCAGAACAGTGCCTCACCGGACTTAATGTTCCCGTCGTCTCTGCACACGCTGCTCCAGCGGCTGTACAGCGAGGACGAGCTCCCATCATCCTTCACCTCCTCGTGCCTCCGCCGCGTCTTTTCCCAGTTCCTCACCAAGAAAACACGATGCCTCAACACAAAGTTCCTGAAAAGACAGAAGCGATGGAAGGGCCATCGGGCACACAGGGATGTAGTGATCGGGCAGACTGGGATGGAGTGACCGGGCACACTGAGAGGTACTGACCGGGCACACTGAGAGGTACTGACCGGGCACACTGAGATGTACTGACCGGGCACACTGAGATGTACTGACTGGGCACATATGGATGAAGTGATTGGACAAACTGAGATGTACTGACCGGGCACATATGGATGAAGTGATTGGACAAACTGAGATGTACTGACCGGGCACACTGAGATGTACTAGGGTAGTGATTCTGGGGACACACACCAGATTCTCACCTTTCCCTGTTGGACATCGGCTTCATCTGTAGCTGGGGGCAGAGGCGGTTAGCAGAGCTTATGTTGTCACTGCGCTCCTCAATCAGGTGACCTCTCTGCAGAAAGAGGGAAGAAACCAGATGATGTCATCCTGTACCCCCTCTGGACCCCGCCCATAGTGACGCACAACAACACTCACCCTCCTCTTCAGCCGATGCTTAGATTTCCTCTTTTCCTTAGAGCGGCCAGCTCTCCGGTGGGAGGATAGGTGTCCGGCCTTGTGGCTCATACCATTTACCCGCTGACTCTTCCCCCCGATGATCCCGCGACACTGCTCAAAGCCGCACTTACAGAGTTGCTGCGAGAAAACGGAGTTTACAATCCCCAGGATCTGACAATCAAATCCCCCGTGTCCTGTACACCGCCATGCGGCTCACTCACCTGCTTCTCCATATTGAAGGAATGGAAGTTGTAGTCGTAGGTCAGCTCGGTCCCAGCGGGCATGTCCTTCAGGGCGTACAGTCCGATCCGATAAACGCCGTTCACAGACCTGGGTAATGTACACACGTAATCTTTGGGCCACACATCCCGGACACCGGGATCCCCCACCATACACCTCGGACACCAGGCCTCCTCCACACACACAAACCAGACACCACCAGAGCCACCCACCATACACCAGCACCCCCCCCCCCACCGGGGCCACCAGGGCCCCCCATCACACGCTGGACACCAGGGCCCCTGCTCACCACTTCTGCATCTCACAGTTGGGGTCACAGCTGTGGTTGATAAAGCGGGCCTCGTTGCCCATGCGGTAGCTGTCGATCACCATGCCGCTGTCCAGGCTCAGGCAGTAGTGGTCACTGTGGTTGTGGTACTGCTCAATCATCCGGTTCCTAGTCACAAGGGCATGACAGGGTTACCACTACTCCCATCATTCATCACCTCCCCATGTATGGCAAGCCCCCTGAGAGGTACCTGAACTCCTGCTCGCTCACCACCTCGCCCAGATACTCGATGATGAACTGCGAGGCTTTCAGCGGCTCCTTGGTGCGGATGCCCCACCCTTTGCCCTCGGCCCGGAAGCGTTCCAGACACTGCACCCACTCGTGCCTCTGGATCCTCTGGTTGTTGCACCGCTCTCCGCATGGACACGTGTTAGGAGAACACTCCGCAAAGATCATCCTACGAGTGAAGGCAAGCATGTCAGCAAAAGGCCCTAAGCCCACCCCGGGGCCCCGCTACTTGACTCGAGAGCCCACCGGTTCAGGCAGTCCTCGGCACAGCCCTGCTCCTCCTGGTTCTGCGGCCACCTGCAGTTACAGGTGGTGGCCTCGTATCCAGACAGCGGCTTCACGTCCACGTAGACGTCTACAAGGAGAAGAACATGGAGGAAACAGGAGACACGGGGGCGTGGTGGTGGGGGGTCGTGGACGCTGCACACTTACTAGAACGGATCTTCTTGTAGAGCGGAACATCGGGCTTCTTGTACAACTACAAGAGACGGAGGGGAGAAGTGAGCAACAGCGGGAAACAGCACCACCAGCCCCCGAGAGCCCCTGCACCCACCTGATTGTGCTTCCATTGCCACAGAATGTCATAAGGAAGCTGGAAGTCGCAACGCTTGTGTCGCAGATACTTCCCTGAAACACAGGAGCAAAACGCATCAAGACTGGGAGACAGCTCAGCGCTTTATTCAGAGGTCAGACAGCTGCCAGAGCGAGCCCAGCGCTCTAATAAGAGGTCAGACAGCTGCCAGAGCGAGCCGTGCGCTCTAGTCAAAGGTCAGACTGCTGCCAGAGCCAGTCCAGCACTCTAATCAGAGGTCAGACAGATGCCAGAGCGAGCCCTGCGCTCTAATCAAAGGTCAGACAGCTGCCAGAGCGAGCCCTGCGCTCTAATCAGGTCAGACAGCTGCCAGAGCAAGCCCTGCACTCTAATCAAAGGTCAGAAAGCTGCCAGAGCGAGCCCAGCACTCTAATCAGAGGTCAAACAGATGCCAGAGCGAGCCCTGCGCTCTAATCAAAGGTCAGACAGCTGCCAGAGTGAGCCTTGCGCTCTAGTCAAAGGTCAGACTGCTGCCAGAGCCAGTCCAGCACTCTAATCAGAGGTCAGACAGATGCCAGAGCGAGCCCTGCGCTCTAATCAAAGGTCAGACAGCTGCCAGAGCAAGCCCTGCGCTCTAATCAGGTCAGACAGCTGCCAGAGCGAGCTCTGCACTCTAATCAAAGGTCAGAAAGCTGCCAGAGCGAGCCCAGCGCTCTAATCAGAGGTCAGACAGATGCCAGAGTGAGCCCTGCGCTCTAATCAGAGGTCAGACGGCTGCCATAGCAAGCACACGGCGGTCTCACACACACACTTCCGAGCAGTTAGCCCTCAGCTGAGACGTCTCAATTCTTGGCAGGTTCTGGGAGACGTCTCGATCTGCTGGGAATCAGCTTTTTCTTCGATGACCTCACTGACTCAAACAAAGGGCTCATTCAGTAGCGGTGGCGGCACGCCATCAGCCAAGGACAGAATGTGGGCGAGCCCCTAAGGTGCCAGCTGCACCAGCGCCATGTCCGGTACGGGCAGCACTCACCGATATGTATGGGTGCCGGCAGGAGGCCGTACTCATGCTCCCGGGGGACGTACTCCAGCTTCTCCTTCTTCAGCTGCATCAGGCGGCTCTTTGGGCTGCAAAACATGGAAAAAAGACATGACACACTGAAACGCTTCACCAGAAGTGAGAAGAGCAGAGATGAGAAGCTACATAACAAGGAGGCAAAAGAACTTCCCAAGAGATGGCTCTGTGGTACAGCTGACACAGTGGTAAAGAGAACCGGTCACTACGAGGACACCTCACAGCTACAGCGGACACAGTGGTAAAGAGAACTGGTCACTACGAGGACACTTCACCACTACAGCTGACACAATGGTAAAGAGGACCTGTCACTACGAGGACACCTCACCACTACAGATGACATAGTGGTGAAGAGGACCTGTCACTACGAGGACACCTCACCACTACAGCTGACACAGTGGTAAAGAGAACTGGTCACTACGAGGACACCTCACCACTACAGCTGACACAGTGGTAAAGAGGACCGGTCACTACGAGGACACCTCACCACTACAGCTGACACAATGGTAAAGAGGACCTGTCACTACGAGGACACCTCACCACTACAGATGACATAGTGGTGAAGAGGACCTGTCACTACGAGGACACCTCACCACTACAGCTGACACAGTGGTAAAGAGAACTGGTCACTACGAGGACACCTCACCACTACAGCTGACACAGTGGTAAAGAGAACTGGTCACTACGAGGACACCTCACCACTACAGCGGACACAGTGGTAAAGAGAACTGGTCACTACGAGGACACCTCACCACTACAGCTGACACAGTGGTAAAGAGAACTGGTCACTACGAGGACACCTCACCACTCCAGCTGACACAGTGGTAAAGAGAACTGGTCACTACGAGGACACCTCACCACTACAGATGACATAGTGGTGAAGAGGACCTGTCACTACGAGGACACCTCACCACTACAGCTGACACAGTGGTAAAGAGGACTGGTCACTACGAGGACACCTCACCACTACAGCTGACACAATGGTAAAAAGGACCTGTCACTACGAGGACACCTCACCACTACAGATGACATAGTGGTGAAGAGGACCTGTCACTACGAGGACACCTCACCACTACAGCTGACACAGTGGTGAAGAGGACCTGTAGGACATCGATGTTGGGAGGGGTCAGGAGGTCCCGGACACATAATCCTGTATCTTGCCCGGGACATGACATGTGTACAGGATTGTGGAAGGCCACACAACGCTAGGACACGTACTCAATGGTTTTATAAACATCTGAGAAGAGGCCAGCTTTCTGGAATTTCTTCTTGGGAGGACGAGCCAGCTTCTTCTCTCGCTGCACCAGGGGTGGCAGGTGGCAGGATCTAGTGGGGTCACACACTTCATGGTCAGGATCACGACTGGAGGAGATGTCTCCAAGGAGAAGCTCGGCCACACTGCAACAGAAAGAAAATTAGAGGAGCGGTCGTGTGTGACTGGTGGAGGACTGGAGGGCACAGAGTCCTCTGTACCTGGTAGCGGTCTCCTGCTCATCATCACTTCTCTGCCGTTTCCTCGGTGTCTTCTCCAGCTCTAGGTGCTTCCTCTTCCACCCTTTGCGATGCTCGTTCAGACTCACGCCCTGAACTACGGCCTCTATAACATCAGTAACAGTGTCGGCCCTTGCACCACCGTCTCGCTCACCGATTGTGCAGGAGATCAGTGGCAGAGGGAGCCCCTCCTCCACGGGGTACTTGCGGGGTCTCCCAGGCCTTCTCTTCACGATGTTGTTTCCTGTTCGAGACTGCCTCTGCAGTTTCTTTGCTTTCAGGATCTTATTGACGTGGTCCAGGTTCTTCTTGGAGGCCAGGATCTTGTTGTAGTTGTACATCCTCCGCGCCTGCTTGTGTATGGCCTCCACTACGCTCCTCTTCAGGCTGTGAGTGGAGTAGTCAGAGGACGTGGCTGGACCATCCATGGAGGGCTCCAGAGGCGTGGAGTCTGTCCTGCCCTGGCTCCTCTCCCGGCTTAGCACTCTAGCTGGGCTGGAGGACGCAGACACTGGGGTGTTGGCGGTGAGGACAGCGTCCATCGCCTTGTCCAGCGCACTTTGCTTCTCTCCAAGGCAGCTCCTCTGCAGCAGGCCATCCCCAGACTCTTCACCTGTGGAGCTGTGTCTTGTGCCTCGCAACGGAACCCCCAGGACTGGAAAGAGACGTCCATGATACAAATGACATGTGACAACAGAGGGGGGCGTCCAGGAGAGCCTACACGACCTCGCCGGGCATCTGCACGAGGTCAGAGGGAACACTCTCCTGTCCAGGTGTCTGCTATAAGTGGGGCGGCAATATCAGACACAACCAAGGACAAGGGGGTGCTGTGTGGCAGGAAAAAACAGAAGCTCCCCATTGATCCCATCCAGCAGGAGCCCCCCGAGGAGAGGAGCAGCCACCCCCATCCAGCAGGAGCCCCCCGAGGAGAGGAGTAGCCACCCCCATCCAGCAGGAGCCCCCCGAGGAGAGGCGCAGCAACTCCCATCCAGCAGGAGCCCCCCGAGGAGAGGAGCAGCCACCCCCATCCAGCAGGAGCCCCCCGAGGAGAGGAGTAGCCACCCCCATCCAGCAGGAGCCACCCGAGGAGAGGCGCAGCCACTCCCATCCAGCAGGAGCCCCCCGAGGAGAGGAGCAACCACCCCCATCCAGCAGGAGCCCCCCGAGGAGAGGAGCAGCCACCCCCATCCAGCAGGAGCCCCCAAAGGAGAGGAGCAGCCACCCCCATCCAGCAGGAGCCCCCGAGGAGAGGAGCAGCCACCCCCATCCAGCAGGAGCCCCCAAAGGAGAGGAGCAGCCACCCCCATCCAGCAGGAGCCCCGAGGAGAGGAGCAGCCACCCCCATCCAGCAGGAGCCCCCGAGGAGAGGAGCAGCCACCCCCATCCAGCAGGAGCCCCCGAGGAGAGGAGCAGCCACCCCCATCCAGCAGGAGCCCCCGAGGAGAGGAGCAGCCACCCCCATCCAGCAGGAGCCCCCCGAGGAGAGGAGCAGCCACCCCATCCAGCAGGAGCCCCCGAGGAGAGGAGCAGCCACCCCATCCAGCAGGAGCCCTCGAGGAGAGGAGCAGCCACCCCATCCAGCAGGAGCCCCCGAGGAGAGGAGCAGCCACTCCCGAGGAGAAGAGCAGCCACTCATCCAGCAGGAGCCCCCGAGGAGAGGAGCAGCCACCCCATCCAGCAGGAGCCCCCGAGGAGAGGAGCAGCCACCCCATCCAGCAGGAGCCCCCGAGGAGAGGAGCAGCCACCCTCATCCAGCAGGAGCCCCCGAGGAGAGGAGCAGCCACCCCCATCCAGCAGGAGCCCCCAAGGAGAGGAGCAGCCACCCCCATCCAGCAGGAGCCCCCGAGGAGAGGAGCAGCCACCCCCATCAAGCAGGAGCCCCCAAGGAGAGGAGCAGCCACCCCCATCCAGCAGGAGCCCCCGAGGAGAGGAGCAGCCACCCCCATCCAGCAGGAGCCCCCGAGGAGAGGAGCAGCCACCCCCATCCAACAAGAGCCCCCGAGGAGAGGAGCAGCCACCCCAATCCAGCAGGAGCCCCCGAGGAGAGGAGCAGCCACTCCCATCCAGCAGGAGCCCCCGAGGAGAGGAGCAGCCACTCCCATCCAGCAGGAGCCCCCATCCAGCAGGAGCCCCCGAGGAGAGGAGCAGCCACCCCCATCCAGCAGGAGCCCCCGAGGAGAGGAGCAGCCACCCCCATCCAGCAGGAGCCCCCGAGGAGAGGAGCAGCCACCCCCATCCAGCAGGAGCCCCCAAGGAGAGGAGCAGCCACCCCCATCCAGCAGGAGCCCCCGAGGAGAGGAGCAGCCACCCCCATCCAGCAGGAGCCCCCGAGGAGAGGAGCAGCCACCCCATCCAGCAGGAGCCCCCAAGGAGAGGAGCAGCCACCCCCATCCAGCAGGAGCCCCCGAGGAGAGGAGCAGCCACCCCATCCAGCAGGAGCCCCCAAGGAGAGGAGCAGCCACCCCCATCCAGCAGGAGCCCCCGAGGAGAGGAGCAGCCACCCCCATCCAGCAGGAGCCCCCGAGGAGAGGAGCAGCCACCCCATCCAGCAAGAGCCCCCGAGGAGAGGAGCAGCCACCCCAATCCAGCAGGAGCCCCCGAGGAGAGGAGCAGCCACTCCCATCCAGCAGGAGCCCCCGAGGAGAGGAGCAGCCACCCCATCCAGCAGGAGCCCCGAGGAGAGGAGCAGCCACCCCATCCAGCAGGAGCCCCCGAGGAGAGGAGCAGCCACCCCCATCGAGCGAGCAGAGCACCCCCATCCAGCAGGAGCCCCCGAGGAGAGGAGCAGCCACCCCCATCCAGCAGGAGCCCCCGAGGAGAGGAGCAGCCACCCCCATCCAGCAGGAGCCCCCGAGGAGAGGAGCAGCCACCCCCATCCAGCAGGAGCCCCCGAGGAGAGGAGCAGCCACCCCATCCAGCAGGAGCCCCGAGGAGAGGAGCAGCCACCCCATCCAGCAGGAGCCCCCGAGGAGAGGAGCAGCCACCCCCATCCAGCAGGAGCCCCCGAGGAGAGGAGCAGCCACCCCCATCCAGCAGGAGCCCCCGAGGAGAGGAGCAGCCACCCCCATCCAGCAGGAGCCCCCCGAGGAGAGGAGCAGCCACCCCCATCCAGCAGGAGCCCCCCGAGGAGAGGAGCAGCCACTCCCATCCAGCAGGAGCCCCCGAGGAGAGGAGCAGCCACCCCCATCCAGCAGGAGCCCCCGAGGAGAGGAGCAGCCACCCCATCCAGCAGGAGCCCCCGAGGAGAGGAGCAGCCACCCCCATCCAGCAGGAGCCCCCGAGGAGAGGAGCAGCCACCCCCATCCAGCAGGAGCCCCCGAGGAGAGGAGCAGCCACCCCATCCAGCAGGAGCCCCCGAGGAGAGGAGCAGCCACCCCCATCCAGCAGGAGCCCCCGAGGAGAGGAGCAGCCACCCCCATCCAGCAGGAGCCCCCGAGGAGAGGAGCAGCCACCCCCATCCAGCAGGAGCCCCGAGGAGAGGAGCAGCCACCCCATCCAGCAGGAGCTCCCCGAGGAGAGGCGCAGCCACTCCCATCCAGCAGGAGCCCCCCGAGGAGAGGAGCAGCCACCGCCATCCAGCAGGAGCCCCCAAAGGAGAGGAGCAGCCACCCCCATCCAGCAGGAGCCCCCGAGGAGAGGAGCAGCCACCCCCATCCAGCAAGAGCCCCCCGAGGAGAGGAGCAGCCACCCCATCCAGCAGGAGCCCCCCGAGGAGAGGAGCAGCCACCCCCTGTCCAAAAGGAGCACCCCGAGGAGAGGAGCAGCCACCCCCATCCAGCAGGAGCCCCCGAGGAGAGGAGCAGCCACCCCCATCCAGCAGGAGCCCCCCAAGGAGAGGAGCAGCCACCCCCCATCCAGCAGATTACGTCTCCAAGCTTAGGACAGGTCACAGTACATTGTGAGAACACTGAAGCTTTCCCTGGGCATTGTAGTCCGCCTCCAGTGCAGTCACCTACCTGAGCATGAAACACTCTCGGAGGCGCTCCGTCTTCTGGAAGGACTGCTGCACAAGCGCTCCGGAGTCCTCAGGCTCCGCTCCGGATAAGCTGAAAGATTGCGGGAGGTCAGTGACATCACAGAGAGCCTTTGGGGGGCCCACATCCCCAAGGCAAGGCATCGGAGGACCCCCGCAATAACTGACATCACTGAGAATGCAGCCTATCCATGACTAGAGATCAGCGGTGACATCACTGAGAATGCCACCTATCCATCACTAGAGATCAGCGGTGACATCACTGAGAATGCCGCCTATCCATTCACTAGAGAACAGCGGTGACATCACTGAGAATGCAGCCTATCCATCACTAGAGATCAGCGGTGACATCACTGAGAATACCGCCTATCCATCACTAGAGATCAGTGGTGACATCACTGAGAATGCCGCCTATCCATTCACTAGAGAACAGCGGTGACATCACTGAGAATGCAGCCTATCCATCACTAGAGATCAGCGGTGACATCACTGAGAATGCAGCCTATCCATCCACTAGAGATCAGCGGTGACATCACTGAGAATGCAGCCTAACCCATCACTAGAGATCAGCGGTGACATCACTGAGAATGCTGCCTATCCATTCACTAGAGATCAGCGGTGACATCACTGAGAATGCAGCCTATCCATTCACTAGAGATCAGCGGTGACATCACTGAGAATGCAGCCTATCCATCACTAGAGATCAGCGGTGACATCACTAAGAATGCAGCCTATCCATCACTAGAGATCAGCGGTGACATCACTGAGAATGCCGCCTATCCATCACTAGAGATCAGCGGTGACATCACTGAGAATGCAGCCTATCCATCACTAGAGATCAGCGGTGACATCACTGAGAATGCAGCCTATCCATCACTAGAGATCAGCGGTGACATCACTGAGAATGCCGCCTATCCATCACTAGAGATCTGCGGTGACATCACTGAGAATGCCGCCTATCCATCACTAGAGATCAGCGGTGACATCACTGAGAATGCCCCCTATCCATTCACTAGAGATCAGCGGTGACATCACTGAGAATGCCACCTATCCATTCACTAGAGATCAGCGGTGCCATCACTGAGAATGCAGCCTATCCATCACTAGAGATCAGCGGTGACATCACTGAGAATGCCGCCTATCCATCACTAGAGATCAGCGGTGACATCACTGAGAATGCAGCCTATCCATTACTAGAGATCAGCGGTGACATCACTGAGAATACCGCCTATCCATCACTAGAGATCAGCGGTGCCATCACTGAGAATGCAGCCTATCCATCACTAGAGATCAGTGGTGATATCACTGAGAACGCCACCTATCAATAGAGATCAGCGGTGACATCACTGAGAATGCCGCCTATCCATCACTAGAGATCAGCGGTGACATCACTGAGAATGCAGCCTATCCATCACTAGAGATCAGCGGTGACATCACTGAGAATGCAGCCTATCCATCACTAGAGATCAGCGGTGACATCACTAAGAATGCCGCCTATCCATCACTAGAGATCAGCAGTGACCTCACTGAGAATGCCGCCTATCCATCACTAGAGATCAGCGGTGACATCACTGAGAATGCCGCCTATCCATCACTAGAGATCAGCGGTGACATCACTAAGAATGCAGCCTATCCATCACTAGAGATCAGCGGTGACATCACTGAGAATGCAGCCTATCCATCACTAGAGATCAGCGGTGCCATCACTGAGAATGCAGCCTATCCATCACTAGAGATCAGCGGTGACATCACTGAGAATGCAGCCTATCCATCACTAGAGATCAGCAGTGCCATCACTGAGAATGCAGCCTATCCATCACTAGAGATCAGTGGTGCCATCACTGAGAATGCAGCCTATCCATCACTAGAGATCAGCGGTGACATCACTGAGAACGCCACCTATCACTAGAGATCAGCGGTGACATCACTGAGAATGCAGCCTATCCATCACTAGAGATCAGCGGTGACATCACTGAGAATGCCACCTATCCATCACTAGAGATCAGCGGTGACATCACTGAGAATGCTGCCTATCCATCACTAGAGATCAGCGGTGACATCACTGAGAATGCAGCCATCCATCACTAGAGATCAGCGGTGACATCACTGAGAATGCAGCCTATCCATCACTAGAGATCAGCGGTGACATCACTGAGAATGCCGCCTATCCATCACTAGAGATCAGCGGTGACATCACTGAGAATGCAGCCTATCCATCACTAGAGATCAGCGGTGACATCACTGAGAATGCCGCCTATCCATCACTAGAGATCAGCGGTGACATCACTGAGAATGCAGCCTATCCATCACTAGAGATCAGCGGTGACATCACTGAGAATGCAGCCTATCCATCACTAGAGATCAGCGGTGACATCACTGAGAATGCAGCCTATCCATCACTAGAGATCAGCGGTGACATCACTGAGAATGCAGCCTATCCATCACTAGAGATCAGCGGTGACATCACTGAGAATGCAGCCTATCCATCACTAGAGATCAGCGGTGACATCACTGAGAATGCCAGCCTATCCATCACTAGAGATCAGCGGTGACATCACTGAGAATGCCGCCTATCCATCACTAGAGATCAGCGGTGACATCACTGAGAATGCAGCCTATCCATCACTAGAGATCAGCGGTGACATCACTGAGAATGCAGCCTATCCATCACTAGAGATCAGCGGTGACATCACTGAGAATGCCGCCTATCCATCACTAGAGATCAGCGGTGACATCACTGAGAATGCCGCCTATCCATCACTAGAGATCAGCGGTGACATCACTGAGAATGCCGCCTATCCATCACTAGAGATCAGCGGTGACATCACTGAGAATGCAGCCTATCCATCACTAGAGATCAGCGGTGACATCACTGAGAATGCCGCCTATCCATCACTAGAGATCAGCGGTGACATCACTGAGAATGCAGCCTATCCATCACTAGAGATCAGCGGTGACATCACTGAGAATGCCGCCTATCCATCACTAGAGATCAGCGGTGACATCACTGAGAATGCCGCCTATCCATCACTAGAGATCAGCGGTGACATCACTGAGAATGCCGCCTATCCATCACTAGAGATCAGCGGTGACATCACTGAGAATGCAGCCTATCCATCACTAGAGATCAGCGGTGACATCACTGAGAATGCAGCCTATCCATCACTAGAGATCAGCGGTGACATCACTGAGAATGCGCCATCACTAGAGATCAGCGGTGATCACTGAGAATGGCCATCCTCACTAGCGGTGACATCACTGAGAATGCACATCACTGAGTCCGGTCACTGAATCCATCATCTAGAGATCAGCGGTGACATCACTGAGAATGCGCCTATCCATCACTAGAGACCAGCGGTGACATCACTGAGAATGCAGCCTATCCATCACTAGAGATCAGCGGTGACATCACTGAGAATGCCACCTATCCATCACTAGAGATCAGCGGTGACATCACTGAGAATGCCGCCTATCCATCACTAGAGATCAGCGGTGACATCACTGAGAATGCCGCCTATCCATCACTAGAGATCAGTGGTGACATCACTGAGAAGCGCCACCTATCACTAGAGATCAGCGGTGACATGACTGAGAACACCACCTATCACTAGAGATCAGCGGTGACATCCCTGAGAATGCAGCCTATCACTAGAGATCAGCGGTGACATCCCTGAGAATGCAGCCTATCCATCACTAGAGATCAGCGGTGACATCCCTGAGAATGCAGCCTATCCATCACTAGAGATCAGCGGTGACATCACTGAGAATGCAGCCTATCCATTACTAGAGATCAGCGGTGACATCACTGAGAATGCCACCTATCCATCACTAGAGATCAGCGGTGACATCACTGAGAATACTGCCTATCCATCACTAGAGATCAGCGGTGCCATAACTGAGAATGCAGCCTATCCATCACTAGAGATCAGCGGTGACATCACTGAGAACGCCACCTATCACTAGAGATCAGCGGTGACATCACTGAGAATGCAGCCTATCCATCACTAGAGATCAGCGGTGACATCACTGAGAATGCCACCTATCCATCACTAGAGATCAGCGGTGACATCACTGAGAATGCTGCCTATCCATCACTAGAGATCAGCGGTGACATCACTGAGAATGCAGCCTATCCATCACTAGAGATCAGCGGTGACATCACTGAGAATGCCGCCTATCCATCACTAGAGATCAGCGGTGACATCACTGAGAATGCAGCCTATCCATCACTAGAGATCAGCGGTGACATCACTGAGAATGCAGCCTATCCATCACTAGAGATCAGCGGTGACATCACTGAGAATGCAGCCTATCCATCACTAGAGATCAGCGGTGACATCACTGAGAATGCCGCCTATCCATCACTAGAGATCAGCGGTGACATCACTGAGAATGCCGCCTATCCATCACTAGAGATCAGCGGTGACATCACTGAGAATGCAGCCTATCCATCACTAGAGATCAGCGGTGACATCACTGAGAATGCCGCCTAATTATTCACTAGAGATCAGCGGTGACATCAGTGAGAATGCCGCCTATCCATCACTAGAGATCAGCGGTGACATCACTGAGAATGCAGCCTATCACTAGAGATCAGCGGTGACATCACTGAGAATGCCGCCTATCCATCACTAGAGATCAGCGGTGACATCACTGAGAATGCCGCCTATCCATCACTAGAGACCAGCGGTGACATCACTGAGAATGCAGCCTATCCATCACTAGAGATCAGCAGTGACATCACTGAGAACGCCACCTATCCATCACTAGAGACCAGCGGTGACATCACTGAGAATGCCGCCTATCCATCACTAGAGATCAGCGGTGACATCACTGAGAATGCCGCCTATCCATCACTAGAGATCAGTGGTGACATCACTGAGAACGCCACCTATCACTAGAGATCAGCGGTGACATGACTGAGAACACCACCTATCACTAGAGATCAGCGGTGACATCCCTGAGAATGCAGCCTATCACTAGAGATCAGCGGTGACATCCCTGAGAATGCAGCCTATCCATCACTAGAGATCAGCGGTGACATCCCTGAGAATGCAGCCTATCCATCACTAGAGATCAGCGGTGACATCACTGAGAATGCAGCCTATCCATCACTAGAGATTAGCGGGGACATCACTGAGAATGATGCCTATCCATTCACTAGAGATCAGCGGTGACATCCCTGAGAATGCAGCCTATCACTAGAGATCAGCGGTGACATCACTGAGAATGCAGCCTATCACTAGAGATCAGCGGTGACATCACTGAGAATGCCGCCTATCCATCACTAGAGATCAGCGGTGACATCACTGAGAATGCAGCCTATCCATCACTAGAGATCAGCGGTGACATCCCTGAGAATGCAGCCTATCACTAGAGATCAGCGGTGACATCCCTGAGAATGCAGCCTATCACTAGAGACCAGTGGTGCCACCCGCCTGTCTGTCTACATTACCTGACTGGCCGGGGTCCTTCCTCAGAGAGCGGCTGTCTGTGAAGAGGGCGGAGCCATCGCTCAGTGCTTTGCGTGTGGCACTGGATGAGAGACCACCCCGGCAGCTGCCTATGGCACTGGTGAATAGGTTGGTGTGCTCTTCGCTGCCGGCGTTCTCGGCACTGGAGGTGAGGCTGCTCAGCGAGAGGCCGGCAGAACAGTCGATTTGTAATGGAGTCTGAAGGGTCAATGAGCCGGCCTCGGGGGCCTCCCTGCGCAGCCAAGGATCGTCTCTGCCGACCAGTCCTTTGGAAGGAGCCAGGTGACTACATGGTAAGTGGCAGCGGTGCTTGTCCTTATGTTTGTACCGATCGCTCGCACCGTCCTTCCCAAATCTGTAACGTTTTAAAGACTCCAACAAGGTCCTTGAGGAGCCGGCCAGGGGATCCATGGAGAGCTGCTGCTGCTCGGAGCGGTGCTCACGGTGCTTGTGGCGATGCCTGTGCTTGTGCTCCACCATCCAGCTGTAGGCCATGTCTGGGGGGACACTGGGGTAGGTGCCCACCGGCAGCAGGGGGGTGCGCCCCGTGGTCAGGAAGGCTTCCTGCCGCAGCAGCTTGTGTTTCTTCTTATGGTACTTAGCCGGGTTGAGTAATAGATGACCTGTGTGCATGTAAGATGGGGGGTGCAGGGGGGCGGTAAACGAGGGCGATGGAGGGGGAGGATAAATAGTGGGGGGGTATCGTCCATAATAACTTAAGCCAATGGGGGCAGCGGTGAGAGGAGAGGCCGAATAAGGCATGCTGTATGAAGGGTAGAAGCCCGTGCTGGAGAGCGGAAAGCCCAGGCTGTGCATAAAGGGCATTTCAGACATGGCCTCCCGCATTTTAGGAGGCCGTCCCCTTTTCTTTTTTAAATCCGGTTTCCGGATGTAGTGCAAAGGATCCAGCGGAAAAGTGGGATGACTGTAAAAGCTATTGAAATTGAGGCGAAATATAGTAGGGAGCAAATCTCTTGGAATGAAGTGATGGCTGCGGTGTGTGATGTGGAGCTCGCTCAGGTGGGCCACCATCTCCTCCAGGTCGGCCAGAAAGTCGGGGTCCTGGCAGCTGCGCAGCTGCGGGTACTTCTTTTTCCGTTTTCTCTTCTGCCTCTTGATTTTGTCATAAGTTAGGAAGTCGTAGCTCCTGCGCTTGCACTTGTGCTTTTCCTTCAGGCTGCTGAGAACGGCCGAAGCTTCAGGGACTATAAGGGACATGTGCTCGAAGGAATGCCTCCGCTTCCTCTGCGCACAGAACTTCTCGGCCCGGTCCGAGGTGCTGTTGTTGTCCGTCCCAATGCCGCTGTCACTAGGGATTGTCTCGTCGCTGTGAGACTCACTGATGGGCGACGACGTGGCTTCCTTCAAAGAGCTCATTTCATTCAGGTGGGACGGAGAATTTGGCAGCAGTGTAGAAGGGGACAGCTGAGTGGCATCCTTGGAAGCTTTCCTCATTGCAAGGGTTTGAAGAAAGGAACCATGTCGAGAGTGCATGTGTGTGTACGGCACCGGGCTGGGTTCCACAAAGCTGGCATCGCTGCCCAGAGGACTCTGGGCGTCGCTCACACCAGAAGAGAGGGAACTAATTGGAGAAGGCAGAACCTCGGCATGGGAAATGGCTGGAGAAATCACCGAGGGGACAGTCGGACCAAAAGTGTGGGACTCCTGTGGACCTGGTTTCTCCAATAAAACATCGGCAGTAGGACTCTTGGACATCACACATTCAGCCTTCGGTTTGCGGCCTCTTCTCTTCCCGATGTAGATGGTTCCTTTTTTGCTCACATTTATTTGCTGCCCCAGTTTGCAGCTAAACGTGGCAGCCAAAGAGGAGACAGGGCCTTGCACTTTTGCTTGTACTTTGCCGTTTTGGTCAGTGCCAGCAGAAAGGATCTGGCTCAGCAGCTTCTTCCTCTTGATGGTTTTCATCTTGTTGATCTTTCGTATGATGGTCTTCACCAGCTGACCATTATTCCTCCTCCCAGGCTTCCTGTCCGGCTCCCCTCGGTAAGGCTGAACCTTGGTGTGGAGCTTACTGTGCAGCAGATCTTCGTTTTGCCGACACTCACTTTCACAATCAGTCCGCTTTGGATTAGTCACCAAAAAAGGTGCAACGGAAAGCACAGGTGGAGCCCGCAGCGGAGGAGCAGAGTCCCTTCTTGGCCTCCCCCTCTTCCGTGGAAAGAGTGGCCTGGATAGATTGGTCTTTAGAGACGGCACCTCAACTTCTGGTTGAAGAACAGGAGGGCCTGGTTCTTCTTTAGACTGCGAGGAAACAACCTTAAAAGATGGAATTTTCAGGGCTCTTTTGGGAGATCCCACCAGATGCGGCATGTCCTCGCTCTTTGGCTTTCCACGATTAGAATCTGGTGAGGTGCACACCATTTTGTAGCTGCGGTGAGTGCTATATAGCTTCGAAGACTCCTTGTGGGCTTCCTTAGCAGGTGCATCGTTGGAAGTGCTTGGTTTGGACAACGTTGACTTGTGGACCTGACCTGTGAAGGTGGCTCTCCTGGCACATTTCTCGGCTCCGTCCTGCTGATGCTTTTGTGCTGCGGCTTTCTTTGAGGATTGAATGGTTCTACTGGGAGCTCTGGTCCAGCGGGGCTTCTTACCTTTTCGTCTCCTGAAGTGCTTAGCCTGCGTATTGCTGATGCGCCCCACGGGCTGGATGGCCAGGCTCGACTTCTCTGTCATGCTGTTCACTTTTACCAGCTGCTTTTTTCTTAGCAAACTTGCAAAGCTGACAACGGAGGAGTCCGACTTGTGAGCGGCGGGCTGCACGCGCTGGGTCGGTTTGTTGTTGGACACACATGGTCCGGTGGGCAAGCGGCTGCCTGCTTTCACCTCCTTACATGGGTCCTGAGAGCGCTGGGAGGTTCTGTGCCCCACACTAGCAGGTAATGTCGTGTCCGCTGTAAACTGGCTTTTGTCACTTGGCTCATCAATACATTCCACAAGCGCTGTGTCAGAGTTTAAGTGCAATGAATCCGAGGGGGACTGGGGACAGTTCACATTTGAGCTCCTGCTGCAGGATGTCAGAGACTGTGCCGGGGAAGGCAGATTTCCTTCACAAACCGCACTGAAGGGTGACACAGCTGGAGATGCATCTGATGCACCCCCCTTCCTGTAGTTCAATGAAGTGCAATATACAGGACACAGCTTTTCCTGCATGTCCATGTCAGGTACCCCTTTCTCAAGGGGTGCAGATGTTGGCTCCTTCTCCACGACGGGAGTCTCTTTCCTGCTGCAGAACTTTTCCAGGACACTCTCCTTGGCAGGTTGTGCACTAGTATTCTCTAACACTGGGCTGATCTTGTTAAGATCATCAGAGACACCACCAGGCGGGGTAGAAGGAGGCTTGACGAATGAAGAAGACACCATTCCTAGTGTTCCCCGCTCATCGGTGACTGAGCCGCCCAGAGCGGACTGCTTTTTGGCTCTGATTTTGGAAGACTTAGAAGGAGGGCAGGTCGCAATGAGCTGGGCGAGCTTCTCAGTAACACTGCTGGCTGTGCCATTTACCACGACCCTGTCTTTTAAGTCAGGGTCTCTGTTACTGGTGAGTCCCGGGGTGGCTACCTTGTTGTGCCCGGTTACTTCAGAGTGCAAAGGTGAAGGTTTTTTTGTGGAGGCTTTCTTCTCCTCCTCCGGCCGGACATGTAAACGTTCAGGAGCTTGCTTGTCTCCAGACTTCATTACTTTGGAGGAATCCTAGAAGAAAGAAAAATGAGAACAGATTAAAGACTGGAGGGCAGGACGATGGTGTTGGGTTAGCACTGGGCATCGCACGGCTGGGGGTAAACATTTTTTAGGTTCTGTTCACAAGCGAGCTCTAGGAAAGCTAAACCTATCCAAAAGGTGACATTCACCCAACAAAGACTACAAGATGTGAACAGAGCCTCCGCCTGTCCACTGACCACGCAGAGACTTATCTCTAGGATGGTAGACATGCCCACAGTAGAGGGGAGATGTTCTGGGGGCAAGATGGAGGAAGACGGCTCACTGGATGCAGATTCCTGCAGGCGGCTGAATGCTCATGTAAAGGAGGATGGCTTCGTGTGGACATGACAGAGGATCAGCCGCAATCAGAAGGCTGGGAAAACCCTACAGGAATGCAACGCTTAGGCACCATCTGCATAATCGCAACGGCTGCTCTAGAGAATCCGGGCACGATGCCAGCTGAAAATCCAACATCCAGGAGGAAACCTTTGGAGACCAAGCCTGGAGAGAACCCCAAAACCTAGGAGCTGCAGGATGGCTGCATCCTGGAAAAGGGCCCCCGAGAATCCCTCCAGCCCCTCGTACTCATTCTGACATCACACTCATTTGCACAATTCTTATTGATGCCACCGGGGAGGGCAGAGGACACTGGGGCAGGCAGTGCGGAGGACACTGGGACGGGCAGTGCGGAGGACACTGGGGCGGGCAGTGCGGAGGACACTGGGGCGGGGAGTGCGGAGGACACTGGGACGGGGAGTGCGGAGGACACTGGGACGGGGAGTGCGGAGGACACTGGGACGGGGAGTGCGGAGGACACTGGGACGGGGAGTGCGGAGGACACTGGGACGGGGAGTGCGGAGGACACTGGGACGGGGAGTGCGGAGGACACTGGGACGAGGAGTGCGGAGGACACTGGGACGGAGGAGTGCGGAGGACACTGGGGCCGAGGAGTCGCGGAGGACACTGGGACGGGGAGTGCGGAGGACACTGGGACGGGCAGTGCGGAGGACACTGGGACGGGGAGAGCAGAGGACACTGGGACGGGGAGAGCAGAGGACACTGGGGCGGGGAGAGCGGAGGACACTGGGGCGAGGAGAAGCGGAGGACACTGGGGCCGGAGAGAGCGGAGGACACTGGGGCAGGAGAGCGGAGAGACACTGGGGCGAGGAGAGCGGAGGACACTGGGGCGGGCAGTGCGGAGGACACTGGGGCGAGAGAGCGGAGGACACTGGGGCGGGAGAGCGGGAGGACACTGGGGCGGGGAGAGCAGAGGACACTGGGACGGGCAGAGCGGAGGACACTGGGGCGAGGAAGCGGAGGACACTGGGGCGAGGAGAGCAGAGGACACTGGGGCAGGGAGAGCAGAGGACACTGGGACAGGGAGAGCAGAGGACACTGGGGCGGGAGAGCAGAGGACACTGGGGCAGGCAGGCGGAGGACACTGGGGCGGGAGCGGAGGACACTGGGGCAGGGAGTGCGGAGGACACTGGGGCGGGCAGTGCGGAGGACACTGGGGCGGGGAGGCGGAGGACACTGGGGCGGGAGGCGGAGGACACTGGGGCGGGGAGGGCGGAGGACACTGGGGCGGGAGGCGGAGGACACTGGGGCGGGGAGGCGGAGGACACTGGGGCGGGAGGCGGAGGACACTGGGGCGGGGAGGCGGAGGACACTGGGGCGGGAGGCGGAGGACACTGGGGCGGGGAGCGGAGGACACTGGGGCGGGAGGCGGAGGACACTGGGGCGGGGAGTGCGGAGGACACTGGGGCGAGGGGAGGGGCGGAGGACACTGGGACGGGAGTGCGGAGGACACTGGGGCGGGAGGCGGAGGACACTGGGACGGGAGTGCGGAGGACACTGAGGACGGGGCGAGGCAGAGACACTGGGGCGGGGAGTGCTGTAGGACACTGGGGCAGGGAGAGCAGAGAGACACTGGGGCGGGGAGAGCAGAGGACACTGGGGCAGGGAGAGCAGAGGACACTGGGGCAGGGAGTGCAGGAGGACACTGGGGCGAGGAGTGTGTAGGACACTGGGGCAGGAGAGCAGAGGACACTGGGGCGGGAGTGCGGAGGACACTGGGACGAGGAGTGCGGAGGACACTGGGGCGAGAGAGCAGAGGACACTGGGACGGGGAGAGCAGAGGACACTGGGACGGAGGAGGCCGGAGGACACTGGGACGAAGAGGTCGGAGGACACTGGGGCGGGGAGGAGCGGAGGACACTGGGACGGGGAGGGCGGAGGACACTGGGACGGGGAGTGCGGAGGACACTGGGGCGGGGAGGGCGGAGGACACTGGGACGGTGAGCACTGATAGTGGAAATAATTGCAAATGACAGTGCCATGTACAGGGGGCAGATGACTTGCACTGCACTCCTCAACACCTCTAGAGCTGGTCTCTTCGATGTGTCGCCTGCATCACTCCTGTCTGAATCCAGTGAATTAGGTCAGCTGTCACCATAGAAACCGCGAAAAGCTGCATCCAGATTCCAGCTCCTGCTAAACGTCTTCATCACAAGTGTAAATACCAGCACGTTTGCATGCAGCAACACCGACCGCACTGCATGACAGCCCGCCAGAGATATCGCCCAATCACCCCCACTGACAGCATCCTCACGTGTGACTACGGCCCCACAGAAAGAGTAATTCTGCCACACCGGCTCCACAGACACAAGGTGTCGACTACCAAAGGTGAGGAAGGAATGTGAACAGCAGCAATGTCAGGAAGCTGTTTACAAGGCAGAGAGAACAAAGAGGGTATCAAAAGAGACCAAACTGATAATAATGAGTAGTCAGTACCAAGTGCCTGTGTGTACCAGCGATGTAGCAGAGCTGGAGCATAGGGAAGACACCAGAAAGGCAAACCAAGGACTACACAGAAAATTACAAACGGACAACGAAGAGTTAACGACCTCTCTATCAGGACCAGAAATCACAAGACGGGCGACCACTACAGGAAAAAGGGGTACACCCCTACATAAAAAGGGTTCTTTACTGTGAGAGTGGTCACGCTGCGGAGTTCTGTACCGTGAGAGCGGTCACGCTGCAGAGGTCACTCACATTCTAGAGGTCCTGCATTATTCCTGCTCTCACACAGGCCGCTTGGGTGCAGACACCGTGCATGCACAGCAGACAGGCACTCTCACCTGTTTCTCGGCGCTCTCCTCCATCTTCCTGCGGGGGGCGAGCCTCCGAGTGTGCCTGCTGCTGGTCTTTATAGCCGGGCGGCAGACATAGTTCTCCAGGTTCTTTGGAGGTTTTTTAGTCCTTTTAGCCTGGAGGCCGATCTTCAGCTTTAGGCTTCCCTCGGAGAAGTCGGTCTGAGTGACTGAGAATTGCTGCGCTTCGCTTCCTGAGGGGGCGCCGGGGGTCTTATCCTGCTCCTTACTGCCAGATGCGCTGAAAGGTTTTACAGGCTCCTCAGAAACGGGAGCCACTCCTGACATAGCAGAGGTCATATGGTCCATCCCAGGCTAGCGGGCGTTCCCTCTCCAGGCAGCAGACATCTACCGCACTGTAAGGACAGAAGAGACGGGGCAGAATGAAACCACAAGATGGAGCCCCCAAGCCACACCAAATGTATGTCACAGCCCTTATTGAGACTGAGGGGGGGATAGACTCCTCATACACATGCACTCTCAGTACAGCTGACAGCTCTCTCTCTCTCCAGACTCCCCCATACACATGCACTCTCAGTACAGCTGACAGCTCTCTCTCCAGACTCCCCATACACATGCACTCTCAGTACAGCTGACAGCTCTCTCTCCAGACTCCTCATACACATGCACTCTCAGTACAGCTGACAGCTCTCTCTCCAGACTCCCCATACACATGCACTCTCAGTACAGCTGACAGCTCTCTCTCCAGACTCCCCATACACATGCACTCTCAGTACAGCTGACAGCTCTCTCTCAGACTCCCCATCACATGCACTCTCAGTACAGCTGACAGCTCTCTCTCAGACTCCCCATACACATGCACTCTCAGTACAGCTGACAGCTCTCTCTCCAGACTCCCCATACACATGCACTCTCAGTACAGCTGACAGCTCTCTCTCAGACTCCCCCATACACATGCACTCTCAGTACAGCTGACAGCTCTCTCTCCAGACTCCCCCATACACATGCACTCTCAGTACAGCTGACAGCTCTCTCTCCAGACTCCCCATACACATGCACTCTCAGTACAGCTGACAGCTCTCTCTCCAGACTCCCCCATACACATGCACTCTCAGTACAGCTGACAGCTCTCTCCAGACTCCCCATACACATGCACTCTCAGTACAGCTGACAGCTCTCTCCAGACTCCATACACATGCACTCTCAGTACAGCTGACAGCTCTCTCCAGACTCCCCATACACATGCACTCTCAGTACAGCTGACAGCTCTCTCTCCAGACTCCCCCATACACATGCACTCTCAGTACAGCTGACAGCTCTCTCTCCAGACTCCCCCATACACATGCACTCTCAGTACAGCTGACAGCTCTCTCTCCAGACTCCCCCATACACATGCACTCTCAGTACAGCTGACAGCTCTCTCTCCAGACTCCCCCATACACATGCACTCTCAGTACAGCTGACAGCTCTCTCTCCAGACTCCCCCATACACATGCACTCTCAGTACAGCTGACAGCTCTCTCTCCAGACTCCCCCATACACATGCACTCTCAGTACAGCTGACAGCTCTCTCTCCAGACTCCCCCATACACATGCACTCTCAGTACAGCTGACAGCTCTCTCTCCAGACTCCCCCATACACATGCACTCTCAGTACAGCTGACAGCTCTCTCTCAGACTCCCCCATACACATGCACTCTCAGTACAGCTGACAGCTCTCTCTCCAGACTCCCCCATACACATGCACTCTCAGTACAGCTGACAGCTCTCTCTCCAGACTCCCCCATACACATGCACTCTCAGTACAGCTGACAGCTCTCTCTCCAGACTCCCCCATACACATGCACTCTCAGTACAGCTGACAGCTCTCTCTCCAGACTCCCTCATACACATGCACTCTCAGTACAGCTGACAGCTCTCTCTCCAGACTCCCCCATACACATGCACTCTCAGTACAGCTGACAGCTCTCTCTCCAGACTCCCCATACACATGCACTCTCAGTACAGCTGACAGCTCTCTCTCCAGACTCCCCCATACACATGCACTCTCAGTACAGCTGACAGCTCTCTCTCCAGACTCCCCCATACACATGCACTCTCAGTACAGCTGACAGCTCTCTCTCCAGACTCCCCCATACACATGCACTCTCAGTACAGCTGACAGCTCTCTCTCCAGACTCCCCCATACACATGCACTCTCAGTACAGCTGACAGCTCTCTCTCCAGACTCCCCCATACACATGCACTCTCAGTACAGCTGACAGCTCTCTCTCCAGACTCCCCATACACATGCACTCTCAGTACAGCTGACAGCTCTCTCTCCAGACTCCCCCATACACATGCACTCTCAGTACAGCTGACAGCTCTCTCTCCAGACTCCCCCATACACATGCACTCTCAGTACAGCTGACAGCTCTCTCTCAGACTCCCCATACACATGCACTCTCAGTACAGCTGACAGCTCTCTCTCCAGACTCCCCCATACACATGCACTCTCAGTACAGCTGACAGCTCTCTCTCCAGACTCCCCCATACACATGCACTCTCAGTACAGCTGACAGCTCTCTCTCCAGACTCCCCCATACACATGCACTCTCAGTACAGCTGACAGCTCTCTCTCCAGACTCCCCCATACACATGCACTCTCAGTACAGCTGACAGCTCTCTCTCCAGACTCCCCCATACACATGCACTCTCAGTACAGCTGACAGCTCTCTCTCCAGACTCCCCATACACATGCACTCTCAGTACAGCTGACAGCTCTCTCTCCAGACTCCCCCATACACATGCACTCTCAGTACAGCTGACAGCTCTCTCTCCAGACTCCCCCATACACATGCACTCTCAGTACAGCTGACAGCTCTCTCTCAGACTCCCCCATACACATGCACTCTCAGTACAGCTGACAGCTCTCTCTCCAGACTCCCCCATACACATGCACTCTCAGTACAGCTGACAGCTCTCTCTCCAGACTCCCCCATACACATGCACTCTCAGTACAGCTGACAGCTCTCTCTCCAGACTCCCCCATACACATGCACTCTCAGTACAGCTGACAGCTCTCTCCAGACTCCCCCATACACATGCACTCTCAGTACAGCTGACAGCTCTCTCTCCAGACTCCCCCATACACATGCACTCTCAGTACAGCTGACAGCTCTCTCTCCAGACTCCCCCATACACATGCACTCTCAGTACAGCTGACAGCTCTCTCTCAGACTCCCCATACACATGCACTCTCAGTACAGCTGACAGCTCTCTCTCCAGACTCCCCCATACACATGCACTCTCAGTACAGCTGACAGCTCTCTCTCCAGACTCCCCCATACACATGCACTCTCAGTACAGCTGACAGCTCTCTCTCCAGACTCCCCATACACATGCACTCTCAGTACAGCTGACAGCTCTCTCTCCAGACTCCCCCATACACATGCACTCTCAGTACAGCTGACAGCTCTCTCTCCAGACTCCCCCATACACATGCACTCTCAGTACAGCTGACAGCTCTCTCTCCAGACTCCCCCATACACATGCACTCTCAGTACAGCTGACAGCTCTCTCCAGACTCCCCCATACACATGCACTCTCAGTACAGCTGACAGCTCTCTCTCCAGACTCCCCATACACATGCACTCTCAGTACAGCTGACAGCTCTCTCTCAGACTC